>CM035173.1:71727827-72234052 GCA_020205615.1 Panax quinquefolius | reverse complement strand
GAAATAGCTCACCGTAAAGAGGCAGGGATCGAGATGGGGACCTTATTTCACCGATCGGTGGCAAGAAACGTTGAGATAGCAGGGAAGCCTGAGAAAATGGAGCAGAGGGTTTTGAGTGAGAGGACGGAGAAGGAGACTCTCCGAACTCAGTTAAAGATGGAGATGATGGATAAGATTCAGTTCGAGGAGAAGTGGGAGGAAGCCAATGATAGGGTAGATGATCTAGAAGATGAGGTGCGGTGCAAGAGGAGGAAGATGAACAAGATGGGCTATGCTCTACACACGGCCATATAGAGATTGATCGATGGGGTAAATCATTTCCTAGCTGAGCAAGGACATACCCGTTATACCATAAGTCGAGATATGGTGTTGCATATCAAACAGAAGGAATATCAGAGCGCCGTGGAGCATGGGATGTTAGATTGAGTCTAGAGGAAAATCTCAGTAGTTGTAGTACTTTATTTATGTGTTGTTTGTAGCGATCGACAAATTTGTAATTTAATTTAAATATTTATGGAATTAAATATATATTTAAAATAATTTATTTATTGAGGAAAATAAATATTTGATGAATTGTCATGAATTAATTTAGTAGCTAAATTAATTAATGTTAATTGAATCGAGTAATGATAATTTTATTTTTTGGATTTAATTTAAGGAGATAGTTAAATTAAATCAATTTCATAATATTTAAGAAATTAGTTAAATTAAATGAATTGTTTAATTTAAAGGAAATAAATAAATTAAATATAGTGATGTGTTTAACTTATTAATTAAATTAGATATATAATTATTTATTAATGATAATAAGATTTTTATTATTAGTATTATAAGTTATTTAAATTAACTAAACTAAGTTATTTAAATTAATCAACTAAAAGTGTGACATAAAACTATATAATATAAATGTTATTAAAATAATTTAGTTTGGGGAAAGTTGGTTAGCCAAACAAGGCCTTATAGCTTTTGGCATTATTCAACTGACGTTGCCTTTTTGTGTCTTTACCTGACGTTAGTGGGAGTTAGCTTATATTTTTTCTACGCGTTTATTTTCTAAGGCTAAGTTCAAAGAAGGGTCTAGTGAGAAGGAGAAATAACAGAGTGTGTTGAGAGCTTGGTAAGAGAGTTTTCTCTGTAATTGTGGTAAGAAAGGAGTATCAAGAGGGAACGCAATTCCTTGTCATCCTTCTTCTCATCAGTCAAGGATTTAGGCAAAAATTCACCCTTAATTCTAAAATTTAGTTTTCTAATTTCTAGTTCTTTGTTAACGATTTTGTTGAATTGTTGTTTCAAACATTGTGTATATGATATGGGTTATATTGTAGAATCTGTTGTCGTCATGTATGAGTGAGGTATCAATTATCAAATTCCTAAGCAATTGGTGTGTAGAAAGATAATGAATATCAGTGTTCATATTTAAAAAAAATGGCCTTAGAAAGTATCAATTTCAGTGGTCAATTTGTGTATAAAACTATAAATTGATGCTTGCATATGGTAGTTCATTGAGATACGAACATAATGTAATTTGAATGGAATGATTTGGCCAAATAACGAATTCGCAGTGATGATTTTTGGGATAGACTGTGAAAAATGGAGTTTAATATGAAAAACATGAAAATTGAGAAATTAAAATAGTTCTAATTGTTGTTAAATTGCATTAATTGGTTGAATATGTTAGCAATCATGTTTTTGTTAGTTGTATATTTATTTTACATGTTGTTATCACCGTTTGATGGGTGAAATTTGTATTTATTGGGCTAAAAACGGCTATTGTTCATTGCCGTCTCTGCGTCTGTCTAAACACTGCGTAGCAATTGCTACAAAGTTAAGGCAAAAATTAGCAATAGCACGCCACTGGGTCCCAAGCCTAAGTGTATGCGCAGCTACACGCCACACCCTCGAATCGAGAGACAGTGAGGTCTGCTTGTTTGCAGGCCAGGCATATCGGACTTATGTTAGTTTAGCGTGTATGTTAATGATGTTAAAACATGATATAAACTATAATATCAGATGTCAATGTGTTGAAATGCAAAGTGTAAATATTTGAAATAATTATTTAAATAAGTTATAAAATGAAACCAAATGAGATGTTTTCGAAAGATAGAGTTGAACGATTAAGTTATGTTGATCAATGTGTAATTTCAGAAGCGTTAAGTGTGTTAACCTACATGGTTAGATGCTAAGTTAAGGTTATGACCCAAATGATGGTTTAAATCCTAAAAGCTAATATTCATATAATTGATTGTTGTTGCGATTTCAATGGTGTATGTAGGGTAACTGAAGATTATTTTACATTTGTGTAGCTTGCAAGCAAGGCAAGTTTCTAAACCTTATCTCCTTACGATTGAGCAAGTTCTTAAATCTTAACTCTTTACATTGAGCAAAGCTTTCTAACTTTATTCTTTTCGTATTGAATGCAAGTCTCCATTTCTATAATATTATTGTGCAAGTTCTTAAAATTGAGCAAGCCTAATCTATCTTGAATATGTTTGTATAAGCTCTTGTGACCTGTTTCGTTGCCTCGAATGAGTTTCACATTTCTGTTTCTCATTATTCAGAATTTGTAATGCTTTAATTCATTGCTTCAAATGAGATTGTCCTAACTCATTTGAATGTAGCACTTTTCATGAATTCCATGTTTACCTAAATATATAATGTTGTTATTAATCTTTGATCTAAATAGTCTTGTTCAGTTATAAACTCTTGTATCAAACCTTTACTGATGTAAATCGAATAGTGTTCTAAAATTCTAGAAACACTGATAAGCTAGTTCCAAACTAAACTTTCTTTAGTGCGGAAATTCTAAATCCAAACTGAGACGGACAACCCTAACATAGGGGATTTTGTATGTGTAACGTTTAGATGTTTGTGCACAATACATGGTACAAAGGGTTGATCCCCCTAAGTACGTTAAGAAGGGTCCGTATAGTCTAAATGACTGTTAAGGTTGGGTAATAATACCTATATACCGGGGACATAGTTCGTGGTCTTAAGACCCTCAGATAATTAAAGTTCGAACTTGTTTTCTAGTTTGATTTGTAGAACAAGTTCCTTATTGTTCAGCTTTCGTTGTTCACTCTCATGTTATTATCATTGCTACGTTTCTATATATTAGTGAGCATTTGTTTGCTCACTCTTGCAATCTTTATTCTTGACTAAAGTGGAGAAAGTTGATGAGCCATCGACTAGAAAAGGCAAGGGCAAGATGTCCAAATGATGAAGACTTTTGAGAATTTTATTTTAATAAATTATGTTAAAGACTTGTTTTAATATGTGATGTATTCTGCAATTTTATGTAATAATTTTAAGGTTAGATTACCTGGGATTTAATTTGAGATGATGATGTAACCCTTTAAGGGGAGAGATTATTGTTTAAGTTATTTAAATTATGTCTTTATCCTTTATTGATGGGTAGTTAGATGTAATAGTTTTGATAAGTGAACACCAAATCCTGTGGGAATGAAGTACCTGGATTTGGGGGTGTCACAGGTTGGTATCAAAGCTTTAGGTTATGAACCTTAGGTGGGGAAACCTTAGGAAGTAACCTTTAAGGAGATATAAAACATAGAGGTGTTCAACTCTTATCGGGTTTTACAAAATGGATTAAGGTATCCATTGAAGTTAAATAATAAAAGACATTGTGTGCTATGTTTTAATAACTTATGTGCTCGCGAGTATCGAAAAATGTTAAGTAAAACTTAAAATATTTTGTTGTCAAGATGTCTAAAGAAGGAGGATCCAGTCCAGCTAGAGAGCTGATACCTCAGATACCTATAGATGATGAACCCTGGGATATTCATGTAGCGCGGGAGCGGTTGATCCAAGAGGATGAGCCTGTAACTGATCCCGAGGAGAATAGTTCTGAGGAAATAGAAGAGGATGATGAGGAGGAGGATCCTGAGGAGTTTCCATCAAACTCCACATCGGCCGAGATGTATGATGTTTTGTATGACCGTAATGTAGAATTACAGGATGAGGTCGAGGAGCTGAAGGAAATGGTTGAGATGCATCACGCTTCGATGGAGCAGAAGGATACAGAGATTCAGGAACTTGATTCGAAACTTGGAAACACGGAGTGGGATCTGGTTCATACAAAGGGTCAGCATGAAGACCTGTTAGCAGTGCACGAGAAGATGAAGACTGAAATGGAGAAAATGAAAGATGATTTCAAGGAGGAATCAGCTAAGCGTGCAAGAGCAGAGGATGCGTGGATGAAGGCGACTCAACGTGCAGATCGTGCTGAGACTAAGGTTCAAGTGAAGAAAGCCAAAATGAAAGAGATGGATTATACTTTTAATTCGGCGATTGATAGGGCCCAGGATCGAGTCTACTATTATCCACCTCAGTTTGAAAATTCGTCGTGGTTCGTGATGGATCGCAGAATGGCGTATCATATCATGGAGGAGGAACGTTGAGAAGCCTTACGATGCCTTAATATGCCTAGATAGAATAGGATAGATAATAATATGCAGTTAAATCATGTGAATAAATAAAATTGTGAATCTCTTATTTAGAGATAAATAAAGGGATAGTATGAGTATGTAATCCTGGAACTTGTCTAGTTCAAGAAAGTGAATGTTGATAACGGATATGCTATCTTTATCATGTGTTAAAACGATATGAATGAATAAAATATTAAAGTTTATTTGAAATGTTATGTGTTAAAGCCTTAATCTTGGAATGTTTAAGTTAGACTTTAAATACCCAAGAAGTTGAGTAATGAGCTAATAAACGTATATCTTAACTGAAAATGCCTCCTAGAAGAAGACAACCACGTCAGCAAGCACCTCCTGGGGGTCTACGAATAATAACAACGAGACCAACGCTAATCATGTTCAGCAGTTGGTAGCTCTGTTGACGAGTGCACTTACGAGTCAATCACAAGCTCAAGTCATGACTTTCAAAGAGTTCAAAGCGGTTGGACCGCCAGAGTTTCAAGGGTCTATGAATCCAGTGGAAGCTCAAACCTGGATCATGGAAATGGAGAAGGTGTTCGACGTTCCTAGAGTTGATGAAGATCAGAAGACTGCGTTCGCAACGTTTATGCTGAAGTCTGAAGCTAGCTACTGGTGGCAAGCAAATAAGGTTCGTGGAAGACAAGGAGTGATAGCATGGGATAGATTCAAAGAAATGTTTTTCAAAATGTATTTTCCAGCGAGTTCTCGAAATCAGCTGAAAGTGCAATTTCTGGAATTGAGGCAAGGAGTGATGACGGTGTCGGAATATGCTGCGAAGATTAACGAGTTGGCAATGTTTGCCACATATTAAGTCAATACTAATGAACGTAAAGCAAGAAGATTTGAACAAGGATTGAAGCCCTGGCTTTACAGCAAGGTTTCAATGTTCCAGCTGAACACGTTTGCAGCTGTACTGGAGAAGGCAATTATCGCGGAAGGTGGAAGCGATGCCTTAATCAAGTACAACCAAGAACAGAAGAAGAGGAAGGATGAGAATGAGAATAAGGCTAGTGGTAGTAATGTTAGAAGTAATAGTTAGAAAAGGAAGTGGAACGAGAATTTGACTGCAGGAGGACAGCAAGGAAATCAGCAGAAGAAAAAGTTTGAGGCTTGCGCAACTTGCGGGAAGAACCATACTGGAGTATGTTTGATGGGAAAGAGAGTGTGTTTCAACTGTGGTCAGGATGGACACATTGCACCGAACTGTTTTAGTCCGAAGAAAGGAGCATGCTTTACCTGCGGTTCGAAGGATCACATGGCTCGTGATTGCCCTAAGAAGCCAGCGGGAAGTGCAAGTGGCGTAAAAAGAAACAACAACGGTGGTGGTGCATTGACTATCACTGGACCAGCTCAATCAAGCTGACCTACTGCGAGGACTTTCAATATGACCGTGCAAGATGTTGTACAGTCTAAGGATGTGGTGTCAGGTATCATTCCGATTAATGATATTAATGCTTATATACTATTTGATTCGGGTGTTACTTATTCGTTTATATCCGATGAATTTGCTCAGAAGTTAGATTTGCCTCAGGAAGACTTAGAATTTCCCTTAAGTATAGAGATCGCGAATAAGGAAGTAATGCTTGTTAAATTCATATATAGGAATTGTGGAGTGGTTATAAAAGGTCATGAGATGATGGAAGATTTGATACAAATTATACTTGGTGAATTTGATGTTATACTGGGAATGGATTGGTTATTCAATTACGGAGCTGTAATTGATTACCAAAGAAAGTGTGTTAACCTTATGACTCCGTCAAAGGTTATGTTTTATGGCAGCAAGTCACCTCGACAAGCAAGTTGTTTAATGGTGATGCAAGCCAAGAAGTTGTTGAGATAAGGATGTGTAGGATACTTAGCCTACATCCTCGATACGCAGAAGAAGAGTGGGAGGTTGGAAGAGATACCGATCATAAGAGATTTTGCAGACGTATTTCCAGACGATTTACCGGGTCTTCCACCGGATCGACAAATCGAGTTCATGATTGACTTACTACCAGGAACGGTCCTGATATCTAAAGCACTGTACAGAATGGCCCCAGTAGAAATTAAAGAGTTGATGGTGCAATTACAAGAATTGCTTGACAAGAAGTATATTCAGCCGAGTGTTTCGCCATGGGGAGTACCGGTGTTGTTTGTTAAAAAGAAATACGGATCGATGCGGCTCTCCATTGATTACAAAGAATTGAATAAGGTCACGATTAAAAATAATTATCCATTACCTAGAATTGATGACCTGTTTGATCAGTTGAAAGGAGCGAGGTATTTCTTGAAGATAGACCTGAGAAGTGGTTATCATCAGTTGAAGGTGAGGCCGGAGGATGTACCAAAGACAGCATTCAGAACTCGGTATGGTCATTACGAGTTTCTGGTTATATCTTTTGGTTTAACTAACGCACCTGCAGCGTTCATGCACTTGATGAACAGAGTGTTTAAACCATTCTTGGACAAATTTGTAGTGGTGTTTATTGATGATATATTGGTGTATTCCAAAACCAAGGAGGAACATGTGGAACACTTGAGATTGACGTTGGAGACGTTGAGAAAAGAGAAGTTGTACGCTAAGTTCTCAAAATGTGAATTTTCGTTGGAACGTGTATAGTTTCCCGGGTACGTTATTGATAAGGACAGAATTTCGGTAGATCCACCAAAGGTTGAAGCTATAATAAACTGGGATCAGCCGAAGACACCGTCAGAAGTAAGGAGTTTCTTAGGAATGGCAGGATACTATAGGCGTTTTATTCAAGACTTTTCCAAGATCGCGACTCCGTTGACAAATTTAACTAGGAAAGCGGTTAAGTTTGTTTGGATAGAGAAGTGTGAGGAAAGTTTTTGAGAATTGAAGAAGAGGTTGAGTTCAGCACCTGTGTTGTCGTTGCCTGATGATACAGGAAATTTTGTGGTATATAGTGACGCATCGCATAAAGGACTAGGCTATGTACTTATGCAAAACAGCAGAGTTATTGCTTATGCATTACAACAGTTGAAAGATTACGAGAAGGGATATCCGACCCATGACTTAGAGTTGGCAGCAGTGGTGTTTGCCCTGAAAATTTGGAGACATTATCTTTATGGAGAGAGGTGTGAGATATATACCGACCATAAAAGTCTGAATTATATCTTTATACAAAGATTTGAACATGCGACAGAGAAGATGGTTGGAGCTGATCAAAGTTATGATTGTGAGATTTTCTATCATCCCGGAAAGGCGAATGTTGTTGCTGATGCCTTAAGTAGGAAGGGACGAGAGAAGTTGATAATGTTAACTGCTCAAGAGAAACTAGTGTTGGAAATGGCTAAGATGGAGTTGGAAATTAAATATCAGACAGAATCCGATGAAAAGTTGTTCCAAATGGGAAACAGTTCAATGTTGGTGGATAAAGTGAGAAATGTGCAACTTCAGGATGAAGACTGCGAAAAGATAAAATAGAAGATATCTGAAGGTGAAGAAAACAAATTCAAAATCAATTCGGAAGGGTTACTTACATTCGAAGGGAGAATTTAGGTTCCGCCAGTACCAGAAGTTAAAGAAGAAATTTTTAAAGAAGCTCACAACTCTCGATATTCAATTCACCCTGGGAGTACAAAGATGTACCATGATCTTAAGCATCATTTTTGGTGGCCGAATATGAAGAGGGATGTGGCTGAGGGTGTGGCAAAATGCTTAACGTGTCAGAAAGTTAAAGCTGAACATCAAAGGCCAAGCGGATTGTTACAACCGTTGGAGATACCAGAATGGAAATGGGAGCATATCACAATGGATTTTGTGGTAGGTCTTCCAACGACTCAGCAAGGTTACGATGCCATTTGGGTGATTGTCGATCGACTGACGAAGTCGGCTCACTTTTTGCCAATTAAGATTCGGTTTACACTAGATCGGTTAGCAAAGCTGTACATGAAGGAAATTGTGTCAAGACACGGTGTACATGTGTCCATTATATCAAACAGAGATCCACGTTTCACATCTAATTTCTAGAAACGATTACAAGAATGTTTGGGAACACAGCTGAGAATGAGCACGACGTACCATCCTCAAACCGACGAACAAAGTGAGAGAACCATCCAAACACTAGAGGATATGCTCCGAGCATGTATCATGGATTTCAAGGGAAATTGGGATGACCATCTACCATTGGTGGAATTTGCTTATAATAATAGTTATCACACGAGTATTGGCATGCTGCCTTACGAAGCGTTATACGGCAGGAAATGCAGAACTCCATTATGTTGGGACGAGGTTGGTGAACGTCAGCTATTGGGTCCAGAATTGGTACAACAGACTGTCGAGATCATCAAAGTAATTTGAGCAAGATTGATAGCAGCAAAAGATAGACAAAAGAAATATGTTGATCAACATCGACAAAATCGGGAATTCGATGTTGGTAGTTATGTTTTCTTGAAAGTGTCTCCCTGGAAGGGGAAAATTCGATTTGGCAAGAAAGGGAAATTGAGCCCTAGATTTATAGGACCTTTTGAAGTGCTCCGACGAGTCAGTGAAGTGGCGTACGAGGTAGCTTTACCTCTAGAGTTGGAGCATATTCATAATGTTTTCCATGTCTCGGTATTGAGACCATATAAGCCTGACTATAAGCATGTTATAGAATTGTTTGTAATTTGAGAAGTTCCTGTTCAAATTGTCCTATGAAGAAGTCATTATTCAAATTGTTGACAGAAAAGAGCAAGTACTGAGGAATAAGGTGATACCTTCTGTTAAAGTAATCTGGAGGAACCAAAATGCTGAAGAAGCTACGTGAGAACTTGAAAGCGTTATGATAAAGAATTATCCTCAATTGTTTGCTTGATTTTATATGGCGATTTTGGGGACATAATCTTGTTAAGGAGGTTAGAATGTTATGGATAAATTTATAGAGTTGTGATTCTGGGGACAGAATCCTTTTAAGGAGGGAAGGATGTAGCGATCGACAAATTTGTAATTTAATTTAAATATTTATGGAATTAAATAAATATTTAAAATAATTTATTTATTGAGGAAAATAAATATTTGATGAATTGCGATGAATTAATTTAGTAGCTAAATTAATTAATGTTAATTGAATCGAGTAATGATAATTTTATTTGTTGGATTTAATTTAAGGAGATAGTTAAATTAAATCAATTGCTTAATATTTAAGAAATTAGTTAAATTAAATGAATTGTTTAATTTAACAGGAAATAAATAAATTAAATATAGTGATGTGTCTAATTTATTAATTAATTTAGATATATAATTATTTATTAATGATAATAAGATTTTTATTATTAGTATTATAAGTTATTTAAATTAACTAAACTAAGTTATTTAAATTAATCAACTAAAAGTGTGACATAAAACTATATAATATAAATATTATTAAAATAATTTAGTTTGGGGAAAGTTGGTTAGCCAAACAAGGCCTTATGGCCTTTGGCATTATTCAACTGACGTTGCCTTTTTGTGTCTTTACCTGACGTTAGTGGGA
The DNA here is from genome assembly GCA_020205615.1 of Panax quinquefolius. Classification (NCBI taxonomy): domain Eukaryota; kingdom Viridiplantae; phylum Streptophyta; class Magnoliopsida; order Apiales; family Araliaceae; genus Panax; species Panax quinquefolius. The sequence goes on along the minus strand of CM035173.1, from coordinate 72,224,136 downwards.
GACAGTTTATTTTTCATACGCGTTTATTTTCTAAGGCTATGTTCAGAGAAGGGTCTAGTAAGAAGAAAAAATAACATAGTGTGGAGAGAGCTTGGTAAGAAAGTTTTCTCTGTAATTGTGCTAAGAAAGGAGTATCAAGAGGGAACGCAATTCCTTGTCATCCTTCTTTTCATCAGTCAAGGATTTAGGTAAAAATTCACCCTTAATTCTAAAATTTAGTTTTCTAATTTCTAGTTCTCCGTAAACGATTTTGTTGAATTGTTGTTTCAAACGTTGTGTATATGATATGGGTTATATTGTAGAATCTGTTGTCTTCATGTATGAGTGAGGTATCAGTTATTAAATTCGTAAGAAATTGGTGTGTAGAAAGATAATGAATATCAATGTTCATATTTGAAAAAAATGGCCTTAGAAAGTATCAATTTTAGTGGTCAATTTGTGTATAAATCTGTAAATTGATGCTTGCATATGGTAGTTCATTGAGATACGAACATAATGTAATTTGAATGGAATGATTTGGCCTTAGAAAGTATCAATTGATCTTTGAGCCTTGTTTTATCTTAGGGTCTTCAGTAGCAATTCTTTACCATACCTCGGAAACACTTGGAGGTTTTGGCATGCTAGGTTGCTGCTGATATAGTATTATGACTTGTATATACATAAGAAATAGGTATGACATGTGTTATAAAGTTTCCTTATGTTATATGAGGTGTCCAACATGATTTGGTAGAAGATCCTTAACAAGGGCGTTAAGCTTTAAAAATAAACTTTGTTAAAGTTCATGTAATGCAGATTTTGAGATTAGTAGTGTATACACGTGACTGATCTCACACATAAACGAGCATGATGTATGATTCTTAGTTCCTTTGTTCATGACCACCTTATTAGGCTTTGTGTTGGAAAAGTTATTCAAGAAAGAGCTTAGTATAGTAAGCTAATATGCATGACTAGTACATGATTTACATTCTAACCTTACGAGCATGTTAACATGACTTGAATACATATGTTTAGAGCTTTGAAGTTATCTTGTATGTATTAGATTGCATAGTTCAAGTCTAAAATGGTTTCAAAAGCAAACTTGAACATATTTTCAAAGTCTAGTTGCATCACATGGATATCTAGATGATAAAGGGATAAGTGGTCATGATATGTCTATAATATCCCTAGATATGATTTATATGTATTGAACATGATAAAAACTAATACAAACATGAGTTTAAAGCATGATTCAAAGTTTTAGACAATGATAATTGTAAACAAACAATATGAATACTATAAGCATGTATATTAACAGAATGTATGCCATCATTATTTAGACTTATGGCCAAAGTTATAAAGTGTGGTGGTTGTATGACATTTTAAGCTTTAAATTCTATAGGAAGTCATAAACTAAGAACTTGTAAAGATGAGCACAAGAATGGTCATGTGGTATGTGAAAGCTTCTAACATGCATGTATGTTAAAGTATAAGTGTAGTGGTATGTTAGAGTGGGACTAAAATTAGGAGGGCAGTAGCTCAACCTTGAGTGCAGCAAGGGACAACTTGAATCATGCCTGTCCCTAAGCTTGTAGCAGGCGAGTGTCAGCTGCCAGATTCTGCGATCTTGAATAATTTCTATTTTGCATGCTTATATGATTACTCTAACTTGTAATATATGACTAACATGTTATGTAATGTGTTAAGAAGCATGCTATGTGATAGGGATGAATGTTGATCATGATTTTCAAATATTAAGTCCAAAGAAATGTTTACAAGATATAAAGCAATGATACGTTGTTTGCAGTTGTGATGTTTTACAACCTGATTTGTGCTATGAAAATATATGATAAGTGATGTATATAAAGTTACAACCAATTTAAACGTTTGGGTGTACGTTGAACTTACCTATGTGAGTTTATATAACTAATGGGCATCCTATACATATAATACACCGTAATAAGATTCAAAAGTGTTGGATTTCTTAACGTGGATAAACTACGCTTAAGGCAAGTATTCGAACCCTACTTTTATCGTGCAAGTATCTGAACTATCCTTTACATTGTGCAAGTATCCTAAACTCTTGCATTACTTTATTCAATGAATACCATAAAAAGAGTATCTCAACCTTATCTCTTTTAATGCAAGTTATCTTACTTACTCGTTCAATCGAGCTAGTATGCTTAAACTCTTGTGTAAACTATTATTCATGTTGAACTTGGTATTGTTCTTGAATATTGTGAAAGAGTCGATGTCATTTGATTCGGTTAGACTATATGCATGTTTATAAAACCATCCAAACCGATTGACTGGTGCGAAAATGTTGAAAACTGAGTTGAACAACCCTTATTGTAAGGGGAGTGTATGTTGTTGGAAACCGCAACACATAAATGGATATTATTGTGGTGTTATGCATAACTTAGAGTATTGTAGACTGATCATCTATAGTACTTGATTCTTTTGGGTTATCAATTTAATATTGGTAATTCTAGTAGATGTTCAATAGTCCTTAGTGACTACTCAATATAAATTGTTTATCTAGTTGGATACATTGATAGTCTTTGAATTCATATATATCTGTTGATTTATATTGAATTATCGTTCTTATTCCAAGAATTGTTGATATTCATTATTCATAATATTATTCTAAAACTCTGAACTATCTTAGAGATAATACTTCGATATTTTAAACTTGTGATATTATATTCTTCAACCTTGTTGTATATTACTTGTTGGGCAATTCGTGCTCATCCTTGGTTATTAAAAACTTTTCGGTTAAGGCGGAACAGCGAAGTGTCTCTTGAAAAGACAAGGGCAAGGGCAAGGCTATCGACTAGCTTGTTCCTTTATGTTGAAATTTCCTATGTTGTGTTTAGACTATTTTCAGACTATGTTTAAACTGAAGTAGGATTACGTAATAAGTCTTTATTTGATATTATTATGTAATCTATTAAGTACTGTAGGTTGCGAGACTTGGGGGAATAATTATAATAAATCATTGTATATTATTCTAAATTAGATCTTTCGTTGTGTACATGATATTTTAGTTATTTATGTATGCCACGAGCACGTGATGAACCGAATTCGAGTGACCAAGTGGAGGTCCGAATTTGGGGGCGTCACATCTCACATTATTTGATTCAATTAATGTTACAATATTTTATATTATTAAATCAATAATTGAGATGACAAGTTATTAATATTATTATTTGCATAATTAACAATGTCTAGAAAGTTCTGTCGAGGAAAGGAGTTTAGTCACCTAATTGTGCGCCAATAGGGAGAAATCCTTATCGGAAAGCCCCTTCTTTCCGGGGAACGATCTGGTTGTTAATATTGCGAGTTATAATAATGATGAATAAATGTTGTTAAAAAAATTGAGGGAATTTTTATGAAGTATTTGTTATGAATTTTACTTATTTAAATATATATATATATATATATATATATATATATATATGTGTGTGTGTGTGTGTGTGTGTGTGTGTGTGTGTGTGTGTGTGTGTGAATGTGACATGTGGGGTGGGGCCCACATGTGGGATGAAGAATGCAAATGGAGGGGGGGGGAAGATTTATGTAAAAGGAAGGGAATCATATATATATATATATATATATATATATTATAAGTTTTGTTTTTTATGAAAAATAGAATATATTGTATTTTATTATGCATAGTGTTTGCATATTGTCTACATAGTGCTTGCAAAGTAAATCTTGTGAATTCAGGTTCGGCGCCCGTGAATTTGTCCAATTTCTTCACTGTGCGTCCGTGATTATTTCTTAATAGCATCCTTCTATTCTCCTATAAATAGGATGCTTAGTTTAGAATTCAAAATAACACTAGAATCAGAAAATTCTTCTTCTATAATATGGAGCGTATTTCTTTCGAGTTTTAGGAAGCTTTGAGTATAGAAATCAGTGAAAGTTTTCTTCAAGAATATCCTCGCTATACCAGTTGGAATACTCTCCTTTTTAAGGTAAGGGATATTATTTTTGTTTTATATTCGTAAGAAATAATTGTTTCTTCCATACTATGTAGTATGTAAGTAATATTATTTCGTTTCAGATTCTGAATTCTACACTAATTTTATTAAAGTATTGTTTCTATACTCTGTGAAATTAGTAGAATATCCTTGAAATTTACGCTTCATCTAGTATCTTTTCACAAAAATATTATTCTGAACATTCTTGAAAATTTTTAAACTTTTCATGCCGGGGTACTATTCATCAGGTACTATTCCCAAAGTACTATTCAAGGGGTACTATTCACTCAGGTACTATTCACCCGGGGTATTATTCATGACAAAAATTGATTTCTTTTCTGTCCAAATCATTTTTGATACAATATTATTCTTGAATTTTACTCCACAAAGCAGTATCATGTTGACAATTTGGACATTATTGAATTCTGGATAAATTGAATTATAAATCTTTAAAATTTATCCTTGCTCTTATTAATGGAATTCTTATATCATTCTCATCATCCTCATGCTTACATTGTGATAAAAGTCATCTTTGGCTCGTACTGCATAGATGGACTGTTGATTGGTATGATTATGACAATGTATCAGTATAATCATGACCATTGGTAAAAACACGAATATCCTTGGCTCGTAGTGCATTGATAATTCATTGTTGTGATACTAATGCATATCCTTGGCCCGTAGTGCATGGATAATTCAGTGATGTGGATTATTTATTAAGATGAGTCTCAGCAATAAAATTCTTGATAAACTTTCTAAATCATAGAAGATAGTAGATATCATGCTCTACTTGACTCTTCTAATGGATTGCTTGTTCAGCTGCAGTTAAACTAGATGTTTATTATATTTTATCAGTTTAACACTGTTGAAGGCTAACGATAATTTATTCTGCATTATCTTAGTCATAATATTTCTTACTGGGCTAGTTAAGCTCACCCTTTTGCTTTCATTGTTCTATTCAGGAATTGAGAATGTAGTCAGGACTAGTCGGGGAACGGAGTGATGGTCCGAGATGGTGGCTGTAGTAGTCCACACTATTTATAAAATAATGTGATAATAATTGTAATGAGGAATCCATTTGAGTTTGGATATTGTCTAGAAGGCAATATTCATATTAAAACTCTCAGCTATGTTTTATCGTATTTTACACGACAGTTATATAATTAAGTTTGCATTTGAATTTTGTACCATGTATTTGGCGACTCAAGATGGGTGATGTATACCTATTTTGTGGGCGTCACACATGATTGGTCCACTACCGTTATAACAAACACTTAAAAACCATTTTTAGAGACATAATGATAATAACCATGTTATCTTAAATCTTCAGTCTCTTTTCTCATAATTAGTGCTACTATTGAACTTGTGCTACTGTTGATCGTACAAGTAGAACTGTGAAGAAATAATACTTCGTAATGAAATTTCAAACTTTGATTTGAACGATAATTGTTCATATATATATATATATTGTGAAAGAAGTCTAAGCCATTGATTCTGCTAGACTATTGATATTTGATCAAAGGCTATCCAAACCAAATTAACTTGGTGCAGACTCTTATAACTGAGAAGAACAACCCTCTTGGTAGGGGAATTATATAATTGTTGGGGAACTGATGTGCGCACATGAGAAAGACTAAATGTTATGCATGACATAGGGTACTTTAGGCTGATCACCTGTTGTACTCATTTTTGTAGAATTATAAGTCTATTACTGTTAATTCTAGGAGAAGTTCGTAGTACTTAGTGACTGCTCAGTATTTATTGTTCTGAAATCTTAAATTGATTTAATCATTGAATATTATTGATATTATCCGTCCGTAATGATTATTGTTGATAATCATTGATACTTCTTGCTATCTTGAAATATCATTATTAATATACCCCCGAGAAATTTAAAACCATAACGATTACCCTTTTTTCTATTTTACTTGCTGGGCAAAATTGTTGCTCATCCTTGCTTTCTATAAAACTTTCAGTCAAGGCAGCGTGGTGAACCCTCTGGCAAGGAAAAGGGTAAAGAGAAAGCTTTGGAGTAGTTATCTCTATGTTGCTAGGAATGTACTATTATTTGGTTGTAGAAGAACTTATTAAACTATGTTTAATTTAAGTTGTATTGTATTATGTATTAGTTATGTCCAAACGGTATTTAATTATAACTAAGTTAAGGAAGAGATGTTTAAGTTACGAAACCTTGGGACAAGAATAATTATGTTATAACAATGTAATTTATTCTATTATTCCGCTATGTGAGATTTGGACGTTGTTATTAGAGTTAGTATGTGACAACCAAATTTGAGACAAGTGTGGTTTGAATTTGGGGAGTCACAGCTTCAAAAGTAGAAATTAGACAAATAATTTGCCAAATTCCTCTAAGTATTCAAGAAGCTACAGATTAATATACCATTTGCAAAAGCTTTAGAACAGATGCCGAGCTATGCCAAATTCATGAAGGATATTCTATCCAGAAAGAAGAAATTAGAAGATTTTGAGACAATAGCATTGATTGAGGAGTGTAGTGCAGTACTACAAAGAAAGTTACCGCTTAAGTTGAAGGATCTCGGTAGCTTCACCATACCTTGCTCGATTGGTAGCATGTTATTTAGCAAGTGTTTATGCGACTTTGGTGCTAGCAACAATCTTATGCCATTATCAGTTTATACACAGTTGGGTCTGCTGACACCAAAGCCTACAAACATATCTCTTCAGCTTACAGATAGGTCAGTTACTTATCAATGAGGAATTGTGTGGGACATCCTTGTAAAGGTGGATAAATTCATCTTCCCAACAAATTTTATCATTCTAGACTATGAGGAAGACAAAAACATTTCCCTTATTCTTCGGAGGCCATTTCTAACCACTGGGAGAACTCTCATAGATGTTAAGAAGGGAGAGCTAACTATGCGGGTCCAAGACCAAGAGGTCACATTCAACGTATTTAAGGCAATCAAATTCCCTTCAAACGAAGAGGAATGCTTCTGGGTGGATGTGGTTGAGCATGCTATGAATGATGAGTATCTGAAGGCTATGAACAAAGATTCATTGGAAACTATACTGATGGGGGATATTGACATGGATGATCTAGAGTTGATTAAATATTTACACATATTGGATGCAGTACCACGGGTGAGCAAGTTTAAGATCTGTGAGAACCCAGAAAATCGGATTGTCCAGAAATTTAGTTTAAAGAATTAGTTATTAATAAAATGATTTTTTATTAATAATATTATATGCTACGTGTTTATTAATTTCATTGATGTATAGTTTGGTAAGGTGTTCTAGGTTATGAGTAATCTTAATAGGTAAAAAGTGATCTGATTTTATTAAACGGTCAACTATTACCCAAATGGCATTATGGCCCTTTTGTGTAGCTGGAAGACCAACAACAAAATCCATAGTTATATGTTCCCACTTCCACTCAGGAGTTGGTAAGGGTTGAAGTAAACCACTCGGCTTTTGATGCTCAGCCTTAACCCTTTGACACGTGAGACATTTACTTACCCATTCAGCTATTTCTCTTTTCATGTTCGACCACCAAAAGTGTCGACTTAAATCCTTATACATTTTTGTACTGCTAAGATGTATGGCAAATTTAGAATTATGAGCTTTGTTTAGAATTTCAACTTTTAAAGCTTGGTCTAACGGAACCCAAATTCTATTTTCATATCTTATTATTCCATCTATATCTATTCTAAATTTATTATACTTATCATGCGTTGAATTAGATTTAAACTTCTGACATTCTTCATCCTTCTCCTGTATCTCTTTGACTTTATTAAGCAGAGATGAAACTCCCTCTAAAATATACAATTTTTGGGTAGAGGTAGTTGGACATTCCACCTTAATTTCTAAATTTTCAAAGTCTTTTATTAACCTATCATTGGTGGTTAATCCATTTAATTTTTCCTGATTCTTTCTACTTAACGCATCAGCTACAACATTGGCTCTACCGGGATGATATAAGATTTCACAGTCATAATCCTTTATCAGTTCTAACCATCGTCTCTGTCTTAAATTTAATTCTTTTTGTGTAAAAATTTATTTCAGACTTTTATGATCTGTATATATCTCGCACTTCTCCCTGTACAAATAATGTCTCCAAATTTTTAGAGCAAAAACTACCGCGGCTAACTCTAGGTCATGAGTAGGATACCTCTTCTCATAATATTTGAGTTGTCGTGATGCATAAACTATCACTTTCCCATGTTGCGTCAACACACACCCTAAACCTCTGTGTGATGCACCTATATACTACAAGGCCTCCTGTATCATCTGGTAAGGATAACACTGGAGCCATGCTCAGTCGCTTCTTCAACTCTTGGAAGCTTTCCTCACATTTATCTGTCCAAACGTATTTTACCGTCTTTCGAGTTACATTGGTTAATGGGGTTGCTATTTTTGAAAAATCTTTTATAAACCGTCGATAATAACCCGCTAAACAGAGAAAATTTCGTACTTCTGTTGGAGTTGTTGGTTGTTCCCATATCATAACCGTTTCGATCTTAGCTGGATCTACAGATATTCCATTCTTATCAATTATGTGACCTAAAAATTGAACTCTCTTCAACCAGAATTCACACTTGGAAAACTTTGCATAAAGTTGTTCCTTTCGTAATATCTCCAATACGACTCATAATTGTTCAGTATACTCTTCCCATGTTTTCGAGTATACCAGAATATGGTCGATAAACACTACAACAAATTTGTCCAAGCATGGTTTAAACTCTCGATTCATTAAATCCATAAATGCTGTCGGTGCATTTCTTAATCCAAAAGACATTACAAGAAACTCATAATGTCAATAGCGTGTCCTAAACGCTGTTTTCGACACATCCTCCTTTTCTTACCTTTAATTGCTGATATCCTGTGTTCTAAGGTCAATTTTTGAAAAATGTTCGGCCCCTTTTAATTGATCAAACAAATCATCAATTCTTGGTAAAGGATATTTATTTTTAATAGTTAACTTATTTAGCTCCCTATAGTCTATACATAGTCTCATAGTTCCATCCTTCTTCTTTACAAACAAAACTGGTGCTCCCCAGGGTGAAACACTAGGTTGTATGTACTTTTTATGTAAGAGTTCCTGTAATTGTATAAGTAACTCTTTCAGTTCTATAGGTGCAATTCTGTACGGTGCCTTATAATATCCCTAGATATGATTTATATGTATTGAACATGATGAAAACTAAACCAAATATGAGTTTAAAGCATGATTCAAAGTGTTAGACAATGATAGTTGTAAACAAACAATATGAATACTATAAGCATGTATATTAATAGAATGTATGCCATTATTATGTAGACTTATGGCCAAAGTTATAAAGTGTGGTGGTTGTATGACATTTTAAGCTTTAAATTCCATAGGAAGTCATAAACTAAGAACTTGTAAAGATGAGCAAAAGAATGGTCATGTGGTATGTGAAAGCTTCTAACATGCATGTATGTTAAAGTATAAGTGTAGTGGTATGTTTGAGTGGGACTAAAATTAGGAGGGCAGTAGCTCAACCTTGGTTTGGTGAGGAAAGAAAGCGCGATTCTTGTGCCGTCCTAAGCTTCTAGGCAGTAGCAATTGCTACTGCTCTGCAGATCTTGAATAATTTCTATTTTGCATGCTTATATGATTACTCTAACTTGTAATATATGACTAACATGTTATGTAATGTGTTAAGAAGCATGCTATATGATAGGGATGAATGTTGATCATGATTTTCAAATATTAAGTCCAAAGAAATGTTTACAAGATATAAAGCAATGATACGTTGTTTGCAGTTGTGATGTTTTACAACCTAATTTGTGCTATGAAAATATATGATAAGTGATTTATATAAAGTTACAACCAAGTTAAGCGTTTGTGTGTACGTTGAACTTACCTATGTGAGTTTATATAACTAATGGGCATCCTATACATATAATACACTGTAATAGGATTCAAAAGTGTTGATTTCTTAACGTGGATAAACTACGCTTAAAGCAAGTATTCGAACCTTACTTTTATCGTGCAAGTATCTGAACTATCCTTTAAATTATGCAAGTATCCTAAACCCTTAATTTACTTTATTCAATGAATACCGTTAGCAGAGTATCTCAACCTTATCTCTTTGAATGCACGTTATCTTGATTATTGTGAACCCTACTTTCTCTTTGAATGCACGTTATCTCAACCTTAATTTACTTTATTCATGTTGAACTTGGTATTGTTCTTGAATATTGTGAAAGAGTCGATGCTATTAGATTCGGCTAGACTATATACATGTTTATAAAACCGTCCAAACCAATTGATTCGTGCAGAAATCTTGAAAACTGAGTTCAACGACACTTTTGGTAAGGGGAGTGTATGTTGTTGGAAATTATTGTGGTGTTATCCATAACTTAGAGTATTGTAGACTGATCATCTATAGTACTTGATTCTTTTGGGTTATCAGTTTAATATTAGTAATTCTAGTAGATGTTCAATAGTTCTTAGTGACTACTCAGTATAAATTGTTTATCTAGTTGGATACATTGATAGTCTTTGAATTCATATATATCTGTTGATTTATATTGAATTATCATTCTTATTCCATGAATTATTGATATTCATTATTCATGATATTATTCTGAAACTCTGAACTATCTTAGACGTGATACTTTAATATTTTAAACTTGTGATATTATATTCTTCACCCTTGTTGTATATTACTTGTTGGGCAATTTGTGATCATCCTTGCTTATTTAAAACCTTTCAATTAAGGCGGAACAGGAAAGTGTCCCTGGAAAAGACAAGGGCAAGGGCAAGGCTACCGACTAGCTTGTTCCTTTATGTTGAAATTTTCTATGTTGTGTTACGACTGTGGTTATACTATGTTTAAACTTAAGTAGGATTATGTAATAAGTCTTTATTTGATATTATTATGTAATCTATTAAGAACTGTATGTTGCGAGACTTGGGGGAATAATTATAATAAATCATTATATATTATTCTAAATTAGATCTTCCGTTGTGAATGTGATATTTTAGTTAGTTATGTATGCCACGAGCACGGGATGAACCGAATTCGAGTGACCAAGTGGAGGTCCATATTTCGGGGCGGCACAGGTTGGTATCAAAGCTGTAGTTATAAACCTTAGGAGCGAGTGTCCTTAGATTATAACTTGGGATAACTTAGAAGTTAGGAAGGAGATAAAACTCATGTAGAGTTTTCCTTGAGAGACTTAGTGTGTTATGAAATGTAATTTCATTCTAGACAATGAACTTATGTTTATTTAACATTCTGATGGAGTTGTTGTTTGTCTTGTCTTATGTTGGTGATTGTAGGATGACTGACATGGAAGGACCTAGCCGAGTAGTAGAGGAGGAGCCGCGTGACATCCACATAGTATTTGAGACACCTTTGATAGCAGAGCCTATATCAGTAGTGGCCCCTAACGATAACGATGACGATGAGGAAAAGGTGGAGTCTGATCCGGAGGAGGAGCCTTTTGGGGAGGAGCCCGAGCCTTTGGAGGACTCCGACGAGGCTACTTTTGAGGATCGAATGTTCGGGGAGTATGAGGAGCAAATTTTGGAGTTAGAATGTAGAGAAGAGGAACTTGAGGCTGAGGCTAAGGAGAGGGATTCTGTGTTCCAGAAGTTGGGAGACAAGGACTAAGTCTAAGCCTGAGGCTAAGGAGAGGGATCATTGCTCAGAGAAAATTGGCGATTTATGAAATGGAGGTGGAAATAGCTCACCGTAAAGAGGCAGGGATCTAGATGGGGACCTTGTTTCACCGATCAGTGGCAAGAAACGTTGAGATAGCAGGGAAGCTAGAGGAAATGGAGCAGAGGGTTTTGAGTGAGAGGACGGAGAAGGAGACTCTCCGAACTCAGTTAGAGATGGAGATGATGGATAAGATTCAGTTCGAGGAGAAGTGGGAGGAAGCCAATGATAGGGTAGATGATCTAGAAGATGAGGTGCGGTGCAAGAGGAGGAAGATGAACAAGATGGGCTATGCTTTACGCACGGCCATAGAGAGATTGATCGATGCGGTAAATCATTTCCTAGCTGAGCAAGGACATACCCGTTATACCATAAGTTGTGATATGGTGTTGCATATCACACAGAAGGAATATAAAAGCGCCATGGAGCGTGGGATGTTAGATTGAGTCTATAGGAAAAGATCAGTAGTTGTAGTACTTTATTTATGTGTTGTTTGTAGCGATCGACAAATTTTTAATTTAATTTAAATATTTATGGAATTAAATAAATATTTAAAATAATTTATTTATTGAGGAAAATAAATATTTGATGAATTGTCATGAATTAATTTAGTAGCTAAATAAACTAATGTTAATTGAATCGAGTAATGATAATTTTATTTTTGGATTTAATTTAAGGAGATAGTTAAATTAAATCAATTTCTTAATATTTAAGAAATTAGTTAAATTAAATGAATTGTTTAATTTAAAGGAAATAAATAAATTAAATATAGTGATGTTTTTAATTTATTAATTAAATTAGATATATAATTATTTATTAATGATAATAAGATTTTTATTATTAGTATTATAAGTTATTTAAATTAACTAAACTAAGTTATTTAAATTAATCAACTAAAAGTGTGACATAAAACTATATAATATAAATGTTATTAAAATAATTTAGTTTGGGGAAAGTTTGTTAGCCAAACAAGGCCTAATGGCCTTTGGCATTATTCAACTGACGTTGCCTTTTTGTGTCTTTACCTGACGTTGTGGGAGTCAGCTTATATTTTTCCTACGCGTTTATTTTCTAAGGCTGAGTTCAGAGAAGGGTCTAGTGAGAAGGAGAAATAACAGAGTGTGGAGAGAGCTTGGTAAGAGAGTTTTCTCTGTAATTGTGCTAAGAAAGGAGTATCAAGAGGGAACGCAATTCCTTGTCATCCTTCTTCTCATCAGTCAAGGATTTAGGTAAAAATTCACCCTTAATTCCAAAATTTAGTTTTCTAATTTCTAGTTCTCTGTAAACGATTTTGTTGAATTTTTGTTTCAAACGTTGTGTATATGATATGGGTTATATTGTAGAATCTGTTGTCTTCATGTATGAGTGAGGTATCAGTTATCAAATTCCTAAGCAATTGGTGTGTTGAAAGATAATGAATATCAGTGTTCATAGTTAAAAAAATGGCCTTAGAAAGTATCAATTTTAGTGGTCAATTTGTGTATAAAATTGTAAATTGATGCTTGCATATGGTAGTTCATTGAGATACGAACATAATGTAATTTGAATGGAATGATTTGGCCAAATAACGAATTCGCAATGATGATTTTTGGGATAGACTATGAAAAATGGAGTTTAATATGAAAAACATGAAAATTGAGAAATTAAAATAGTTCTAATTGTTGTTAAATTGCATTAAGTGGTTGAATATGTTAGCAATCATGTTTTTGTTAGTTGTATATTTATTTTACATGTTGTTATCACCGTTTGATGGGTGAAATTTGTGTTTGTTGGGCTAAAAACGACTACTTGTTCATTGTCGTCTTTAAATGTCGTCTGTTCAACACCCAAGATAAAATTGGCCGGTCCCAAGCCTAAGTGTGGCAATTGTGCCTACACCGTGAATCGAGAGACGATGAGGTCCTGCTTGTTTGCTGTGTCGCATATCGGACTTATGTTAGTTTAGCGTGTATGTTAATGATGTTAAAACATGATATAAACTATAATATCAGATGTCAATGTGTTCAAATGCAAAGTGTAAAGATTTGAAATAATTATTTAAATAAGTTATAAAATGAAACCAAATGAGATGTTTTCGAAAGATAGAGTTGAACGATTAAGTTATGTTGATCAATGTGTAATTTCAGAAGCGTTAAGTGTGTTAACCTACATGGTTAGATGCTAAGTTAAGGTTATGACCCAAATGATGGTTTAAATCCTAAAAGCTAATATTCATATAATTGATTGTTGTTGCGATTTCAATGGTGTATGTAGGGTAACTGAAGATTATTTTACATTTGTGTAGCTTGCAAGCAAGGCAAGTTTCTAAACCTTATCTCCTTACAATTGAGCAAGTTCTTAAATCTTAACTCTTTACATTGAGCAAAGCTTTCTAACTTCATTCTTTTTGTATTGAATGCAAGTCTCCATTTCTATAATATTATTGTGCAAGTTCTTAAAATTGAGCAAGCCTAATCTATCTTGAATATGTTTGTATAAGCTCTTGTGACCTATTTCGTTACCTCGAATGAGTTTCACATTTCTGTTTCTCATTATTCAGAATTTGTAATGCTTTAATTCATTGCTTCAAATGAGATTGTCCTAACTCATTTGAATGTAGCACTTTGCATGAATTCCATGTTTACCTAAATATATACTGTTGTTATTAATCTTTGATCTAAATAGTCTTGTTCAGTTATAAACTTTTGTATCAAACCTTTACTGATGTAAATCAAATAGTATTCTAAAATTCTAGAAACACTGATAAGCTAGTTCCAAACTAAACTTTCTTTAGTGCGGAAATTCTAAATCCAAACTGAGACGAACAACCCTAACATAGGGGATTTTGTACGTGTAACGTTTAGATGTTTGTGCACAATACATGGTACAAAGGGATTTTGTACGTGTAACGTTGGAGACGTTGAGAAAAGAGAAGTTGTACGCTAAGTTCTCAAAATGTGAATTTTGGTTGGAACGTGTACAGTTTCTCGGGCACGTTATTGATAAGGACGGAATTTCGATAGATCCATCAAAGGTTGAAGCTGTAATTACAAGAATTGCTTGACAAGAAGTATATTCAGTCGAGTGTTTCGTCATGGGGAGCACCAGTGTTGTTTGTTAAAAAGAAAGACGGATCGATGCGACTCTGCATTGATTACAAAGAATTGAATAAGGTCACGACTAAAAATAATTATCCATTACCTAGAATCGATGACCTTTTCGATCAGTTGAAAGGAGCGAGGTATGTCTCGAAGATAGACCTGAGAAGTGGTTATCATCAGTTGAAGGTGAGGCTGGAGGATGTACCAAAGACAGCGTTCAGAACTCGGTATGTTCATTACGAGTTTCTGGTTATGTCTTTTGGTTTAACTAACGCACCTGCAGCGTTCATAGACTTGATGAACAGAGTGTTTAAACCATTCTTGGACAAATTTGTAGTGGTGTTTATTGATGATATATTGGTGTAATCCAAAACCAAGGAGGAACATGTGGAACACTTGAGATTGACGTTGGAGACGTTGAGAAAAGAGAAGTTGTACGCTAAGTTCTCAAAATGTGAATTTTGGTTAGAGCGTACGTCTGATTTCTCGGGCACGTTATTGATAAGGACGGAATTTCGGTAGATCCATCAAAGGTTGAAGCTGTAATAAACTGGGATCAGCCGAAGACACCGTCAGAAGTAAGGAGTTTCTTAGGATTGGCAGGATACTATAGGCGTTTTATTCATGACTTTTCCAAGATCGCAACTCCGTTGACAAATTTAACTAGGAAAGCGGTTATGTTTGTTTGGACAGAGAAGTGTGAGGAAAGTTTTCGAGAATTGAAGAAGAGGTTGAGTTCAGCACCTGTGTTGTCGTTGCCTGATGATATAGGAAATTTTGTGGTATATAGTGACGCATCGCATAAAGGACTAGGCTGTGTGCTTATGCAAAATGGCAAAGTTATTGCGTATGCATTACGACTGTTGAAAGATTACGAGAAGGGGTATCTGACCCATAACTTAGAGTTGGCAGCAGTGGTGTTTGCCCTGAAAATTTGGAGACATTATCTTTATGGAGAGAGGTGTGAGATATATACCGACCATAAAAGTCTGAAGTATATCTTTACACAAAAAGATTTGAACATGCGACAAAGAAGATGGTTGGAGCTGATCAAAGATTATGATTGTGAGATTTTCTATCATCCCGGAAAGGCGAATGGTGTTATTGATGCCTTAAATAGGAAGGGACGGGAGAAGTTGATAATGTTAACTGCTCAAGAGAAACTAGTGTCGGAAATGGCTAAGATGGAGTTGGAAATTAAATATCCGACAGAATCCGATGAAAAGTTGTTCCAGATGGGAAACAGTTCAACGTTGGTGGATAGAGTGAGAAATGCGCAACTTTAGGATGAAGACTGCGAAAAGATAAAACAGAAGATATCTGAAGGTGAGGAAAACAAATTCAAAATCGATTCGAAAGGGTTACTTAGATTCGAAGGGAGAATTTGGGTTCTGCCAGTACCAGAAGTTAAAGAATAATTTTTTAAAGAAGCTCACAACTCTCGATATTCAATTCACCATGGGAGTACAAAGATGTACCATGATCTTAAGCATCTTTTTTGGTGGCCGAATATGAAGAGGGATGTGGCTGAGTGTGTGGCGAAATACTTAACGTGTCAGAAAGTTAAAGCTGAATATCAAAGGCCAAGCAGAATGTTACAACCGTTGGAGATACTAGAATGGAAATGGGAGCATATCACAATGGATTTTGTGGTTGGTCTTCCAACGACTCAGCAAGGTTACGATGCCATTTGGGTGATTGTCGATCGACTGACGAAGTCGGCACACTTTTTGCCAATTAAGATTCGATTTACACTAGATCGGTTAGCAAAGCCATACATGAAGGAAATTGTGTCAAGACACGGTGTACGGTCCATTGTATCAAACAGAGATCCACGTTTCACATCTAATTTCTGGAAACGATTACAAGAATGTTTGGGAACACAGCTGAGAATGAGCACGGCGTACCATTCTCAGACCGACAGATAAAGTGAGAGAACCATCCAAACACTAGAGGATATGCTCTGAGTATGTATCATGGATTTCAAGGAAAATTGGGATGGCCATTTACCATTGATGGAATTTGCTTATAATAATAGTTATCACGCGAGTATTGGCATGCTTCCTTATGAAGCGTTATACGACAGGAAATGCAAAACTCCATTATGTTGGGACGAGGTTGGTGAACGTCAGCTATTGGGTCCAGAATTGGTACAACAGACTGTCGAGATCATCAAAGTAATTCAAGCAAGATTGATAGCAGCACAAGATAGACAGAAGAAATATGCTGATCAACATCGACAAAATTGGTAATTCGATGTCGGTAGTTATGTTTCCTTGAAAGTCTCCCTTGAAGGGGAAAATGACTATAAACATGTTATAGAATATGAGCCCTTACAGTTTGAGAAAGATTTGTCCTATGAAGAAGTCCTTGTTCAAATTGTTGACAAAAAAGAGCAAGTACTGAGGAATAACCTTCTGTTAAGGTAATATGGAGGAACCACAATGCTGAAGAAGCTACGTTGGAACTTGAAAGCGTTATGATAAAGAATTATCTTAAGTTGTTTACTTGATTTTATATGGCGATTCTGGGGACATAATCTTGTTAAGGAGGTTAGAATGTTACGGATAAATTTTTCGAATTGTGATTCTAGGGACAGAATCCTTTTAAGGAGGGAAGGATGTAGCGATCGACAAATTTGTAATTTAATTTAAATATTTATGGAATTAATTAAATATTTAAAATAATTTATTTATTGAGGAAAATAAATATTTGATGAATTGTCACGAATTAATTTAGTAGCTAAATTAATTAATGTTAATTGAATCGAGTAATGATAATTTTATTTGTTGGATTTAATTTAAGGAGATAGTTAAATTAAATCAATTGCTTAATATTTAAGATATTAGTTAAATTAAATGAATTGTTTAATTTAAAGGAAATAAATAAATTAAATATAGTGATGTGTCTAATATACTAATTAAATTAGATATATAATTAGTTATTAATGATAATAAGATTTTTATTATTAGTATTATAAGTTATTTAAATTAACTAAACTAAGTTATTTAAATTAATCAACTAAAAGTGTGACCTAAAACTATATAATATAAATATTATTATAATAATTTAGTTTGGGGAAAGTTGGTTAGCCAAACAAGGCCTTATGGCCTTTGGCATTATTCAACTGACGCTGCCTTTTTGTGTCTTTACCTGATGTTAGTGGGAGTCAGCTTATATTTTTCCTACGCGTTTATTTTCTAAGGCTAAGTTCAGAGAAGGGTCTAGTGAGAAGGAGAAATAACAGAGTGTGGAGAGAGCTTGGTAAGAGAGTTTTCTCTGTAATTGTGCTAAGAAAGGAGTATCAAGAGGGAATGCAATTCCTTGTCATCCTTCTTCTCATCAGTCAAGGATTTAGGTAAAAATTAACCCTTAATTCTAAAATTTAGTTTTCTAATTTCTAGTTCTCCGTAAACGATTTTGTTGAATTGTTGTTTCAAACGTTGTGTATATGATATGGGTTATATTTTAGAATCTGTTGTCGTCATGTATGAGTGAGGTATCAGTTATCAAATTCGTAGGCAATTGGTGTGTAGAAAGATAATGAATATCAATGTTCATATTTGAAAAAAATGGCCTTAGAAAGTATCAATTTTAGTGGTCAATTTGTGTATAAAACTGTAAATTGATTCTTGCATATGGTAGTTCATTGAGATACGAACATAATGTAATTTAAATGGAATGATTTGGCCTTAGAAAGTATCAATTGATCTTCGAGCCCTCATTTTGTCTTAGGGGTGCAACAGAATGCTACTGCACCTCGAAAACACTTGGAGGTTTTTGTCATGCTAGGTTGCTCCTGATATAGTATTATGACTTGTATATACATAAGAAATAGGTATGACATGTGTTATAAAGTTTTCTTATGTTATATGAGGTGTCCAACATGATTTGGTAGAAGATCCTTAACAAGGGCTTTAAGCTTTAAAAACAAACTTTGTTAAAGTTCATGTTATGCAGATTTTGAGCTTAGTAGTGTATACAGTGACTGACCTCACACATAAATGAACATGATGTATGATTCTTAGTTCCTTTGTTCATGACCACCTTATTAGGCTCTGTGTTGGAAAAGTTTTTCAAGAAAGAGCTTAGTATAGTAAGCTAATATGCATGACTAGTACATGATTTACAATCTGGCCTTGCGAGCATGTTAACATGACTTGACTACATATGTTTAGAGCTTTGAAGTTGTCTTGTATGTGTTAGATTGCATAGTTCAAGTCTAAAATGGTTTCAAAAGCAAACTTGAACATATTTTCAAAGTCTAGTTGCATCACATGGATATCTAGATGATAAAGGGATAAGAGGTCATGATATGTCTATAATATCCCTAGATATGATTTATATGTATTGAACATTATGAAAACTAAACCAAACATGAGTTTAAAGCATGATTCAAAGTGTTAGACAATGATAGTTGTAAACAAACAATATGAATACTATAAGCATGTATATTAACAGAATGTATGCCATCATTATGTAGACTTATGGCCAAAGCTATAAAGTGTGGTGGTTGTATGACATTTTAAGCTTTAAATTCCATAAGATGTTATAAACTAAGAACTTGTAAAGATGAGCACAAGAATGGTCATGTGGATGTGAAAGCTTCTAATATGCATGTATGTTAAAGTATAAGTGTAATGGTATGTTGGAGTGGGACTAAAATTAGGAGGGAAGTAGCTCAACCTTGGTCTTGCTTAACTTGACAGACGGTATGATTAACGTCGTCCCTAAGTTCGACGGTAGCAATTGCGCCATTCTGCAGTCTTGAATAATTTCTATTTTGCATGCTTATATGATTACTCTAACTTGTAATATATGTTTAACATGTTATGTAATGTGTTAACAAGCATGCTATGTGATAGGGATGAATGTTGATCATGATTTTCAAATATTAAGTCCAAAGAAATGTTTACAAGATATTAAGCAATGATACGTTGTTTGCAGTTGTGATGTTTTACAACCTGATTTGTGCAATGAAAATATATGATAAGTGATGTATATAAAGTTACAACCAATTTAAACGTTTGGGTGTACGTTGAACTTACCTGGTATGTGAGTTTATATAACTAATGGGCATCCTATACATATAATACACCGTAATAAGATTCAAAAGTGTTGATTTCTTAACGTGGATAAACTACGCTTAAGGCAAGTATTCGAACCCTACTTTTATCGTGCAAGTATCTGAACTATCCTTTACATTGTGCAAGTATCCTAAACTCTTGGATTACTTTATTCAACGAATACCGTAAACAGAGTATCTCAACCTTATCTCTTTGAATGCAAGTTATCTTACTTACTCGTTCAATCGAGCTAGTATGCTTAAACTCTTGTGTAAACTATTATTCATGTTGAACTTGGTATTGTTCTTGAATATTGTGAAAGAGTTGATGCCATTTGATTCGGCTAGACTATATGCATGTTTATAAAACCATCCAAACTAATTGACTGGTGCGGAAATCTTAAAAATTGAGTTGAACCACGTCGCTTGCTTTCCAACATGCTCTCCCTTCTCTCTAAAAAACCGTGGGTTTTATTTCCATACCCATAAATTTCTATTCTGCCGTCCTTCCTATTCTTACCGTTACCTTTTCATAAACCTTTTCTTTCCCCATTTTGGTTCCCGCTTCCTCTACCTACTTTCTCCATTCTCACCTATTTTTTCTGTTTTCTCCTTCTGCTATTTCCGGCAGTTCTCTCCTTTCAGCTCCGGCCATCTTTGCAACCTTTCCTTCCCTAATCTCTTAGCATGGTCGACCACTCGCATCTCTCTGCTGGGAACTCTGAGTCTAGCGTCTCCCGTGATCTTTTTGCCGATTATGGGATTTCAAACCCAAATTCTCCTAAGATGGCTGAATCGGAGCTTGCTCCTCATCCCCCTCCTCTTGATCTTCTTTGTTGATTCGGATGGCTCGCAAATGCACTTGATAGTGATTGGGGCGACAAGTATGGGCCTCAGGCATAGGTCCGAAATGAAGGAAATATTATTCACGCCCAACATTTCTCCTCTCGGGATAGAATTTCAATTTGCAGATGAAAGGCGTAAAAATCAAAAGTTATTGGATTTTCTTGTAGCCCATGGTTTCTCCGTTAAAGAGTTAAATGAATTTTCAACCACCGGTGTCCTGCATAGGGATGATAATGATCTCAATATTTTTGACAAAAGTTTGCTGAAAGCTAACATCTCTACTAATGTGGATGCTGCTCTTCCTGTTCATGTGCCTAACTCCACTCCGACTGCTGAGAAGCCCAACACATTGGATTGTCCTCCTTTACAACCTGCTAAGGTTGTTGCCTCCCTCACAGACAACCCCCGTTCCTCTGATAAGCCCTCTTGGAGTGAGGTTGTTGCGAATGATGCTCCTAGGAAGCCTACTTTAAAATTTTTTTCCCCCGTCCGAAGCTGAAGGCCTTCTCTCCATTAGACCTCTGCCGGAGGTACTAAAAAAGGGGCGTGACCTGTGGTGCAATAGCCTTGTGGGCTATTTTCTTCATTCAAAGCTCCCTTTCAAGGTAGTGGAGCCTATTGTTCAAAGACTTTGGGGCTCGATGGGTTTATCTAAAGTGCTCCTGCATGAAAAAGGGTATTACATTTTCAAATTCAACTCAGCTGAAGCTCGCGAAAACATCCTTGCTATGGGCCCCTGGTATATCTCAAACAAGCAAATCTTGTTGAAGAAATGGAAGGAGGGTATTGACATTACTAGAGAGGCTTGCTCTAAAACCCCTGTCTGGGTAAAATTTCATGGCATTCCTCTCTCTTATTGGACAGCCGAAGGTCTTAGCTACAATGCTAGTGGCGTGGGGAAGCCACTTTTCTTGGTTACGAGGAGGTAGTTTCCCAAGCTTGGAACTGCAATATCATTGGCTCCCCTCTTTTTGTTCTTGCGGAAAAGCTTCGGAGAACCAAACGAGCTCTTATTGATCTGAACAAGCAACAGGGCTCTGCTGTTACAAACGTCCAAATGGCTAGGCAAGCTCTTCATGCTCTTCAAATGACCATTCAACTGTCTAATTCTCCTATTTCCCCGGAAAATTTTGATCTTCAGCGGAAACTTACCAAGGATTTATGGGATGCCCTCACTATAGAAGAGCAACTTCTTCAACAAAAATCCAGAATTCAATGGCTCTCCTTAGGGGATAAAAACACCAAATATTTTCATGCCAAAACCAAAAGTCGGTGGAATTCAAATAAGATTCTTGCTATCGAGGACAACCAGGGTGTCTTGACTCATGATCCGGAAAGATGATTAAGTCCATCATTGTTGGCTACTTCCAAAATCTTTTGGGTACCAAAACACCTCCTCCTACCACGACGGGAGGCCTTAGGCGGCGTGATTAGAAAGCGTATCAACCCGATATGATTCCATCTCTTGCGACTCCTGCATTCTCACGAGGAAATTCTATCTACTCTTAAAGGCATGTAGAGAAACAAAAGCCCTGGCCCCGACGGCTTCAACGTGAACTTCTTTCTTCATTCTTGGGACACTGTGGGGGATGATTTTGTCAAAGCTGTACAATCTTTTTTCATTTCTGGACATATGCTTAAAGAGTCCAATGCCACTGCTGTCGCTCTTATTCCTAAGGTCCCCAACCCCACCTCTATGTCTGACTTCCGGCCTATATCTTGCTGCAACTCTATATATAAATGCATATCCAAAATCCTAGCAGCTAGACTCAAAGCTACTCTCCCTGACCTCATCTCATTCTCTCAAGCTGCCTTTATACCGGGACTTAAAATCGGTGACAACATTCTTTTGGCCCAAGAGCTGTTCAGAAACTACCATAGACCATCTGGCCCATCTAGATGTGCGGTTAAAATTGATTTGAAGAAAGCCTATGACTCTGTTCGATGGGAGTTCCTTTTTGATGTTCTGGCCCTCTTTGGCTACCCTTCTAAATTTATACAATGGATCAGAAGTTTCATATCTACGGCTATGTTCTCTGTTAAAGTTAACGTCGGTTTGTGTGGCTATTTCAAGGCAAACAAGGTAGGTCCGCCATGGCGACCTCTCTCTCCATATCTGTTTGTTTTAGTCATGGAAGTCCTTGCTCTCCTTCTTGATAAAGCTTCTTCCTCTCCAAATTTTTCTTTCTATTGGAGAACAAAGGCCTCGTAAAATTACAAACCTTTGCTTGCTGGATGACCTCCTTCTATTTTGTCACGGTGACATGCAATCAATCAACACTGCTAAAGTATAGCCTTGATGCTTTCACCAGCTTCTCCGGCCTATCCATCAATCTCAGCAAAAGTCAGTGTTTCCTCGCTAACGTCCCTCCTAATCTGGCTGCTACCATTCTTATATCTCTCAATATAGGCCTGGGCTCCTTGCCTGTCAAATTCTTAGGAGTGCCCCTCATCACATCGAAGCTTTCTTCAGCTGATTGCTTGCCCCTTATTCAAAAGATCACCCTTCGAATTAAGTCATGGGCTAACTGCTTCCTTTCCTTTGCGGGTAGGCTGCAACTTATTAAATCCATTTTGTTTGTTATTCAATCCTATTGGTCTGCTTATTTTGTTCTTCCCAAATCAGTCACCAAGCAAATTGAACAGCTCCTGTCTAGATTTCTTTGGAAGGGCTCCTCGCTTGACAAACATGGTTCAAAGGTTTCTTGGGCCCGTGTCACCTTGCCCCTATCTGAAGGTGGGTTAGGTATTAAAAAAGTTGTTGAATGGAACAAAGCACAGATTATGCTCCACATGGCAGATTATCTGTTTCAAAAGTTCCTCTTTCGGGCTCGATGGGTAAACAAAACTCTCCTCTTGAAGCACAACTTTTGGACTACCCCCATCCCCTCTAATGCCTCCTAGATTTGGCGCAAAGTCCTGAACCTTAGAAGCTTAGCCATCAATTTTGTTACATATAAAGTGGGTGACGGCCAGAAAATTAATTTATGGCAAGACCCTTGGCTAGACAACCGCCCTCTTGCCAGCCATCGCACCGATCCTATAGTCTCAAATTCTGGTCTGCCTTTCTCATCCAAAGTCAGTGACATTATCAGACAATGCTCATGGCAACCTCCCATTTCCAATTACCATAGCCTTATGCAGATGAAGGACAAACTACTTCGTATGCCGCTGCCTTCTCTCGGTCCGGATCAGGTGTGCTGGGCAGGCCTTACCTCGGTTAAAGCTTCCCATATCGGTCTTCTATTCGCAGGGGGTGCCAACGTCCCTTGGTTCAATCTCTTATGGCACAATCTGCAGGTCCCACGTTATTCTTTTTTCTTCTGGCTGGCTCTTCATAAGAGTTTGGTGACATGGCCATTGGCTTCCTGTTGTCTCTGTACTCATGCCCCCGAATCATTCTCCCACCTTTTCTTTGACTGTGCCTTTTCCCAACAGCTTCTTGGTTTAGTGCTTGCTATTCATGGCTGGTTCGGTTTTCCTTTTGACTGGGACACACTGATTCATCACATTCAACATGCTCAAATAGACCAAATGTCATCTCGGATTATAAAGCTCAGCAGCTCTTTATCTATAAAGTATGGAATGAAAGGAATAGACGAGCCCATGGTGAAACCCCCCGTGCTGCTACTGATCTCGCTCAAGACTGTGTTAGGATTGTTAAATGCAAATTGTATTCAGTTAAAAATCTTAGCTCTTATATTGTAAAATATCCCAACCTTAGATGTTGGCAGTTATAGCCTTGGATATAGCAAGTACATCATTGGCTTGTCTCTGATGTGGTTCTTTATATTTCTTCATGAGGTATGCCCCTAGATTTGTTTTGTCTTTCTTTGGTTTATAATACTCACAACTTAGCAAAAAAAAAAACCCTTATGGTAAGGGGAGTGTATATTGTTGGAAACCGCAACACATAAATGGATATTATTGTGGTGTTATGCATAACTTAGAGTATTGTAGACTGATCATCTATAGTACTTGATTCTTTTTGGTTATCGGTTTAATATTGGTAATTCTAGTAGATGTTCAATAGTCCTTAGTGACTACTCAGTATAAATTGTTTATCTAGTTGGATACATTGATAGTCTTTGAATTCATATATATCTGTTGATTTATATTGAATTATCGTTCTTATTCCAATAATTGATGATATTCATTATTCATGTTATTATTCTAAAACTCTGAACTATCTTAGAGATAATACTTCAATATTTTAAACTTGTGATATTATATTCTTTAACCTTGTTGTATATTACTTGTTGGGTAGTTCGTGCTCATCCTTGCTTATTTAAAACCTTTCAGTTAAGGCAGAACAGGGAAGTGTCTCTTGAATTACAAGGGCAAGGGCAAGGTTATCGACTAGCTTGTTCCTTTATGTTGAAATTTTCTATGTTGTGTTTAGACTCTTTTCAGACTATGTTTAAACTTAAGTAGGATTACGTAATAAGTCTTTATCTGATATTATTATGTAATCTATTTAATCTTCATGGAGTTATGAGACTTGGGGAATAATTATAATAAATCATTGTATATTATTCTAAATTAGATCTTCCGTTGTGAACATGATATTTTAGTTATTTATGTATGCCACGAGCACGTGATGAACCGAATTCGAGTGACCAAGTGGAGGTCTAAATTTGGGGGCGTCACATCTCACGTTATTTGATTCAATTATTGTTACAATATTTTATATTATTAAATCAATAATTGAGATGACAAGTTATTAATATTATTATTTGCATAATTAACAATGTCTAGAAAGTTTTGTCGAGGAAAGGAGTTTAGTCACCTAATTGCGCGCCAATAGGGAGAAATCCTTATCGGAAAGCCCCTTCTTTACGGGGAACGATCTGGTTGTTAATATTGCGTGTTATAATAATGATGAATAAATGTTGTTAAAAATATTGAAGGATTTTTTATGAAGTATTTGTTATAAATTTTACTTATTTCAATATATATATATATATATATATATATATATATGTGTGTGTGTGTGTGTGTGTGTGTGCGTGCGTGTGCGTGTGCGTGTGCGTGTGCGTGTGCATGTGTGTGAAAGTGACATGTGGGGTGGGGCCCACATGTGGGATGAAGAATGGAAATGGGGGGGGGGGAGATTTATGTAAAAAGAAGGGAATTATATGTATATATATATTATAAGTTTTTTTTATGAAAAATAGAATATATTATATTTTATTATGCATAGTGTTTGCATAGTGTTTACATAGTGCTTGCATAGTAAATCTTGTGAATTCAGGTTCAGCGCCCGTGAATTCGTCTGATTTCTTCACCGTGCGTCCGAGATTATTTTTTAATAGTATCCTTCCATTCTCCTATAAATAGGATGCTTAGTTTAGAATTCAAAATCACACTAGAATCAGAAAATTCTTCTTCTATAATATGGAGCACGGGTATCCTTCCTTCCTATAAGTGAAAGTTTTCTTCAAGAATATCCCCGCTATACCAGTTGGAATACTCTCCTTTTTAAGGTAAGGGATATTATTTTTGTTTTATATTCATAAGAAATAATATTTTCTTCCATACTATGTAGTATGTAAGTAATATTATTTCGTTTCAGATTCCGAATTCTACACTCATTTTATTAAGTAATATCATCTTTGCTTTCTATAAAACTTTCAATCAAGGCAGAACGTGGTGAACCCTCTGGCAAGGACAAGGGTAAAGAGAAAGCTTTGGAGTAGTTATCTCTATGTTGCTAGGAATGTACTATTATTTGGTTGTAGAAGAACTTATTAAATTATGTTTAATTTAAGTTGTATTGTATTATGTATTAGTTATGTCCAAACGGTATTTAATTATGACTATGTTATGGAAGAGATGTTTAATTTACGAACCCTTGTGACAAGAATAATTATGTTATAACAATGTAATTTATTCTATTATTCCGCTATGTGAGATTTGGACGTTGTTATTAGAGTTAGTATGTGACAACCAAATTTGAGACAAGTGTGGTCTGAATTTGGGGAGTCACAGCTTCAAAAGCAGAAATTAGACAAATAATTTGCCAAATTCCTCGAAGTATTCAAGAAGCTACAGATTAATATACCATTTGCAAAGGCTTTAGAACAGATGCCGAGCTATGCCAAATTCATGAAGGGTATTCTATCCAGAAAGAAGAAATTAAAAGATTTTGAGACAATAACATTGACTGAGGAGTGTAGTGCAGTACTACAAAGAAAGCTACCTCTTAAGTTGAAGGATCTCGGTAGCTTCACCATACCTTGCTCGATTGGTAGCATGTTATTTAGCAAGTGTTTATGCAACTTTGGTGCTAGCAACAATCTTATGCCATTATCAGTTTATACACAGTTGGGTCTGCCGAAACCAAAGCCTACAAACATATCTCTTCAGGTTACAGATAGGTCAATTACTTATCAATGAGGAATTGTGTGGGACATCTTTGTAAAGGTGGATAAATTCATCTTCCCATCAAATTTTATCATTCTAGACTATAAGGAAGACAAAAACATTTCCCTTATTCTTGGGAGGCCATTTCTAACCACTTGGAGAACTCTCATAGATGTTAAGAAGGGAGAGCTAACTATGCAGGTCCAAGACCAAGAGGTCACATTCAACGTATTTAAGGCAATCAAATTCCCTTCAAGCAAAGAGGAATGCTTCTGGGTAGATGTGGTTGAGCATGCTATGAATGATGAGTATCTGAAGGCTATGAACAAAGATTCGTTGGAAACTATACTGATGGGGGATATTGACATGGATGATCTAGAGTTGATAAATATTTACACATATTGGATGCAGTACCACGAGTGAGCAAGTTTAAGATCTGTGAGAGCCCAAAAAATTGGAATGTCCAGAAATTTAGTTTAAAGAATTAGTTATTAATAAAATGATTTTTATTAATAATATTATATGCTACGTGTTTATTAATCATTCAAGGACCTAGGATGATTATAATACGGGAAAATTCTGGCTACGAGCTAGACTGAACGAGTAAAAATTTTCAAGACGAAAATAAATGTTTTCTAGGAATAAAAAGAATTTCGAGGAAAAAGACGAAATAGGCACTATTCACCCGACAAAACCTAAGGGTTATGGTTTGAATAACTAAGCCTTTTCGAGAGATCGGTATGTTAAAATGACATTCCGTCGAAAGATTTGATGATAATATGTCGTGAAAAGTTATGTTAGCCGATAAAAGTTTTTCTCGAAAAACATACAGATGATGAGTGGGATTTATACCCGCGAATCAGATACTTTATGACTTAAATAATTGCCTAAATTCGTAGCTTTTATAGAGTTTTATATGATTATAGTGTTATTGCGCTTAACTGATGCAACGGAGGGCTTATTAGGTATTTTCCATGCTTTAAGGGACAAAATGGTCAATTTACATATATCCGCACCGCGGCGCCAAAGCCAAGTCTTATGCTTGCATGTAGCACCACCCCCCATCGACTGACATCATAATGGCGTCGCGGCGCCTTGATACTTTCTTAGGCTCGTATTGCGGCATGAACTCCGGTTTTTCCATACTAATGTGGCGCCGCAGCGTCACTCACAGAGTTATTGCCCGCGCCGCAGCGCCACCTCTGATGCCCAGGCAAAAAAGGCCTTAGTTTGACCTAGCAAAAGACGGAGACACGGATATAAAAGGAAGCAAGCCTCTGCAGACAAACAGATCAAACATTATACAACATAATAGTAGCTTAGCATAGTTTAGCTTAGTTTTTTTCCTCTTTTGTGTTTTCTTTCGAGCGACACGAACAGTGAGCTACACGGATTGGAAAGCTTGATTTGAGCGGAATACTTGGAGACTGACGGGATTTGACACAGTTTATTCTTATCCATTTATTCCCTCTGATTTTGTAATCCATAAATGTTGTCTTTATTTCTACTTATATTTTGTTCAATAGCTATGAATTGAGTATTTGCTCTAAGGTTATAAGGGAACCATTTATTATTTAAATTGACTGTATTACCTCTTTGGTTGGCACCATATGATTTGGTTGAATATATTTATGATTAATGATTCTCGCTACGATATTAGTGATGATTTTGGTAATTTACATGATATCGACAGAAGGATTGTAGATTTACACCTATATATATTGGCATGTGATTATGGGTTTCAACTGCATAGGTTGTGCATTGAATAGACATATATTTGTGCACCACGTGCGACCTATATGAGAATTTATGCTTAAATCCTTGTTATGATCAATTAGCATAGACATATGTAGGATTGTGTCTAGCTTGGACGTTCTTTTCTGTTCTATTCCCTTTCGGGTGGACCTGGAAAGGATATGTTTGTGAATAGCTCGACAGAGGTGTATGAGCACCTGTGTGTTCTCGGTCGACAAATTGTCGTGACCATTAAGACCAAAGAGAGAGAGGTAGGTAGTTTAATGAAGCATAACACGCCAGATGTTCGAAAGAATGCCTGTGTGGGGTGAAGTTGTAACTTTAGCTTATAATTCCCTCGATTACCATTTGTTATCCATTTACTCGCTTTGATAATTTGTTACACTTAGATTAACCACACTTCCATTTATCTACTGTTCGAATAAGACTTTAGCGAGACAAAGTCGGTACTTGGTAAATATTAGTGATGGTTCCTCGTGGGTTTGACACTTTCCTTATCACTGTATTACTTGTTAGACCGCGTATACTTGCGCGTGTTTAGTGATCAGTTTTCCGACCAACAAGTTTTTGGCGCCATTGCCGGGGAACTATTATTCTAATATTGTCCAATATTGATTTAAATCAATTTAGTCTTAATTTGATCGTATATATATATATATATATATATATATATATATATATATATATATATATTTCTTTTATTTGTTTGATCTTTCTTTTTGTGTTTTTAAGTTTACAGGTTATGGACTATCATTGTTATCAATAGCCTTATGAGATGACGACACAACCAAGCTCGGAAGAAGGACTCGAGCAATTGCAATTTCAAATTGCAAATGTCTCGAGGTTTTCTGACAATCTTGAGTGTCAGTCCACTCAGAATGCCTACTGTTAGGAAAACTGTCAAGGTTATCCAAACTCTTGGGACTACAATCAAGAGCAATATCAAGATCCGAATTACTCCTATCCAAATAAGTTTGACAACCAGTCTCTGCCGCAATATGAGGTAACGTCTCAACCCAATGAGAACTTGTCTGAGTCCTCAACTCGAGAATACGAGAGCAGGCTCGGAGAGCTTCTCACCTACTTTATTGAGAGAAATGATGTTCAGATGGCAAGCCAAGAAGCCGCATTGCAAAGCCTTGAGAATCAATTGGGGAAACTCTTCAAGGCCATCACAAATCCACCGCAATGCAATCAAACGGTTATAATTGATGTCGACGATGAAGCAGTAGAGCATTTCACGGTGGATACACAAGGAGAAGGCGATGAGTCTCACACCATTTTTGAGGGAGACGACATGGTGCAAACTATCCAACCGGTGGAGTATGAAGTTGGAGACAAAAGGATAAATAATGGTTGTATAGTCAAGACTGATCAACAACTAGAAACCACGAACATGTTTATGGAAACCCTGGAGGGCCCACTAGAGCATAAAGAACGCTTTCAATTTTATGAAATAGGAGAATTAGTGGATAAATCCAATGGCGAAAGATTCTTTGTGCCGATGGATGATTGGATGGATAATGGAAAGGAGAATGGCCAGTCATCCATGTCGGCCAAAAATTTAGAGGAATTGACGAATAGGTGGCATAAAATTATCATTTTTGCTTAAGAACCAGATTGAGCGGCATCGGTACAGTCAAGTTGACGACTTTAAAACAAGCGCTTGGTGGGGAGGCACCCCCATCTCAGTATCAATTTTCTAAATTTTCTTCGCTTATGTGTAGTTTACATTCAGTCTTTTTGCTTTAGCTCGTTAACATTGCTGCCAGTTATTGTACTGCCAAGTCGTATCTACTATGCCTGTTTTTGCGATTAGAGGATCCAGGCAACATGTTGTTTAGAATGTTCTTTATTATGTTGATTAGTATATGTTTAGTATGGTTTTTAGTATCTATTGGCTAATACATGGCTTCTATGCAGGAATTCTCATATACAAAGCCACGCCGCCGCGCCAGAAAATACACTAGACTTCGCGCCGCAGAGCCGTGTTCACTCTCCCATATTTTAGTCTCGCGCTGCAGCGCCATGGAATAAGGGTTAATTCGCACCGCGGAGCCACCAATGTTCAGGGCATACTGCTAATCCACGCCGTAGCGCCATCCAACAAAGGGTAGTCCACGCTACAGCGCCACCAGCTAGTCATAGCTACTGTTAACTTGCATCGTGGTGCCAAGGAAAGAAGAGCAGGCCGCGCCATGGTGCCACAAGCGAGAATTGGTTTTTAAAAACTGGAGTTAGCAAGCACCTAGCCCACTTCTCCTCCCAATCCTCTCGACGTCTCTCGGCAGCACAAGCACAGAAAGTAGCCCCTCATTTACCAGCACAAATGCACAATGTTTCAGCCGTGTTCTGCTCCACACTCCCCATCATTTACCACAAGGAACCAAGTCGGTCGCCCAATACCAAGCCAGTTGCCAAATAGTTAAAGGGGATCCGAATCAAACTAGGGCTCATCCACTCAAGGTATTGTGGTTGTCGTTTAAATTAGAAACTTCTTATGGTTTAATTGTTGAGTTTTGCGCATTACGTCTACTGTGTATTGGTGTGATTTCCATTGCCAGAAATCTGGATAGAGTTGTTTCAAGCAAGGTCTCTCTAGTTCGGTCTTAAGGACGCACACAAGGTGTTTGAGAAATTGCCTGAACCAAAAATTTGACTGAATTGGGCTGTTTTGACATTGGCAATTGTTGGGGTCTACTTGGCCTAAGTTTGGGGAAATTTTGGCACTACTTAGGGACTACTTTTGCATCAAACCAACTGAGATATTTGACGTGGCAATAGAGAGGCAATGCCTTAGTATGGGAGGATCGTCGTCCGCGGCACCACCAACGGCTTGGGACAACACCAAGTTTATCAATGAGTAGGCCTGGAAAAGGTACAAAAGCTTATTTGGTGCACAAAATCTGATTCTTGAGCCGGGGTTCAGGCCGGACAAGAAGGATGGTGAGCTAACCACCATGATACTTGAGCGCAATTGGATCCACTTCACCAAACCACCTAGGTCAGCTATCGTATCAGTGGTTCAGGAGTTTTACGTCAATGCCAATCCTGAAGGACTGTTGTCCATGTTCGAGGGAAGTTAGTGGCTTTTAGTAGTCAGGCCATCAATGCCTTGTTCGCAACACCCAACTATGAGGGCAGGGAATATCTGGAGCCGGGACTCCGCAGCTCTGCAAGCCACTCGAGAACCATTAGGCGGCTCTGCAAGCCTAGGACTATGTGGAAGAAAAATTATTACACGGGTGAAAAGACCAGTTTCCCCGGCTTCAGCACTCAGTCACTACGGGAAGGCGTGGTTTAGCTTCATATGTGTCAACATGATCCCGGCCCGTCATTTGAGCGACGTGACTAAGGATAAGGCAACTATTATTCGCCATTGTCACGGGTCTGCATGCGGATATTGGAGTGCTTATTCACGACTCCATTCTGAAGGCAATCAAGAGCAACGTCATTGCAGGACTTCCACATCCATCACTGATCAACTGCTTGTGCAAACAAGAAGGTATTTAGTGGGGGCCCGAGGAGATAGCCTTGACACCCATGACAGTTATAGACCATCAGACTATCACACACTACATTATGTGGAACGAGGAAGAGTCTCATGTCAGAGGTGAGGGATACAGGCCACCTACTGTGTCACCTCCTACAGCAGAGGCTGAGCCCTCGCAGCCTCCAGAAGCCAATCCACATGCCAGCCCAGCTGCACATGGACTACTAGCCGACATTATGGCATCGCTCACCCTGTTGCATCAAAAGCACGAAGTTGAAGCTCAGAGGCAACAGAGGCACATTGCAGCAGTGGCACAGAGGCTATGCAGTACCAGGCGGAGCTGCTGAACACCATGTAAAGTATTTACACCGACTATTGTGGAGAGAACACTGAGTTCATACCATACCAGTTCCCAGAGCCACCTGTCTTCCCACCATACCCTCCACCATCACCGCCCGCTGAAGCTGATGAGGACGATGCTGATGTCCAGTGAGTGATCTTCAGGGAAGCCCTCTTGTATCGATTGTTATATGTTTAGCAATGAGGGCATTGCTCACCTTAAGTTTGGGGGTGTTAGGCTTATTATCTGTTTATTTCTATCCAATGCCATGTTAAGTTGAATAATTAGTACTTTGCTTTTGGTTTTTTACAGTATTATGGTGCAGTCATTTTGAACTGCGGGATTATGTTTGGAATCCTTATTATTATGGATGCTATGAACTTCTTTTGGTTATTATTTATTAATGCTTTGATTATTATCAGCATGGTTTGTGGTTTATAGTCATCTTTTTGGGGCTTATACAGATTTATATGCTTGTGCCATGTTAATGGCATTTTTACCCTATTTTGAGCTGTTATTAAGCAAGGGTGTTATACATTATTAATTTTTGATTGTGGCTATGACAAGTGCAAAATGAGTATATCTCTCTTAGAGTCATGTCAAGCATGTATGAACTAGGGGTTTGTTTAGTGGATAAGTTGAGACTGTTATTGATCCGTCCTTCCAGCAAGTACCGACCAACTGTGTTAACTAATTATTTTTTCAAATTTTGTTCGCGTGTTTATTTCTTTGAGAGTTTGTTCACTCTTATAAACTTTCATTTTTATAAGGTTATAAAAGACTTATACGTTTATACAATTTTGGATCTTGGATTCGTGCATGTTGAGATGGAGCACAAAACGCACTCGCCCATAAACGCAGGATCGACATTGAGATGGAGTATAAAATGCACTCAGCATAATAATATTCGGTTTTCGTAAAGTTTAATTTGGCTTATGTTGATTACGTGGCCTTTGCTGCTCGAGTTAATAGATTCTTAGGGGTGTTCTACACCTAGTGCCCTAAAGTCGTTTGGCTTGGGAGTCACTAATCAAAAGCTCATTAATGGGTTGTTCTGATTAGCCTATGGTAATTAAGGAATGTCTGAGTCAGATTGTACTGTCTTCATGCTAGAGTCTTTTGATCCTTTCCTGCACTTATGTCTTATTCTTAATGTTTGTTGAATTTTTAAGTTACGAAGTGTTATTAGTATTAACAATCAACTATGCAAACTTATTTGAGCTATGATTAGTCAGGACGGTTGGTCTCCACACACACACAGAATGGATTGAATACAATCTTATGCTTGAAATAGAATGAATCCTTACTCATGTCTATGTTTGCCTTGTTCTTTGGGAGTAGCTATGATTGAAATTTGTAGCCACAATGCTACTACATAGTTTTATATTCCTTTCGTGTGTTAATTTACTACTATTATTTTTGTGTTAGACAGTTTGCTCGAGGACAAGCAAAGACTTAAGTTTGGGGGTATTTGATGAGTGGGATTTATACCCGCGAATCGGATACTTTATGACTTAAATAATTGCTTGAATTTGTAGCTTTTATAGAGTTTTATATGATTATAGTGTTATTGCGCTTAATTGATGCAATGCAGGGCTTATTAGGTCTTTTCCATGCTTTCAAGGACAAAATGGTCAATTTACTATATCCGCGCCGCGACGCCAAAGCCAAGTCTTATGCTCGCGCCACAACGCCACCCCCCTGTCCAGCCTGACATCATCATGGCGCCGCAGCGCCACTAATACCTCTTAGGCTCGCACTGCAGTGCGAGCTCCTATTTTTCCATACTAATGTGGCGCCGCAGCACCACTAATAGAGTTATTGCCCACGCCACCTACGCTGCCCAGGCAGAGAAGGCTTTGGTTTCACCTAGCAAAAGACGGAGATACGAATATAAAAGGAAGCAAGCCTCTACAGACAAACAGATCAGACATTATACAACATAATAGTAGCTTAGCTTAGTTTAGCTTAGTTTTCTTCCTCTTTTGTATTTTCTCTCTCTAGTTCTTAGATAAATGTCTGTAAATATAGATTAGGGAGAAGTTTGGGTTTACCTTGGAGCGACACGAGTAGTGACCTACACGGATTGGAAAGCTTGATTAAGGAGAAGTTTGGGTTTTCCTTGAGTGGAATGCTTGGAGACTGACGGGCTTTGACACAGTTTATTCTTATCCATTTATTCCCTCTGATTTTGTAATCCATAAATGTTGTCTTTATTTCTACTTATATTTTGTTCAATAGCTATGAACTGAGTATTTGCTCTAAGGTTATAATGGAACCATTTGTTATTTAAATTGACTTACTTATCTCTTTGGTTGACACCATATGATTTGGTTCAATATATTTATGCTTAATGATTCTCACTAAGACATTAGTGATAATTTTGGTAATTTAAATGATATCGACAGAAGGATTGTAGATTTATACCTATATATATTGGCATGTGATTGTGGGTTTCGACTGCATAAGTTGTGCATAGAATAGACATATATCTGTGCGCCACGTGCGACCTATTTGAGAATTTATTCTTAAATCCTTGTTATGATCAATTCGCATAGACATATGTAGGATTGTGTCTAGCTTGGAAGTTCTTTTTTCTTCTATTCACTTTCGGGTGGATCTGGAAAGGATGTGTTTGTGCATACCTCGACAGATAGAGCATCTGTGTGTTCTCGGTCGACAAATTGTCATGACCATTAAGACCAAAGAGAGAAGGGTAGGAAGTTTGATGAAGCATAACACGCTAAGTGTTCGACAGAATGCTTGTGTGTGGTGAAGTTGTAATTTTAGCTTGTAATTCCCTCAATTACCATTCGTTATCCATTTACTCGCTTTAATAATTAGTTACACTTAGATTAACCACACTTCCATTTATCTGCTGTTCGAATAAGACTATGCGAGACAAAGTCGGTACTTGGTAAATATTAGTGATGGTTCCTCGTGGGTTCGACACTTTCCTTATCACTGTATTACTTGATAGACCGCGTATACTTGCGCGTGTTTAGTGATTGGTTTTCCGACCAACAGCAGAAATCAGACAAAATAAAAATGACGAAAAGTATTGTTATATACTTTTTATTCGTTTAACTATATTTTGGGAAAACATGATGGAAAATACTATTCATCAAAAAGTATTTTTTAGTTTTTCAAAAGTTTCAAAAAACGCGTAGAAGTAAATCTATTGAGAAAAAATGGAATATCCAAAAATATTTGGATTCCGAGAAATGTAGTTTTTCAAACTATCGAACCAATTCCGCAAGAAGGAACCACAAAGATTCCAAGAGAAGCTTCGTGAATAGTAAGGAGGTTAGGGAAAGGAGGTGGGAATAGTAACTTTTGGCTCAAATTACCATTTTACCCTTAGCCTTGAAATTCTTTAAAAGAAAAGCTTAAGCTAATTTGTTTGGTTAATGAAAAATTAACCAACATCTAAAGAGAGAGAGGGGGAAATTTTGGATGTCAAGAGGAAGAAGAAAGGAATGAAAAGTTAGCAATTAGCAAGCTTTGTTAATGAAGAAAAAGAATTAAAGAAGAAAGGTATTCAAAACCTAACTCTAATCCAATTTTCTCTAAGGTTTTATATGTTAAATCATATAACTTAATGATAATGGAAGTAAAAGATGTTAAGAATGATTTTCATAAGGTTTAATCATAAGGAAATTAAGAAATAAGAATTAGAAATTTAGTTTATAAATTTCTTATAAAAGCTTTTCATATGAAGTATGAATTGGTTGATGTTAATGGACGATCCGAATGACTCATACGAATGATTCAGTGAAATAAGTAAGCATTGGTGAGTTATAACACCAAAATCCAAGAAAAAGTGAAATCATAATCAAAATATCGGTTAAAAATGAAGAACGAACGAAGAATGTGAAGAAAGCGAATAACGTTGTTAATGGAAATATTTAATACCATAGTAAATAGAACTTGTTGTTGATGGACAAGATTAAAACCATCGCATATTAGTTATATGCTTATTGTTGAGTTATGATTTAGAAAAACGTTTATGAAGAACAGATTGAAAATTATAAAGAACATTGAAAATGTGAGTCATGGACTAAAGAACAAACGAATTCCGAGTTCGGATGACCGAATTACGAACGAACGAATGAAGAACGTTAATAACATAAAACGAATGAGCGATGAAATGAAAGCTAATAGAAAGCCTCGTAATCCATCTAGGCAAAATCCGAGTACGTA
The DNA here is from genome assembly GCA_020205615.1 of Panax quinquefolius. NCBI lineage: Eukaryota > Viridiplantae > Streptophyta > Magnoliopsida > Apiales > Araliaceae > Panax > Panax quinquefolius. Next base: position 72,187,356 of record CM035173.1, on the reverse strand, counting down.
ATATAAGGAATAAAATGTCTTTGGAACGACCTCGTTCCGAGTTATAACGAAGAAGTTATAGGATTTCAAAGTTAGCGTCTCAACTATGTTTGAACACTTAAAGAAAAAAATAGAGTTTTTGAACTGGCGCTGCAGCGCCAGTTTGAACTAGAAATGGGGCGCCGCAACATAGACTTTGGGAAATAGTTGCTAAAGAGTGGTGCTGCAGCGCAGCAAAAACAAAGGGGATTGGCGCTGCAGCGCCGGTGCAGGGTAAAGTCCATAAATGAGCATTTAACTGTTTGTTCTTGGGGAACATGTACGGGATGATAATGAACATATAGTTCACATAATGTAGCATTAAAATAATTGATTTAAACCTTTTGTAAAGGTTGAACATAAAGATTTAACTTGATTAAAAGATAAAGATTGTAAACGTAAATAAATAAATACGAAATTGATGTATGGGAACTGTATTTGAGTTAAGCAAACATTTGGGATTACAATGGTTATAATTCCTTAAACGTTGAATGGAGATGGTAACTTATAACATTTCCATGTTATAAATCCGTAATGAGAGTTAAGTGTAAAGCGTATAAACACTGTGAACGCATCATGATTGTGTTGAACGATCGGTCTTAGCATAAAATGAATAATATGGCTTAGACATCATGAGAGGACGACGAACGTAATGTTCATGTAATGAATCGCTAGGGAAAGTGATTAGAATCTTAGGCTATGTTTGACTTGTTCCCTTTTTAGCATCTTCTAATTTCTTTTAATCTATTGCTTATTATATAGTTCTCGTGTCACATCTTTTAATAAAATTCTAATATTAATTAAATTAAATTAAATTAATCACACCTTTTAAACAATAAAATTATATTAATATTATTTTATTAATAATTACAATTAAATCTTACTAATTAAAATTTTTATTTAATCATTATCAATTCTCTAATTCAATTATTAAATCAAATTAGAAAATCACCATCACACAATTATAATACCATTAATTAACAATTCATTTACCAACATATTAGTGTAATAAAATACGCTTATTTAAATTATTTAACATCCATCTATCTTCTAATTTAATTATTCCTTTAATCCTTATCAAAACTCTAATTTTATTATTAAATTAAATTAGAATATTACCACTATGTAACATAATAATTAATTCAACACTCATTTAATTTAATTAACTTCAAAATACCACATTATGAATTATCAACTTAATTAAAATATTACCTTAATTAAGTTAGTTCCCAAAACTCGTGAATTATTTATTTAACTAATATATAATTAAATTAAACAAATATTTATTTAACAATAACCACATCAACAAAAATATTTATTTAATTCAATAAATATTTTAGATTATATACAAAAATTCTGGATCGTTACATCCTTCACTCCGTACAAGAATTATGTCCCCAGAATCATAACTCAAACAATTCATTCGTCACATTCTTCCCTTCTTACAAGGATTCTGTCCCCAGAATCGAAGATATAGATTACACAAATAACTCAGGATAACTTTTTATCATCTTATTTTTGAGTTTTCACGTAGCTTCTTTAACATTCCACATTTCCTTAGCAAATGGTATCACTTTATTTCTGAGAACTTGTTCTTTTTTGTCAACTTATCAGAATAGAAATTTCCTAGTAGGAAAAATCTTTATCAACTGTAACGGTTCGTACTCGATAACATGATTGTAGTCTGCTTGTTCGATCATATCATTGAAACATGAAAAACATTGCGAATGCACTACAATTGTAGAGGTGAGGCTACCTCATAACCATCTCTTCCCTCTCTTCGCAGTACATGAAAACTTTCTCATTCCAAATTCGAATTTTCCCATTCTAGGGAGAAACTTTTAGGAAAACGAGATTTCCCACGTCAAATTTGCGATTTTGTCGGTATTGATTAGAATATTTCTCCTGTCTGTCTTGAATAGCTACCAACCTTGCTATTTCCTATGACACTTCTTACGGTAACATACCCATGTTTTGTGTGATAGATGTTGTTGTAGATGAACTAAACTAAAAGTAAATATCTTCAAATGTCTGGCTTGTCTTTTTATTTTGGCCATCAGTTTGCAAATGGTACAACGCGCTCATTCACAACTGCATCCCCATGTGTTCTTATAACTTTTATAGAAATTCGATGTTAATCGTGGATCTCTGTCGTACACGATTGATACCGGAACACTGTGCCTTGAAAGAATTGCTTTGACATATAACTTCCCCCACTGATCGTTAGGAAATATGATAACTTTGACATATCATGAAATCTATCACCATCTCTTGCCATAAAAAGTATTGTCAAAGGTGTAATATATTTTCGTGCTCCCTACTTGATTCAACATATAATTTTATGCAAAACTTCATCTTCAATTCCTAATACTAGCGACACCTAGTTTCTTCCTTCAACTTTCAACCATCCTTCAGTATCGATCTTGAATTTGACACCTTCATCTTGGAGCTACTCTTCCTTTACTCTGTCCAGCAAAGTTGTACGATTTTCCATCTGAGCAGTTTCTCCTCTAACTTTTTCGAATATCTTACCTCCTACCACAACTTAACCCTTTCTATTATGAACTCATCTTGCACAGTTAACAAAAATAACTACTACCTTTGGCTTAAGACATCGGCAACCACATTCGTTTAGTATTTTGAAGTCATAATCCTTGATCAATTTCAACTATCACTTTTAACGCATGTTTAAATATCTATGTGATAGGATATACTTTAGACAATTATGGTCTGTTTATATCTCACGCTACTTCCAAAAAATAACACCGCTAAATCCTCAGGGCAACCACTACTACCTCTAACTCTGGATCGTGAGTCGGATGCCCTTTCTCATAAAAATTTTTAACTGACGCGATGCGTATGAAATGACCCTACCATCCTGCCTAAACACACAACCTAGTACATTGTACAATGCGTCACTATACAACACAAAATTTCACGTATTATCTGGTAAAGACAACACATGTGTCATACTTATCTTTTTCTTCAATTCTTGAAAATTTGCTTCATAATTTCCAGCCCATATAAATTCCATCGATTTCCTTGTCAAGTTAGCTAACGAAGTGGCTATCTTGAACTTTGCGTATGTGACGCCCCCAAATCTATACGCCCGCGGTATCCAATTTGGTGCTCACGACTAATCAATTAATATAACGCATTTAAATCTATACACTCATGGTATCCGATTTTATGCTTATATCTAATCGAGTGACTATACAATTATGACAAGATACAATTTCCAAAGATCCAAAATTCACAGTGTCCCATAACAGAATTCAATTTGCAAGAGAACTATTACTGTGTTTGGATACCCTCACTTGGATATATGAACTGTATCTGTGACTAGAGTCTATCTATCCGAAATTCAGAGTACTAATAATAACATAAACAGTCCATTTTACAAATAACCTCACTCAGATGTATAGTCTATATCATGCGGATTACACTATCGTATCGATAGTACCTATCTATCTGAAGTCCAGAGTATCAACAACAACATGAACAGTCCATGCCATTAAGACCCTCACTCAGATAAATAGTTCCCAAGGATCTCAACTAAATTGAAGATTCTAATTACATCTATATATGTAAGAAAAACACGGTTGCGGAAATTAAATATGTTATATATATCATATATTAAGATTCTGTTACATGATTCTTCATAAAGAATTTCTTGATTACAAATGTCTTATCAGACAAACATTACACTAGACAATAATATAAACTAGTCTAAGCATGGTCTCTTTCCAATACAAAAGTCATTTCGACTTAATTCAATTACACAGAATGAAGACAATAATAAAATATCTCTTTAACTTTCTCTTCATCTCTAAAATTTTCTGACAATTCTTCCTTTCTGTAATTTTTAAAAGATAATTGCAAGAATGAGCATAAGAATGCCCAACAAGTCTCAACAGATATATATATATATATATATATATGAGAAGAGAATCACCTTTTCAAGATATATATACAGAATAAGTTGACACAAAACTTCAACGATTATCAATATTGTAGACTGAGTGGTTTCTAACCCGTAAACTAATGAATTCGTTCCCCGTCTTATAAATACTTCTACCAATGTCCAACAATTGTGCATTGTACTTTCTGACAATCAATTATTGTACTTTCTAATAATCACATTGAATGGTCATCATTGGTACCTACAGTATTGTTCGATCGGTTTACTAACACATCTTAAACTCCTGCCCATACAAGAGAGTTGCTTAACTCAGATACTAACATGATATTAAATTGAAATTCAACAATTACTATCACGTTGCGAATGACAAATAACAAGCATGTTAATGCATGGGGTGCAAAAGAAACAATACTTGTATAACAGTAAACTGCATAAATGAGACACGTTATGGCACGTAGTGCATTTCAACAAATAACTAGATTTGCTTGATTCGCCTCTATCGTTTACGCTAATTTTGTGTCTCTCGATCCATCTATATAATTATAAATTCATGTAAACTAATTAAGTGTTAGACGATTAAATCTTTTAAATTTTATTTTAGGTATTATAACCGTTTATAAATAAGACTCCTTGTACTATATATGAAATAATTTTTGCATTATAATTGCTTATAAGATGAATATTAATCAACTATATTTAAAATAATTTAAGCATTATAACTGCTTGTAAAATAAATATTCGTTTACTATGTTTGAAATAAATCGAGCATTATAACTGCTTATAAAATGAATATTCAACTATTATACCTGAAGAAAATCTGACATAGTAACTGCTTATAAAAGTATATTTTTTTCTTTACAAGAGAAATAAATCGGACATTATAACTGCTTGTAAAAGTATATTTTTACTACATATATAAAGAAAGAATGAAAATAATAACCACTAAAGTAATACCTTTTGTAGTTGCTAGCTTTACTTCCAATTGCTTAGCACTTTGATGCTTCGAAAGTAATTATTTTCTAACAATATCTCTTAGAATATATAAATATAGAGTATTTTTGCTATTGAATTGATTGTGAATTGGTAGGAAATGAATGAATTTAGCTTACTATTTATAGAAAAACATAGTTTCACTAATTGCACGTTAGGGGCTTGGCTTATTACAGTTTGCACCCGACTTATTACACTTTGGTACCTAGGTTAATTACACTTTAGTACATAGGTTAATTATGCTATTTACACTTTACACCTGGCTTATTACATTTTGGTACCTACGTTAATTACACATTAGTACCTAGGTTAATTATAATATTTACACTTTACACCCGGCTTATTACACTTTGGTACCTAGATTAATTACACTTTAGTACTGGCGTGTGTTGTATTGCGTGTCTTGGCATATGCCGAGCATGTGTCATGTGTCGTGCGCATGGCGCGTGTGTGGCGTGTAGTGTGTTAGGCGTAAGCACGACAAAGCATCTTGTCAGTGTAAGCACGACAAAGCAGCTTGTCCAAACAAATATACCGAAAAGTCCATAGGCGGAAGAAAAAATTTTAAGCACGAGGTGTCAAGCACGACGTTTTTCGGAGAATTTTTTTTATTGGATAATACAACTTTTCACAATGTATTACCAGTAGATCTTGAAACAGAAAGTCAATATGACGTACAAATTTCTCAAAAGAACCTAGGGTCAAAACCTAACTCGTATCGTTCTTCACGTGAATAGTGTTTTTATTCTTAACTTTCTCAGAAAATTTATATTTTTGTCTTCAAAATTCTTAATTATTTATTCTTGCACGCAACATAAATACTACAATACTATCACCATCCTAGGTCATAAAATGACATTTAAACACACAATACAAATAATATTTAAAACTTAATTTTTAAACTAAGTGAATTTCTAGGTCGTTACATTCTTCCCCTCTTATAAGGATTATGTCCCCAGAATCACGATACACATTACCCATAAAAAGATGTGGATAACTATTCTTCAACTGTATCTTGATATATTTTTTTTTCGCTAAGTTTGTTTGTATATAGAAAAAGAAGAGATAATACAATCGATAAGGGCATACCCCAGAAGCTTTTGATAGAACCACACTGGACAACCCCCAAAATGGACAACAAAAGACTAACAACCAAGCCAAATGAAAGAACAAAGCGTTACAGAAGCTTTTGATAGAACCACATGGGACAACCCCCAAAATGGACAACAAAAGACTAACAACCAAGCCAAAAGAAAGAACAAGGCGATACTAAGCAGGACAATATTAAATACAAGCATGAAACCTTAAACAACATAGACAACCAATCACGAGAAACAAGCGACCGAAAGGAAGGGGGAATCGAATCGAATGCGCTTTAAGAGAAAAGGAAGTGAAGCTTATGAAGAACTACGAGACCAAACCCATCTATACCAAACCCCGAAACCGAAGTCGAAACTCAAGCCCAAGTCAAGCCAAACCCCGGTTAACACCAACATCCCCGACTTCAAGACAAGGGAAGAAACCTCAAGATGAGTAGAGATGCCAAGTGGATGCCGACCGACCCTCTTCTTCGCCACAAGGTCGAACCAGATCTGATCAAGAGGCTACAGAACCCAAAACAGATGAAGCAATAGTTGAACCACACCAACGAAGAGGCCGAATCGCCATGGAAGCCAGAACACTCATAAGCAATTTGGCATGTTTATGAACAATCGAGTTCGACACGCCTGAAGTTTGAAACACAGGGGGGAAGATCGAACCAAACTGCATTCAGAAGAAGAAGAGGATCTTCAAGCATAGGAGGACTACGAGAGCCGATGAGAGGACCAAACCATCTTGACCAACCCCAAAAGCAAGCCAAAACTCAAGCCGGAACCAAATCCCTGACTTCAGAAGACAAGAGGAAGAACCACGGTTGACCAGACCTTTCATCGCCACAAAGACGAACCCCGTATGGACTAAAGATGCTACCCAACATGGAAAGAAGCAATAGCAAACCAAACCAAAAGCAGAGGCCGAATCGCAAGGAGACCGAATCGCCGAACCCCATGGAAGCTAAGTTAATTCTGAATTTAGCAAGATGGCCAGAAACGACTCTGCGAGAAGAAGACCAAACCAAGAACCATGAAAATGGACTACAGCAGAGCCTCACAACCAAATACTTAGGATGAGCCTAGTCTGCTGACCTTGAGGAATTTGGGGAAAGAAGAAAGCCTTGACTTTGTGATATTTATAATCTCCCTAGCCAAAACATTCACGAGCATTTTGACATTATTATGGACAATTGAGTTCTAAGCGCCCAAAGTTTGTAAAGCTGTGGTGGAAAAGACCACTTTAAAATATCGAATAGAATATTATTTCCTTTAAGATGAATGATATAGTCCACCAGACTATCCAGCTCCTTGGAACATTGGTCCGGACTCAAGGCAAGCATGTACAGAGAGAGAAGCGATGTAGAATAGGGACAATCAAAGAACAAATGAGAGAATGTCTCAGCATGATTGATTTGTGAAGAAAGGCGGTCATAGGGCCGGAAGCTATGAAGTAAGCGGAGAACCTATCATTTGTGGGTAATCTGTCTTAGAAGAGCAAGCCACAGGTAAAGGAGAATCGGGGGATATGGAGGGGGAACCAAAGCAATTTAGCCCATGGGACTTTTGAGCACGCAGTGTAATGAATAGATTCCCGAGATAGTGGAAGCTTTGAGATGTTTCACCACTGGTTGGTTGTCCCAAAGAATTAAGTCCTCAAGCATCGGAAGGATTAAGAAGAGATGAAAACAAGGTGTGTAATTGTTGCACATCATGATGATTCTTGGAAGGTAAAGACCATGCACCCATGTAGATGATGTCGTAAATGCGAGCATTAATGAGGATTACAGAGTTGGAGAGCAGAGAAGGAGAGGATTTAAGGGTTGCCCATTCAACCACTCAGGTCAAACCAGAGATGAAGGAATTTCCATTCCCAACTCTATAGGTAAGGAAAGGAGAGCTATGGAGCGAAGCTTAAGGATTTTTACGCCGAGATCCATGAACGATCCAAGGATTCGAGATATACCGAAATTGGTCTTTGATAGAATCTGTTGATTTGACCGGGTAGCCCATGAGGGGGGAAGAAGGGAGATGACCTTTAAAAGTTGGAGAATAATGAGAGCTGAGTTCCAATCAGTAAGGTTCTTAATTGCAAGACCACCTTCACAAAGGGGAAGGGACAAATCCTTCCAAGAGACTTTTGTACCATGCCGAAGGAGAGAAGGCCCCTTCCAAAGGAATCTACACATGATAGATTGAATGGCTCTTAGAACTGAATTATGAAGAATAAAATGGGAGGCCCAGAAAGATTGGATTACAAAAAGCACTGATTTAATCAGCTTAACTCTACCAGAATAAGAGAGGAATCGGGAGGTCCAAGAGGAAACTCTGGCAGTAATTCTATGAATCAAGGGTTGGCAATCGGAATGGGAGAGCTTAGAGGAGATAAGAGGACCCAGAAATCTAATTGGTAATACTCCAAAAGGAATACCCAACAACAAGTTAATACTTACCTTAACATCATATGGGACATTGGCAAGGAAACACAGACTTTTACGAGCATTAGAAATTAGGCCAGAAAACATAGAGAAGGATTGAATGCACGAGTGAATAATGGAAACAGAGGCCATATCGCCATGGCATAATATGAGAATATCATCGGCAAAGCATATGTGGGATATGTTGCACGATTACATTTTCCAATGAAACTTGAAATTAAGCAATGAGTTTCCTTGTGAAGAATCATGGAGAAGGCTTCCATAGCTAGAACAAATAAGTAAGGTGATAGGGGATCCCCTTGCCTAAGACCCCTCGCTCCTTTAAAGTAGCCAAACAGACATCCATTGACTTTGATAGAAAACATAGTCGTAGTGATGCACTCTTTAATCCGACCCAATGAAAATAGGGGGATTTAAGAAGGCCCAACAAATCCAAGAGAAACCTCGATCAACAAAGGTGTGAAGAAGGCTTTTTGAATATCAATTTTAAGAGCACAGGCGGGACCGAAAAGTCGTGGTAGTTCTGAAAAGCTCTGTGCAAGGAGGATATTGTCACTAATGCTTCTCCCGAGATGAAGGCGACTGAGCATGGTCAATAAAGGAAGGAGAGCAGATTTGAGCATATTGGCAAGGATCTTTGCTATACATTTGTAGATTGTGTGCAGCAAGAAATAGGTCTAAAATCCGACATATTGGATGGATTATCCGTCTTCGGAATCAAGGCAATAGTTGTTGCATTAACTCCCACGGAAGGTGCCCAGAGATGAAGAAAGAGTGGGACAATGAAGGTGAAATCATGGCCTATAATGTCCCAAAGAATGGAGAAAGAAATTAACATTAAAACCGTCCGTGGACCGGACTTTTATTCTTTTTCATGGATTGAAGGACCGCAAGAATTTCGTAATCAAGAATTGGAGTAGTTAAGCTAGCAAACTGAAAGGGTGAGTAATCCGCTTTGTAAGCGAAGTTTTCCGAAGATCACGACTGGGTATGTAGGAGAGAGGATCCCGGAGATCCCGAAAATAGTCCACCGCCACTTCTTTGAATACGGTGATCCTCAATAAGAACACCGAGCTATTAAAAATAGAGAGAATTTTTTTGTGGTTCCAATTACTCTTGATAACATTGGCAAAAAATTTGGAATTTTTATCGCCCTGGGCAAGCCAAGTGGCTCGGGATTTTTGGAGCAAGAGAGATTCTTCAAGAGCCAATGCTTTCCATAAGGACTGAGAGCATTTGTCTTCTAGGGCAAGCAGACAAGAGTTTAAGGGATCTGCATGAAGAGATTACTGAACGGTGACCAGCTGAGCCTGAAGGGTGCTAACATTCCTCGATAAGTTACCGATTAAAAAAGAGTTCAAGGTTTTGAGGGCGACTTGAATCTTGAAGTTTCTCATTAAAGATGAAAAAGGGATTTCCATGAATTCTGATACTCCAACAATCCGAGACAGCAGCGTCAAACCCTTCCAACTCCAGCATGAAGTTAAAGAATTGGAATGGCTTCTTGGCTTTCCGAAGAAGCATACCAGTATTAAGAAAGACTGGACAATGATCGGAAAGACCACGAGGACCATAAGTGACTAGAGAGTCGAGACATTACGTTGAACCGAGGCTGTACCCATTGCTTTCATCCGACTTCCTATGAATTGGATTAGCAACTGACAGTTCCACCATGTGCAGAGGCCCAATAAGACGAATATCAATAACACCAATAGTGTCTAAGCGATCGTTAAAGTCGATCATACCAGTATCCCAAGAAGAATCACCACCTTAGATTCGGAGACACTCTTGATAGTGTTGAAGTCTCCAAGAATACACCAAGTGTCCGAGGAGGACAAGGAATTAAGGTCACCCCACAAACCGGACGTCGCCCACTATAGAGTTCGGCCATAGACTATACAAGCCAAGATTGGATAAGCGCCATAAAGAGGAAAGAGCTTGAAGTGGGAAACTTGGGAGATTGAAATAGGACATCCACTCTCCAAATAGAAGGATCCCACCCCACCCAAATCCGTAGTTCGGGTGGTAGTCATAGATTAAAATTCCAAACCCGATTCTGGGGCAGATAGCTCGCGATATTGGAAGCATTTGTAGCTTTTTATTCGGTCTCAATGAGGCCCACAAAGGAGATATGGTTGTCTAACAAAAAGTTGCGAACAAAAGCCTGCTTTGGTTTTTTATTTAAACCCCTAACATTATATGAACAAAAGAATGTCATAAAAAGGGGGAAAGTATTAGTCTAGAAGGGGAAGACCCCTTGGACCTTTGTTCCTCTTCTTAGAACTCTGAAGAGGCTCCTTTCCAGTGCCTAGTCTTATGCTTGAGTCCCTGCATTCCTTCTCATCAACTTGCTTAAGCTTATCAAGTAAAGGATTAGGGGAATAGGAGATTCGGACTCATCACCAGGAATAAGGGGAGGAGCAATAGGGGAAAAGGCGTTGGTGGAAGAGAAAGGAGAGGCTGGAAGGGGGGAGGAAGAGCTTTTAAGTCCTTTGGAAATGGCAGTCCATGAACCTTCGGGGTCTGGAGGAGGAGAGGCCTTGGTTGTGCTAGGAATAGTGGAACAAGGCCTCATGAGAGGGCTCTGGGAGTGTTTGGGAACCCATCTGAAAATTAGTTTTCGGGCATTTGAGAAGGGAATGTCCCAAAGCAGTTACATTTAGAAACAGAGGGGGCCTGCCCAATACTCCACTTTCACGGCTACGGTTTCTTCAACCCGAGCAATCCCGTCAAATACTGTGACATTGATGGAGGCAGGAAATGAGGACAAAGCTTCAATCTCAATACATATTCGAGCAAAGCTCATAGGTTCCAACTTAGAAGTCATGTTGTCGGCAAATAACGGCCGACCAACTGCACTTTCCAGGTAACTTAGACCTTCCTTTGTCCAGTAAGAGTGGGGGATATTACTGAACTTTACCCAGATCGGAACTTTGCTACTATCAGTTATACTGAAATTAGCCCCTTCCTCGCCGGTACCAGAAGCAAAGAAGCTTGGAAGCTATGTACCATGGACCCGAGGTTAAGACATTGTCTCTTTCTATCATCGAATCAAATTTGAATAAGAAGTACCCTTATCATGAAGATAGACTTTTGTCAATCCAAGGTGCCCCATAATTTTTTAGCGGAAGATTCAACCAACTTGAAGCAGGGAGCTTCGAGTGGATAAATTGACCAACAAGGCTAGAAGACCATTTATTAAGGCCAAGTGAAGGATTTCCACGGGGGTTAACAGTAACACTCCCTTGATCGTAAGGGAAAGAAGCTCAACCCCAAGTTCTTCTCATTAAGCGAATTTGCAATCACTAGAACTCTAGGACTTAGGGGAATAAGCAAGCCAAAGCAACATTAGCTTTGGGCATTTGAGGAGGGGGCGAGAATCGAGTCGAGAGGACTCCCAGAGACAACAATATAGTCCTTGGGAGCATTTGCTAGCATAACGGGACAAGAATCGAACACCTTACGAGCATTAGCTAACTCGTGAGATATCCCGATAGAAGAGAGGTTGTTAACATCTTCGAGAGGAAGTCCCAGGGCAGAAATATAGTCCATCAGCTTGGCATTCTTCCTTCTTTCGGCAAGTGCTTCTTCACGGTCATTCTTAGTGAAGTAATGAACTGCTTTGAAGATATCTTGGTCGCCGAGGAAGTGGGCAGGACCAAGGTCTTTTTTCGGAAAGCAAAGAAAGCGGTAGATTCATCGAGGCGATAGAAACATTCAAGGAATAGGCTCAGATTCCTCCAAGGCAACAGAGGCAAAAGGAGAGTTTGGAATGGAGACACCAAACTCGCCCGGCAAATCTCGAGAAGGACTACTCTCCAGGAGTTTCAGTGGAGAGATGAGGATGATCGACCATGACACCAAAGTACTGAAACGAGGAAGAGGCAAGAGAATGAAGTGGGAGAGGGGGGGAAGATTAAGTCCGGATGTTAGAGAAGAGGAGGGAAGGAGGGATAGGGAGGTGGAGAAGGAGAAGGAAGAAACCGAAGCTAGAATGGGTAAACCGAAAAGTTTGGTGGGGATGGAGAAGGTAGGTGAGGATGGAAGGGAGACTATAAAGGAAAGAAAGAAAACGTAAAGGAACGGGGGGAACAAAGCCGGGCTAAAATCCTAGAGAGAAGGGAGAGTAAACTCTAGAGAGAGAGACTACCCCATGATATACAAACAAACTTAGCGAAAAAAAAAGAACAAAGCGTTACTAAGCAGGACAATAGTAAATACAAGCATGAAACCTTAAACAACATAGACAACCAATCAGGTGAAACCAAGCATCCAAATAAATGGGGGTGAAGACTGAACCGAACTGCATCACGATGGTCAAGGATCTTCAAGCATAGGAAGAACTACGAGCCATGGGTGAGGGCCAAAACCATCTATACCAAACCCTCAAGCCAAGTCAAAACCCGGCCGAAACCAACATCCCTGACTTCCCAGAAGATAAGAGGTAGAACCAAGCCGAGCCGCGATGCTAAGCCCAGATGCCAGCCCAGTCCTTTACTGGCCACAAAGCCGAACCCAGTTACGGACAGAAGATGCTACTGAACCCAAAACGGATAGAAGCAATAGCTGAACCAAACCAACGAAGAGGTCGAACTGCCATGGAAACCGAACACTCAAAGGCAATTTGGCATTTTTATGAACAATTGAGTTCTAAGCGCCCAAAGTTTGTAAAACTGGGGTGAAGATCGAACAAAGCGCATCAGTTGAAATCAAGAGGATCTTTGAAGCATAGGAAGGAGGACGAGAGCCGAGTAGGAGAGGGCCAAACCATCTTTCTGACCCAAGCCAAGGCCAAAACCCCTCAAGCGGAACCAAAATCCCTGACTTCCCCAAGACAAGAGGAAGAACCACTGAAGCCCGGCCCGGACCTTTCTCGCCACAAAGCCGAACCCAGTTATGGACTAAAGATGCTACCCAACAAGGAAAGAAGCGATAATTTGAACCAAACCAATGAAGAGGCCGAATCGCCAAGGAGACCGAATCGCCAACCGCCATGGAAGCTAAGTTAATTCGAGAATTTTCGATGGCCGAAACGACTGTATGCAGAAAAGACCAAACCAAGAACCATGAAAATGAGACCATAGCAGCCTCACAACCAAATACATAGGTCGGGGCCTAGTCTCACTGTGACCTTGAGGAATTTGGGAAAGAAGAAAGCCTTGACTTAGTGATATTAATAATCTCCTAGCCAAAACATTCATAGGCAATTTGGCATTGTTATGGACAATTGAGTTCTAAGCGCCCAAAGTTTGTAAACTGTGGTGGAAAAGACCGACTTTAAAATATCGAATCAATTTTATTTCCTTTAAAATGAATGATATAGTCCACTGAGACTATCCCGACTCCTTGGAGCATTGGTCCGAACTCAAGAAGGCAAGTCTGAGAAGAGAGAATCGAAGTAGAATAGGGACAATTAAAGAACAAATGAGAGAATGTCTCAACTTGATTTGCATAGAAAGGGCAATTCATGGGACTGGAAGCTATGGTAAGCAGAGAACCTATCATTTGTGGGTAATCATCCAAGAGCAAGCCACTGAGGTAAAGGAGAATCGGGGGATATGGAGGGGAACCAAAGCAATTTAGCCCATGGGACTTTGAACACTGTAATGAATAGATTCCCAGATAGTGGAAGCTTTGAGATGATTCACTTGCCGGTTGTCCCAAAGAATCAAGTCCTCGGCATCGGAAGGATTAGGAAGAGATGAAAACAAAGTGCGAAATTGCGCACATCATGATGATTCTTGGAAGGCAAAGACCATGCACCCATGTAAATGATGTCGTAAATTCGGCGATTAATGAGGATTCAGAGTTGGAGAGTAGAGATGGAGAGGGTTTTAAGGGTTGCCCATTCAACCACGGGTCAAACTAGAGACTGAAGGAATTTCCATTCCCAACTCTATAGGTAAGGAAAGGGAGAGCTATGGAGCGAAGCTTAAGGATCTTACGCCATATCCAAGAAACGATCCAAGGGGTTCGATATATACAGAAATTGGTCTTTGATAAGACCGTAGATTTGACCCAGTTAGCCCACAAGGAGGGGGGAAGATGGGGAGATGACCTTTAAAAGTTGGAGAATAATGAGAGAGTGAGTTCAATCGGAAGGTTCTTAATTGCGAGACCACCTTCACAAAGGGAAGGACAAATCCTCAAGAGACTTTTGTACCATCCAAGGAGAGAAGGCCCTTCAAAGGAATCTACACATGATAGATTGAATGGCTCTTAGAACTGAATTAGGAAGAATAAAATGGGAGGCCCAGAAAGATTGGATTGCAAAGAGCATTGATTTAATCAGTTGAACTCTACTAGAATAAGAGAGGAAGCGGGATGTCCAAGAGGAAACTCTGGCAGTAATTCTATGAATCAAAATTTGGCAAATGGAATGGGAGAGTTTAGAGGAGATAAGAGGGACCCCGAGAAATCTAATTGGTAATACTCCAAAAGGAATACCCAACAACAAGTTAATACTTACCTTAACATCAGTATCTTGATATTCCCATATGGCTTCAAAAACATTGTGCTTATAATCATACTACCATTATAGAAAGTATATTTTACTACTCAACACTTATCTATCTTATCAATTCTATGGATACACCATCTCTTTAAAGACCCAAAATTAACTTACTCTCAGCCAAAATTCATAAGAATTGAACTTAGTGCACAACTTCCAATATGATCCTTCTACTGATAAAAAAGAACTTCTATTATAATAATCTGTACCTACTTTTAATAGTTACTTTGTTCAACAACTTATAGTCGAACAAAAGTCTCAACATTTCACTCTTCTTCTTCTTGACAAATAATAATGGTGCTTTCTATATAAACACACAGGATTGAATAAATTTTATACCTAATAATTCTCCATTTCTATCATCAATTCCTTCATTTATTATTTATACTTACAAAATTTTACACAGAACATAAAGTTTTTAATGTTATTTTATGTGTAATTTAATATTTTTATGGACTCGGAGACTATATACTAAGAAACCTCTTCCTTATATCTATAGCCTTAACTACTCTGATACCATTCTGTGACGCTCCCAAATCTATACGCCCGCGATATCTAATTTGGTGCTCACGACTAATCAATTAATATAACGCATTTAAATCTATACACCCATGGTATCCGATTTTATGCTTATATCTAATCAAGTGACTATACAATTATGACAAGATACAATTCCCAAATATCCAAAATTCACAGTATCTCATAACAGATGTCAATTCTCAAGAGAACTATTACTGTGTTTGGATAGCCTCACTTGGATATATGAACTGTATCTGTGACTAGAGTATATCTATCCGAAATTCAGAGTTAGTAATAACACGAACAGTCCATATTACAAATTCTCTCACTCAAATGTATAGTCTATATCATGCGGATTACACTATCGTATCGATAGTACCTATTTATCTAAAGTCCGGAGTATCAACAACAACATGAACAGTCCATGTCATTAATAACCTCACTCAGATAAATAGTTCCCAAGGATCTCAACTAAATTGAAAATTCTAATTACATCTATATATGTAAGAAAAACACGGTTGCGGAAATTAAATATGTTATATATATCATATATTAAGATTCTGTTACATGATTCTTCATAAAGAATTTCTTGATTACAAATGTCTTATCAGACAAACATTACACTAGACAATAATTTAAACTAGTCTAAGCATGGTCTCTTTCCAATACAAAAGTCATTTCGACTTAATTCAATTACACAGAATGAAGACAATAATAAAATATCTCTTCAACTTTCTCTTCATCTCTAGAATTTTGTGACAATTCTTCCTTTCTGTAATTTTTAAAAGATAATTGCAAGAATGAGCATAAGAATGCCCAACAAGTCTAACAGATATATATATGAGAAGAGAATTACCTTTTCAAGATATATATACAGAATAAGTTGACACAAAACTTAAACGATTATCAATATAATAGAATGAGTGGTTCCTAACCCGTAAACTAATGAATCCGTTCCCCGTCTTATCAATACTTCTACCAATGTCCAACAATTGTGCATTGTACTTTCTGACAATCAATTATTGTACTTTCTGATAATCACATTGAATGGTCATCATTGGTACCTACAGTTTTGTTTGATCGGTTTACTAACACATCTTAAACTCATGCCCATACAAGAGAATTGTTTAACTCAGATACTAACAGGATATTAAATTGAAATTCAACAATTACTATCACGTTGCAAATGACAAATAACAAGCATGTTAATGCACGGGGTGCAAAAGAAATAATACTTGTATAACAGTAAACTGCATAAATGAGACACGTTATGGCATGGAGTGCATTTCAACAAATAAGTAGACTTGCCTGATTCGCCTCTATCGTTTACGCTAATTTTGTGTCTCTCGATCCATCTATATAATTATAAATTCATGTAAACTAATTAAGTGTTAGACGATTAAATCTTTTAAATTTTATTTTAGGTATTATAACCGTTTATAAATAAGACTCCTTGTACTATATATGAAATAATTTTTGCATTATAATTGCTTATAAGATGAATATTAATCAACTATATTTAAAATAATTTAAGCATTATAACTGCTTGTAAAATAAATATTCGTTTACTATGTTTGAAATAAATCGAGCATTATAACTGCTTATAAAATGAATATTCAACTATTATACGAAGAAAATACATATAGTAATCGCCTTATAAAAGTATATTTTTTCTTTACAAGAGAAATAAATCGGACATTATAACTGCTTGTAAAAGTATATTTTTACTACATATATAAAGAAAGAATGAAAATAATAACCACTAAAGTAATACCTTTTGTAGTTGCTAGCTTTACTTCCAATTGCTTAGCACTTTGATGCTTCGAAAGTATTATTTTCTCACAATATCTCTTAGAATATATAAATATAGAGTATTTTTGCTCTTGAATTGATTGTGAATTGGTAGAAAAGGAATGAATTTAGCTTACTATTTATAGAAAAACATAGTTTCACTAATTGCACGTTAGGGGCTTGGCTTATTACAGTTTGCACCCGGCTTATTACACTTTGGTATCTAGGTTACTTACACTTTAGTACTTAGGTTAATTATGTTATTTACACTTTACACCCGGCTTATTACATTTTGGTACCTAGGTTAGTTACACTTTAGTACCTAGGTTAATTACGCTATTTACACTTTATACCCGATTTATTACGCTTTGGTACCTAGGTTAATTACACTTTAGTACTAAGCGTGTGTGCCGCGTACGTGTCGGGTGTGTGTGCGGCATGTGTGTGTCAAGCGTGTCAAAAGTGTAAGCACGACAAAGCATCTTGTCATTATAAGCACGAAAAAGCATTTTGTCAGTGTAAGCACGACAAAACAGCTTGTCAAAACAAATATACCGAAAAGTCTATAGGCGGAAGAAAAATTTTTAAGCACGAGGTGTCAAGCACGACGTTTTTCAGAGAAAATTTTTTTATTGGATAATACGACTTTTCACGACGTATTACCGGTAGATCTTGAAACGGAAACTCAATATGTCGTACAAATTTCTTAAAAGAACCTAGGGTCAAAACCTAACTCGTATCGTTCTTCACATGAATAGTGTTTTTACGCTAACTTTCTCAGAAAATTTTTATTTTTGTCTTCAAAATTCTTAATTATTTATTCTTTCACGCAACCTAAATACTACAATACTATCACAATCCTAGGTCATAAAATGACATTTAAACACACAATACAAATAATATTTAAAACTTAATTTTTAAACTAAGTGAATTTTTAGGTCGTTACAGCGTATCCCACACACTATTTTCGTAAAAACTTCTTGACTTACAACATCGATAGATAACTCTACTGTATAGGCGACTTTCAACTAGAAAAATAAAATAATACTTTTGACTTCCTCGAAGTCATAAGGTTTACGCACTTTCTTTGACAATCACTTATCACCACATGGTTTAACAACCTCAGAGTTTCCCAAATCAAATTGGAAATAAATCCATTGACATTACATGGCCTTTAATACCCATATGGCAATTCTACACATCAACTTAAAAGGAATCACTATTCACACTTTCTATATTTAGGTAATAGTCTAACTCTTCCCAAAGCGAATCTAATTTCTAAGTAGATTCATCAGACATAACTTAACAAATAACACCCAAATTAAATAACACGCAATCATTTAAATCATTGATCAGAATAGTACCTTGAATTGCATCCTGCACCGTCACATCGAATGTAGGTGCGGATGGTCAATTCGGCGACTCCGCCTCTATAATAGCCAGCTTGCCACTGTTGATCTCTCTCTTTCTTCCGCTTGCTTTTCTAACCACTTTCTTTGGGCAACCTCGAGCCAAGTGCTCCTTTGATCCACACGTAAAGCAGGCTCCCTTCCTCGGACTTCGACATTTTGGTGCAATGTGGCCCATACGCCACAATTAAAGCACACTCTCTTTCCTTTCAAACAAACACCCACGTGTCTCTTTCCACAGTTGCTACACGCCACCACTTTCTTCTTCTTATTCCCTTGCTAATTTCTAGCAGTGACATTTTTGTTCCACTTTCTTTTCAGAACATTACCCCTATGGCTACTGTGACGCCCCCAAAATAGGTTTACATCACTCATCTTGAGTCACCAAAGTACTTCGAGCAGGGCTTGAAACCCTGGCTCTATAACCGTATATCGGTGTTCCAAAGTACTTCTTTTGGGACCATTTTAGAGAAGTCGATAATCGCCGAAGGTGGTAGCGAGGCATTGAGTCAGTACCACAAAGATAAGAAGAGTAAGGGGAAAGTAGATGGGGAAGTAAAGATAGAGGGAGCCAGTGGTAGTGGTGAGGGTCAAAAGAGGAAGGCATTTAGCTCTGGGAATACTGGAGTGAAGCAAGGAGACCCGAAGAGAAGAATGGAGGCCTGCAAGACCTGTGGGAAGACTCACTTAGGAGTCTGTCTCAAGGGGAAGGCCGTCTGTTACAATTGTGGATAGGAGGGGCATATTGTGCCTAATTGTCCCAGTCCGAAGAAGAACCATGGATGTTTTATGTGTGGATCAACTGACCACATGGCAAAGAACTGCCCGAATAAGGGGACGGATGGGAATCGGGGCGCTAATAGCGGTAAGTTAGCTATTAGTGGACTAGCGCAGCCGGGT
The DNA here is from genome assembly GCA_020205615.1 of Panax quinquefolius. Lineage (NCBI taxonomy): Eukaryota > Viridiplantae > Streptophyta > Magnoliopsida > Apiales > Araliaceae > Panax > Panax quinquefolius. The sequence continues at coordinate 72,167,767 of CM035173.1, read as the reverse complement.
AGGCCGATGGGTCGTACCTTTAACATGACAATCCAAGATGCAGTCACATCAGAAGACGTCGTCGCAAGTATTATTCTGATCAACGATATCAATGCTTATGTGCTATTTGATTCGGGTGCTACTTGTTCATTTATAGTGTGTGATTTTGCTAGACGATTAGGATTACTTCCCGAAAAGTTGCCTATACCTTTAAATATTAAGGTAGCAAACGAAGAAATAATTCCTGTTGAAGATGTTCATAAGAGTTGTTGTGTAAATATACGGGGTTGTAAATTATCGGTAGATTTGTTACCGATAAAGTTAGGAGAATTCGATGTAATTCTCAGAATGGATTGGTTAGTAAACCATGGGGCAATTATAGATTGTCAAAATAAATGTGTGAATATTAAGACGTTAGAACATCCTCGGGTAGTATTTTACGGTAATAGATCGCCAGGACGTTCGTGTTGTCTAACCATGACATAAAGTAGGAAATTACTAAGAAAGGGATGCGTAGGTTATCTGTGTCATGCTGTTGATACCCAGAGAGTTGTAGCAACCATGGAACAAATACCTGTAGAGAGAGAATTTGCCGATGTATTTCCAAGTGAATTGCCGAGTCTTCCACCGGATAGGGAGACAGAGTTTGTGATAGACATTGTGCCAGGAGCGACACCAGTTTCCAGGGCACCATATCGTATGGCACCAGTGGAGATGAAGGAGTTGATGGTACAGTTGCAAGAATTGTTAGACAGGAAGTACATTCAACCGAGTGTTTCGCCGTGGGGAGCACCGGTACTGTTTGTCAAGAAGAAGGACGGATCGTTAAGACTGTGTATCGACTATCAAGAGTTGAACAAGTTAACGATAAAGAATAAATACCCATTGCCCAGGATCGATGATCACTTTGATCAGTTGAAAGGGGCTAAGTATTTTTCAAATATAGATTTAAGAACAGGGTATCATCAGTTGAAGGTTAGGAAGGAGGATGTGCCAAAGACAGCATTCAGGACTTGTTATGGTCATTACGAGTTCCTGGTGATGTCGTTTGGATTGACAAATGCACCAGCTGCATTCACGGATATGATGAACAGAGTGTTCAAACAATATTTGAACAAGTTCGTCGTGGTGTTTATAGATGATATTCTAGTCTATTCTAAGACGCCAGAAGATTATGATGAACACCTTAGATTAGTGTTGGAGACACTAAGAAAGGAGAAGTTGTATGCGAAATTCACTAATTGTGAATTTTGGTTGGAGAAGGTACAGTTTTTAGGTCATGTCATTGACCATGAGGGGATTTCAGTAGATCCAGCGAAGGTGGAAGCCGTGATGAATTGGGAACAACCAAAAACGCCGACTGAGGTGCGGAGTTTCCTAGGGTTAGCGGGTTACTATCGAAGATTCATCCAGGACTTTTCGAAGATAGCTACTCCGTTGACTAACTTGGCGAGGAAGACGGTGAAATACGCTTGGACTGACAAGTGTGAGGACAGTTTTCAAGAACTGAAGAAGAGGTTAAGTGAAGCGCCTGTTTTGTCATTGCCTGATGACACAAGAAATTTTGTAGTTTATAGCGATGCTTCACATAGAGGACTTAGTTGCGTGCTCATGCAGTATGGTAAGGTCATTGCGTATGCATCTAGGCAGTTGAAGGATTATGAGAAAGTTTATCCTACTCATGATCCTGGGCTCGTCGCATGATGGTTTTTGCTCTAAAGATATGGAAACATTATCTTTATGGAGAAAAATGTGAGATATACACGGACCACAAAAGTCTAAAATATATCTTCACACAGAAGGAGTTGAATATGAGGTAGAGAAGATGGCTGGAGTTGATAAAGAATTACGACTGTGAAATCCTGTATCACACTGGAAAAGCCAATGTAGTTACCGACGCCTTAAGTAGGAAGGGTCAGGAAAAGTTGTCTTTATTGACGGCTCAAACTGAGTTAATAACAGAGATGGCTAGAATCAAGTTAGAAGTGAAGCTGCCAAGTGAAGGTGGACAAATGTTGTTTGCGACGGAGATGCAATATACCATCGTAGAAAGAATTAAGGAGGTACAACTCAAAAACCGATGAGTGTTTGGATGAAAAAGCTGACTAGCCAATGAAAAAGATACTAAGTACAGTCTTGATAATGAGGGATTATTGAGATTTGAAGGAAGAATTTGGGTTCCAAATGAGACGTAATTAAAGGAGAAGGTGTTGCAAGAGGCTCATAGTTCGAGGTTTTCGATTCATCCTGGTAGCACTAAGATGTATCAAGATCTTCGACAGAGTTTCTGGCGGCCGAACATGAAGAGAGAAATAGCCGAGTACATGAGTAGGTGCTTGACTTGCCAGAGAGTTAAGGCCGAACATCAACGACCCAGTGGCTTGTTATAGTCATTAGAAATTCCGGAGTGGAAATGGGAGAATATCACGATGGACTTTGTGGTGGGACTTCCGACTACTCAGAAAGGGTATGATGCGATTTGGGTAATAGTAGACCGATTAACAAAGTCGGCTCACTTTTTGTCAATTAGAGTTAAGTATAACTTAGATCAGTTAGCTAGACTCTATATTAAAGAAATAATCTCCAGACATGGAGTACCAGTATCGATTGTGTCAGATAGTGACCCACGATTCACATCGAACTTTTGGAGGAGTCTACAAGAGCAATTGGGAAAGCAGTTGAAGCTAAGTACGACATATCATCCATAGACAAACGCCTTAAGTAGGAAGAGTAGGGAAAAGTTGTCTTTGTTAACGGCTCAAACTGAGTTGATAACAGAGATAGCTAGGATGGAGTTGGAAGTGAAGCTGCCAAGTGAAGGAGGACAAATGCTATTTGCGACGGAGATGCAATCTACCATCGTAGAGAGAGTTAAAGAGGTACAGCTCAAAACGGATGAGTGCGACCGAATAAAGGAGCGACTAGCCAATGAAAAAGATACTAAGTATAGTCATGATAATGATGGATTATTGTGATTTGAAGGATGAATTTAGGTTCCGAATGAGACGGAATTAAGGGAGCAGGTTCTACAAGAGGCTCATAGTTCAAGGTTTTCAATTCATCCTGGTAGCACTAAGATTTATCAAGATCTTCGACAGAGTTTCTGGTGGCCGAACATGAAGAGTGAAATAGCAGAGTACGTGAGTAGGTATCAATGACCAAGTGGCTTGTTACAGTCATTAGAAATTCCAGAGTGGAAATAGGAGAATATCACGATGGATTTTGTGGTGGGACTTCCGACTACTCGGAAGGGGTATGATGCGATTTGGGTAATAGTGGACCGGTTGACAAAGTCAGCTCACTTTTTGCAAATTAGGGTCAAGTATAACTTAGATCAGTTAGCTAGACTCTATATTAAGGAAATAATCTCTACACATGGAGCACCAGTATCGATTGTGTCAGATCGTGACCCACGATTCACATCGAACTTTTGGAAGAGTCTACAAGAGCAGTTGGGAACGTAATTGAATTTAAGTACAGCGTATCATCTACAAACGGATGGACAGAGCGAGAGGACAATTCATACGTTAAAATATATGTTAAGATCTTGCGTCATGGATTTCAAGGGTAGTTGGGATGATCATCTACCATTAGTGGAGTTTGCGTATAACAACAGTTATCATGCAAGCATAGGTATGCCGCCTTACGAAGCTTTGTATGGGAGGAAATGCAGAATGCCACTGTATTAAGATGAGGTAGGAGAACGCTGAATGTTGGAACCAGAATTGGTGCAACAGACAGCGGATATTGTCAATAAGATACAAATGCGTCTTCTAGCAGCTCAAGATAAACAGAAGAAGTTTATGGATCCGCATAGAGAGAATCGGGAGTTTGAAGTAGGTTCGTACGTATTCCTAAAAGTATCTCCCTGGAAAGGAAAGATACGTTTTGGAAAGAAGGAAAAGTTAAATCCGAGGTTTATAGGACCTTTTGAGGTATTAAAACGGGTAGGTGAGGTAGCTTATATGATATCATTACCTCTAGACCTAGAACGAATACATAATGTATTTCACGTATCTGTATTACGTCCTTATAAGCCGGATTATAAGCACATAATAGAATATGAGCCTATTCATATCGAGAAGGACTTAATGTATGAGGAAACGCCGATTCAAATTGTCGATAGAAAAGAACAAGTTCTGTAGAATAAAGTCATACCTTCCGTGAAGGTGATATGGAAAAACCACGATGCAGAAGAAGCAACGTGGGAGTTAGAAGAAATGATGAAAAAGAATTACCCTCAATTATTTGTGTAATTTTTTTTATAGAGAGATTCTAGGGACAGAATCCTTATAAGGGGAAGAGAATGTAACGCCCCAGAAAATCGAACCTTTGTAAATACTTTTAATATTGAATAAAATAATATTATTTATTATTATTACATATGGATAAGATGAATGTCGTTCTATAACCTAGAAACGTTGGAATATCGTAGTATTTTAACTACGTGGGAGAATTAAGGTGTTTGAATTTCTAAGACGAAAATAAAAGCTTTCCGAGAAATTTTCCGAAAAACACTATTCATCAATTTCTGCTCGGGAATTATTTTTGAACTTCTGAGAAATACGTAACGTTATAATATCAAGGTGATATCGATTATGTCATAATAATCTAAGTATGGAAAACGTAATATTTCGCATGCGGACTTAATTTGGGAACGTTAGGTTTATTAAGCGTTAAAGGAAGAAAGTTGTGATCGGATAATGTGTATTCATTATATGAAGGTAATGAATGTAAGTATAATACGACATATTACACTATTATGTATGAAGAATGAGATAACATATATTATGAATTAATATATGAGCTAGCATACGAGAATTATACGTGGTGTATATATGTTAAGTTGTTAATTAAATGTATTGGAATTGTAGGATTATTAACCTAATAGTATAAGTCCAATAGAATGTGACAATCAAGCCCAAGTGTTTGATAAGTCATAAGTCCAAACTATGGTAGCACAAGCCCAACAAGAAAGTAGTTTGATTAATTATCAAAGCCAATGTGAAGCCATGATCCATGGGGCAATCTAAGTGTAAAATGGGTAAGCTTGATGGGAAAACAAAAAGTGTGGTGACCAAGTTTTAGAAGTGGCTAGTAAGTTTACTTAGTTGCTAGGTTATGAATAGTAAGGAGGTGGAGGATTAAGGAGGTGAAATGAGGAGGTTAGTTAAGGAGGTGGAAGGTTATAATGACCATTCTACCTTAGATTTGGATGGCCTATAAATAGAAAGCTCATTTCAATTTTTTTTCTTGATCAAATTTCATCCAACTCCTCTCAAGATAAGCTACTTAATTGGTAGAGAGAATAAGTCACTTAAGCACTTATAAGCCACTTCAACCTTTGTTAGATTTTCCAAAGTGAAGTGAAGTAATAGTCTTCAAGGGTAAGACTCATATCTATTATATCTTTATTTCTTCTATGATAGGATTGATAGAGAAGGGGGATTGTTTGTTGAGATCATGTAATAAGTCATTAAGGAATGAACTTAAGCCGAATAAGTTGAATAAGCAACTTGAACTCTAATAAGTTGTTAGAATCATGAAGAACTTAACATATGTTTGGCATATGATATTAGTATGTTGAATATAGTATGAGAACATTGATTGATGGACTTAAGTTCATAGAAAGTCATAAGCATGAGGAATTATAGTTCATAAGTTAAATAATTCACTGACTTATGAGAATAAGTCAAAACCTACTTTGATTATAAGATGGTGTAATAAGTAACTTGTAATGATCATATGTTGGTTGAATTCCATTTAGAATCATTAAGAATGTAGTTTTACCGGAATTCACACGATTGGACGATAATCGTCGAATTCGTGAAATTCTCGGAATGGAAGTCATATTTTGTGTTTGAAGTCAGAAACGTTGGTTTTCGATAGAGACAAGTCATATTTGGCATTATAGAGTTGCGGACTCAAAAATGACCGAATTCCTACTTAGAACTAAGAAACGAACGTTGAACATTCACGGACGTTTATAGTTTTCGTTAAAAATGAACTAATAGGTGAAATTTTAGCAAAAGAAGTCAAATAGATAAAATTTTTGCATGAACGCATAGAGGATGTAATTTGTGAACTGTAGGCTTTTGGACAAGCCAATTCGGACTTATAACGAAGAAGTTATGCGTCCGGGAGTTTCGTGAAATTTTCAAACTTTTATAAACTGTCTGCGGCACCAGAGTCCGCGCCGCGGCGTGACTCACTGCCTTAAAGCCCACGCCGCAGTGCGAGGCTGGAACCGTGCACACTGCTAACTTGCGCCGCGACGCGAGATGCAGAGTTAAGTGTTGCGCCGCGGCGCCAGTCCTAGATTTTTGTTGGACAAGAATGTTTACAAGTATAGAATGAAAGAGAACTCTTTGGTAATGAACTAAGGTGTTAATATAATATTGTAAAGGCATTGTTAGACATGTAATGTATGATGATTAAAGGTTAATAATCAATTGAATGTGAACGTAATGTGAATGACGTAATGAAAAGCCGGAAACCATAATAATAGATCTAAGTCAGGATTTAGATTGAGATGAAGGGTAAGATATATTAGTATACATACTTGATTATATATGACCTAATGTGGTACGTTGTATGATCTTGTGTTGTAGAAATGTAGAGACTTAAAGTGTACGTGTGATAATCAGTAAGCAGACGCTAAAGGCAAGTATTCTAACCCTTGTTCCAGTTCAGTCTAGACAAGTTTTGTAATTCATGTATTCTTTCACATGAAGTCTTGAACGATGAAGTCTAAAGCCAATTCTTTTTTGGCTAGACTTATATTATGATTCATCAAGCATGATTTATGTTTACCGAGTTATATTGGTATGGTTTTCAATCGAAGACAAAGTATGCTAAAATGTTTTTGTCATTTAACAACAGGCATGTGAGGTTGCCACAACTTAAACGTATACACGTTTAATGAATGTAGTGTTGATCAACATAGAGTACTATGGGTTGATCACCCAGAAGTGCTCATAAGCTATGCCGGACTTACGGACTTAGTGTCGGGTCGTCCTTTTCAAAAGAAATTATGAACTGCTCACGATCTTGAGCTTAGTTAATATTCTACTGAATATTGTTGTTGGAAAACATTTTGAATGAAAAGAAGTGCTATTTTGAATTATCGATAGTACTTCGTAACTATTGTTCAGTTACTGAAGATATATGAGTTCTATTTTCCAAGCATGTTGTTTATTGGAATTGTAGTACTTGCTGAGCTAGTCATGCTCACTCTTGCTTGAACCATATGAACATAGGCAAGATCGAATGGACCGAAGGCTCAGGCAAGGACAAGGGAAAGGCGAAGTGAACCCTTAGATTACTTATGTAATAGTATAGGTGAACGATTGTAATATATATGATATTATGACATGAACAAACGAATGGGTTACAAAGAACCTGGGAAATGTAATATTATTTTGGATATATAGAAGTCATATTAGTCCTTTTTGAGACTTTTCAATTGAATGAATGTATGAATGGTAGTACCGTGTAGCAACATCTGTCGGGTTGGAAGAGACCCGGATTTGGGGGCGTCACAGCTCCCACCAGAAAATTCACTAACTGCGGCACTAGATTTACGTTAGCTTCATTATTGTATTAATATTCATCGGGGGTTTATTGACGATGTTGTCTTCTTCTAGGTGGCATCTTACTGTTTAAAACTTGCACAATTAGATCATCGTTCATTCACGCGTAAAATTTTCAAACTTATCTCAATCACTTTTAAACAACACATGATATATCTTAATAAACAATGGTATTTTTATTCATTTATTACTCTAAAACATAACAGAAATAGCCTCACTGTTATTTATATCATTTATCATGCAATAATAAAATTCCAGGATTACTTCATCATATCCCACTATTTATTTCAAAAGTGAGGATTTACATCTTAGTAAGTTTCATCATGATTTATATATCATCTTAATGTTTTTTTTCCGCAATCTACAAGAACATTCCACGTTGTAAAGCTTCATTGCGCTCTTGCTTCATGATATGAATCATCGTCCTACAATCCATTGTATACCAAAGATAAACCTCAACCTACACAGGAAAGTAGAAGACTAAATTCTATGTTCCATCATTTGCTTGGCACTCTTTAACTTGTCTTCAACATGATCTATTCATTTAGAAGCCTTCAATCACGCGTCCTCGGCTCTCGTTCGCTTTGCTAACTCCTTTCCCAAGTCATCCTTGCACAATCTCGTTAATAACTATCCTCTTTAATACTTTAACTGAGACAATCTCTTCTCTACACCTTCCAGTCATGCGGTAAGGTCTTAAATCCTAACATTCTCTTGCGCTGCGTGGCTTGCTGCTCTAAAGCTTGACCTTTTAACTTCTCGACCTAAACTTATAACTCTTTGTTATGATCATACACTTAATTGATCACTTCAACTTCAATAAAATTAAGAAATTACCACTCAGGATCCTCCTCATCTTTTATCTTTACCTTTACCTCCTCAAACTCATTCCCACGATTAAACTGAAGCTCATGCCCAAGTCCTACAACAAAGTTTTTAAGTTTTATTTACTACTCATACCACTCATTACGCATAATACTCGCGAGTACATAGGTTATTAACACATAAACACATAAAGACTTTTATCATTTTATCTTCAGTGAATTTCCCTCAATTCATTCCTTAGAACTCGATGAGAGTTTATCACCTCTATGTTTTTGATCTCCTAGAAGGATATAGCCTAAGGTTTTCGCACCTAAGGTTCATAACCTAAGGCTTTGATACCAACTTGTGAAACCCCCAAATCTGGGTACTTCAATCCCACAGATTTTGTGTTCATTGTCCAATTAAATCATAACTAACTACCCATAAGTAAAGGATATAATTAAACTCAAAAGTTTAAACAATAAATCTCCGATTATAGGGTTACATAATCTCAAATAAATCCCAGGTCATCTAACCATTATTATTACAATCATCAGCGAAATATTAAAACATAATCATAATCAAATCTATTACATAAGCTTCATAAATAAAAGGTAAATTAAACGTCGTCTAATCAAGCACTTTACCCTTGCACTTGCCATTGTTTGTAGAAAGCTCTTCAAACTTCTTAACTTCATCTGCATTGTTTTATGCAAGAGTGAGCAAACAATTGCCCACAAGAAGGATATTATACAATAACATTATATGAATGACAATTAACTGAACTTTAAATGGTAAAGTACTCTTACCGGAAGAATAAACTTTAATTCAAAGCTATGTGTTTAAAGGAATAATGAACTTTTAAGTTAACAACAGATATCAACATCAAAGGAATACACCGAGGGTCACAAGTTCACTAATTATGTTCTAGGGTGTCAAGTATTTCTACTTTCACCTTTAACAGTCTAAAAGACCATAATCATCATCTATGTCCTAGGTTAACATGTGTTTCTACTGTAACCTTTAACAGTCTAAAAGACTATGTGGACCATCATCTCGTACTCCAGGTAATTAACCCTTTGTACTATGTACTACACAACATTTTAACGCTATTGCATAGCTCTAAAATAATCCCCTGATATAGGGTTGTTCATCTCAGCTTAGATTATCAGGTTCCGTACCAAAGTAAGTTTGGTTTGGAATTAACTTCAAAGGAATTCTAGATCTTTAGAACGCTCCTCAACCAAGTACTGGTTGAATCAAGTAGGGATCAATAACTATTCAAGAGTTTAGTTACAATAGAATTATGTCAATGTATCAATAAGAGATAGGTTATAAATGGTTTATCAGCTGAACAAGTATTAGTCATCGACTATACATTCTTAAGACTATACAGATTCATAAGCAAACCAAAGGAAGTTTGGTTTGAACTGACTTTAAAGGTAATTTAGAGCTTAGAACATTTATCAACTAAGGATTAGTTGAATCAATAAAGAATCGCTAGTCAACTAAGAGTTCGGTACAACAATGTAAGATAGTGCAATGACATTGGTGATCAAAAATTGAACAACAGAGAGTGAACAACATATTATGACATGAGTTTTTTTGGAATTTTTCTCTGCCTTCTCTCTTATTTTTTTGAATTCTCCCCCCTTTTAGCCCCCACCTAACTTTCACGTTCTCCACCTACCTTTCCCGTTCCCCCTTTTCCGACCGCCTCTCCTTCCTGGCTCCTCTTCTCTCTTTTGCCCCACCCCCTCTTTCCTGTCCCCATGGTTAGCTACAATCATCTTTCAGCTGGTAACTCTGATAGTAGTGTGTCAAAGGACATCTTTGCTGATTTTGGTGTCTCCAAACCAGATTCGTCGAGCCCTTCTGCGCCTCCTCCTATTCTTGGTATTGAGGAGATGGGGGAATCAGATGACCTACCTTCCCTCTGGGCCTCCAAGTGAGCTCTGATGAATCAGTTAATTTGCACTTGGAGCAGAGATCAACTTAGGCCCTGCTTTGGGAGATAATGCTCGTGAAATTTTTTCAGCTGCACAACATTTCTCACATCAAGATCGTGAAAATGCGATTTTTGAAAGGAGGAAAATTTACATCTTATGTCATTCTTAACAGCTCATGGAATCTCATCTAATGACATTCAAGCATTCCTTTCCGAAGGAAAAATTGTTAACTTTAACAATGCTCCCAAGAAGTCTGAAATACCTCCTCTGGCTAATCCTTCTAGGGATGTTTTCTCTCCGGTGGTATGTGTGGGGAAGGCACCTTCCTGGCCATCGATACTCTCGTCTCTAGGGAGTTTATCTTGGACAAGACCTTTCCGAACTTCCGCCAAAGAGTCCCACTGATTTCAAATTTCTGCTACATAACCTCTCGCCACCCTTCTTGAGGAAGGTGAAATACACCGCCACTTTGGGCAAGGAGCCGCCTAAAACACGGAGTGATATTGTGGGAAAATCAATCGGAAATCCTCTCAAGCATCTTTCGTACCATCCTCCATCCTCTGCAGATGAGATTATCACCGTCATCCCCTGCACGATATGCTTTCTAGAGGTAATAAACTCTGAGCCTCTAGTCTAGTAGGGTACTTTTTACAGTCCTCGTTACCCTACAAAGTGGTTGAACCCATAGCTAGACGTTTATGGGGTCGTCTTGGGCTATCAGAGGTCTTCTTGCACAACAAAGGTTATTACATTTTCAAATTTGACTCTATCTCTGACTGTGACAACATCCTTGCCGCCAGCCCTTGGCATTTTACATCTAAAGGCATTGTCTTGCAAAAATGGAAGGAAGGTGTGGACTTCAAAAAGGCAGAATGTGATGTGTTCCCTATTTGGGTGAAACTGTCCAATATACCACTATCATACTCGTTTGATGAAGGCATAAGTTATATTGCAAGCGCTATTGGGCGACCTCTGTTTACTGACGAGATGACTGCAAAAAATGACTTCTTGAACTTTGCAAGGGTTTGCATAGAAGTTAATGCTGCATTCTCCTTCCCACCTTCTATTCGTGTGGTTGTTAAAAAAGATGACTCTTTAGCAAACATCTTTGTTCCAGTTGAGGTAGAATACCAGAGTAGACCTCCTTCTTGCCCCTCATGCAATGTGTTTGGTCACACACAACTGAAATGCCCTAAAGCAAATTATATATGGGTTCGAAAGTAAATATAAATGTGACTTCGCTTTGACCCGACTCTATCATTCCTCCCCCCCATCGCCAACCCTTAGGAAGACTCGGTCTCGCCTCCCCCCCCCCCCCCGGATGCATGGGTAAATGTCTCTCGTGGTGTCAAGCAAGGTTCAGACCATTCCTCTCATGGACTCGCTCTTAACATTTACAACACCTTTACTCCTATTAATGAAGATGGTATCTCTCGATGATGAATCACCTTCAGTGGGTCCCTCTCTGTCACCGGACTCAAGGCTATTGATGAAAAGGAAGGGAAAGATATAAAGAATAAACAAGGATCTAGCTTCATTAATCAATGCAGTCGCTAAGAAAAGAAAAGGAAAGGAAAGGTTGGTCACTCACCCCTACATCTTAGTTTCCATATGTTAGCTTCTTATAATGTTAGAGGTCTCAATAAAAAGCCTAAGCAGGGCTTATGTTAAATGATAATTGTCGATAATAAAATCTCTCTTTTGGGTCTTCTTGAAACTCGGGTTAAACAAAGTAAAGCCCCTAAAATCTCTAGGAATCTTTGTAAATCTTGGAAATGGGTTTTCATCTATGATACTCACCCAAATGGCAGAATCTGGGTTGGCTGGAATCCAAGTATTTGGAATGTTGATATCCTTTTTGTGTCTTCTTAAGTAATTCATTGCAAGGTTCAATCTGTTGATCTCCTTAGCATATCATTCTCGATATCCTTCATCTATGGTCTGAATTCTTACATTCTAAGGAGAGACTTATGGAATGATTTACTCTCCTTTACCGCTAATGCTATTTGGTGTTTGATAGGTGATTTTAATGTCATAAAAGATCTTCTTTGAAACTAACCAAGATAATGATACGGGACATTGGGATGGATGAATTTAAATCATGTACCACTTCTATTGGGGTTGATGATATTAGGGGGTTGGTCCATTATTCACTTGGTGGAACATGCAATCTTCTCGACCGGGTTCACAAAAAATTGGATCGTGTTATGGGAATTTCGATTGGTTCTCCAACTTTAGCATGTCACTAGCTACTTTTGCTCCTCGAGGATTATCGATCACTCCTCGACTCGCTCTAACAGTATCCAAACTTACTCATTCTAGACACCGGTTTCAATTCTTCAACCATACGCTTCTTCTTGATGGTTTCAAGGACTCTTATTATTAATGCTTGGACCCCGACCATCTCTCGGTACCCCATTTCATGTGTTCTCTCGAGAAATTTGAAATGCACTAGGCAAGCTTTGGTGACCCTAAATCTCCAAAATGGAAATGTCACCACCTTAGTAAAAATTGCAAAAGATGATCGCATTCGCATACAGTCTCTACTTATTGATCAACCTTTGGATTTGGACCTTCTTGCTCGTGAGAAGATAAGTCAACAAATGACTCTGGAATGCTTTGGATGAGAGCAATCCCTCCTACAATGTAAATCTAGAGCTAACTGGTTGTCCACGGGTGACAGAACTCAAATTTTTCTCAAACATGATGAAAAATCATTGGAATGCAAACAAGATTTTGTCCATCACTGATACTGAAGGGAATATGGTTTATGGTCAAAGGAACATTGAAGATGTGGCAGTGAGGTACTTTCACAACCTTTTCAACTCTGCTGAAGACCCTATCCGGTTTGATAATTATGCAATAACTCCTCCCAAACCGCTTCGATTCATTTCAAGGCACTATCTTTGATTGCTCCTATTTCGACATGGAGATTCTAGAAACCTCAAATCTATGAAACGCAACAAAAGTCCGAGGACCGGATGGGTTTAATGTTAATTTCTTCCTTAGTTGCTAGGACATTGTGGGTACTAATTTTTTAAAGGTCGTGCACTTCTTCTTTGATAACAAGATAGACTCTCCAAGGGCTTCAATTCCACCGCTCTCGCTCTAATCCCTAAGAGTTCCAACCCTACTTCAATGTCCGATTTTAGACCGATTTCATCTCGCAATACGATTTACAAATGTATTGCAAAAATCCTATCTTATCTACCAAGAATGTACTCCCATGTCTTGTTGATAAAGCCCAATCGGCCTTTGTGCAAGGTAGGAGCATAAGTGACAATATCCTTATTGCCCAAGAGATGCTAAAAGGCGATAATCTATCTACGGGTCCTGCTAGGTGTGCTCTTAAGATTGATTTCACCAAAGCTTTTGACACTGTGAGATGGGAATTCCTCTTTGACACATTAAGAGCTTTCAAGTTTCCTGTTTGTTACATTGATTGGATCAAGGCCTGTGTCACTTCTGCTATGTTTTCCATTAAGGTCAATGGCACTCTTTGCAGATTCTTCTAGTAGTCTCAGAGGCCTCGCACAAGGAGACCCCTTTCTCCATTCCTTTTGTGTTGATTATGGAAATGCTATCTCTAAAGCTCAACAATGCTACCTCGAATCTAGAGTTCTCATACCATTGGAGAGCAAAAGTCTGCAAACTCACTCATTTATTCTTTGTAGATGACATCTTGATTTTCTGTAATGCAGGCTTGCAATCCATTGCAATCATTAACTCCTGCATTCTCTCCTTCTCCTTATATTCTGGCCTTATCCCTAACTCTCACAAAAGTCATTTTTTTCTATCAAACTCGGCAACCATAGCAGAGAGTGATATTTCTCACATTCTTGGGTTCCAATCTGGCACTTTGCCTTCAAAGTTTTGGGAGTTCCATCTTTGTCAAGGAAGCTATCATCTTTCGATCAGATACCCCTTATACAAAGGATCACAAACCGTACATCTTCATGGACCTCAAAGGTACTCTCTTACTCGGGCAGACTTCAACTTATAAAATCCATACTCTTTTCTATTCAAGTCTTCTGGAGTTCCCACTTCCTAATGCCAAAAGAGGTCCTAAAAGACATTCAATCAATCTTAACCCAGTTTCTTTGGAAAGGTGCAACTCTTGATAAGTATGGGGCAAAGGTTGCTTGGTCCACTATTTCACTTCCACTATCCGAGGGTGGTCTTGGAATCAAAAACGGTGGAATGGAATTACGCCTTATTCTCCAAAGACTTGGTTCGCATTATCCAACCTCATCCTCTTCTCTCCGGGAAAATTGGGTCAAAGCAACTATTCGAAAAACACATCCTTTTGGCAATTTCAGACATAAATGAAGATGCTCATGGATCCGAAACAAGTCTTGAAACTTCTACCATCGGCTCTTCAACACTTACACTATCATGTGGGCAATGGGCGGGATACAAGTTTCATGGTATGACCCTTGGTTAAATGACACGCACTATCAATCCCTCTCTCGTCAGGTGCTATCTAACTCGGGATTCCAAGGTCCGCAACAATCACCACATTATTAGCTACAACAATTGGGTTCTTCCTCAAGGCAACCACCATGATTTGATCCTTTTGAGAAGGAACATGGCCCACCTCCCCCCGCCTTCTCAGCAGTTGGATAGGATCCTTTGGGACCATTGGGACACTAAGAATATTAAAGCAAATCAGTTATGGGAATCCATTAGAACAAGACAACAAGTGGTTCCATGGTGCTCCATTATCTGGAATAAATGCCATGTTCCACGATACTCTTTCATTATGTGGCTGGGAATTCTCAAGAAGCTTCCCACAAATGATAGAACGATAAGGTACTCCAATAGATCATGGCTCATCCTCTCTCGCAACCTTCATCCCGAGACATTTGATCACATGTTCTTTAATTGTGGTTTCTCCAATTCAGTTCTTACAAAGGCCTTAAGTCTTGGCAATTGGATTTCCTTCCCTATATCTTGGGATGCCATTATGAATTTCCTAACTACATTCCAAGGCTCAACTATGTCATGAAATATTCTAAGCTTGACCGTGGCTGTCTGTTTCTACAAAATTTGGGAGGCAAGGAACAAAAAGCTTCATGACCATCATCTTCCTCCTATCACCAGCATTCAAAAGGAGGTTATCCACATCATTAAGTCTCGGCTTTCCACATGTAAATCATTTGCTAAAGCCACCACCAATAACCAGTATTTTTGTAATTGGCTGTTTACTAGTTAGTTTTGGATCCTTGTATAGTTTCCTCTTCTTTGGGCATGTCCTTAGACGACGTTGCTATATTCTGGGGTATGCCCCTTAGCCTTTGTTATTTGGTTCCTCTTTTATACAAACAAAATTTAGCAAAAAAAAAAATTTGAACAACAATTAATTTTAGCTGAATAAATGTTTTTCAATAAGAACAAGCTTTCAACAATAGTACATACTTTGAATAAACAAAACAACCTCACTTGAAATGAAGGAGTAAAGATTGGTTAACTAGCTCAAGGAAAAGCGTAGTTTAGAAACTTACTCAACAATAATTCAGAGTTAAAGAATATGCATAACAATAACAAGTTAGGAACAAGAACTTGCATAATGAAAGATTAAAGTTAGAGAACTTGCTCAATTGAATAATAACTTCAAGAAACTTGCATAACATAAAAGTAAGGTTAGGAAACGTGCGTAACAATAATAACTTAAACTTCTCAATAAGAGATTAGAGATAGAGAACTTGCATAAGTATAACATGACAGCAAAAAGTAAACCTTGCTGAATAATAATAAAGTAACAAAGGTTAGGGAACTTACCTCTTGTGTAAGCTATACAATTACAACTCACTTACTCCAATACCCTACACATACCATTAGGATTATCACATCAATTAGCTACATACACATTATCCTCATAGATTCAATTTTTGTCTAAGTTAAGTTCTAACCTTTAGCTTAAGAAACAACCATATTAATCAACCACATAACACGAATATGAAAACTGACTAAAATATAACATAAAACTTTTATAATCCAAATCACATTCTCAACTCTTATAACGTTGAGTTTCAATCTAATATAACTTATCAATACTATATTTCTTCTTAGACAAATTACTCGATGTTCATTCAAGTGTTTAAGTCTTCCTAGGACTCCTTATTGGTTTTATATTAATCCCATTTCATATCTTATAATGTTTATTTCATTTTAATTAAAAACACTTTTTAAGTTCATTAACACTTGTCACGACGTTTTAACGTTCATTCGTCACACGCCCGATTCGTCTCACTTGCGTACGCTTAGTATGCTTATACAACTTATTTAATACATCAATATTAATGTTAAGCATCATTATTTTTACTAATATTCATATTTTATAACTTAGAACAACATCTTTTGTAACGACCCGGAAATTTGGATTTTCTAGAATTTAAGTTTAAAGAAATAGTTATTAAAAAAATTGAATTTTTATTAATAATATTATGTGTTATGTGTTTATTAATCGTTCTAGAACCTAGGATGATTATAAGTCGGGAGGATTCTGGCTACGAGCTAGACTGAACGGGTAATAATGTTTAAGACAAAAATAAAAAAAATTCGGAAATAAAATATTTTTGGGGAAAAAGACGAAATAAACACTATTCACCTGACGAAATCCTAAGGGTTAGGGTTTGAATAACCTAAGCCTTTCCGAGAGTTCGGTATGTCAAAATGACATTCTGTCGAAAGATTTGACGATAATATATCATGAAAAGTTAAGTAAACCGATAAAAGTTTTTCTCGAAAAACGTGCAGAAATCGGACGAAATAAAAAGGACGAAAAGTACTGCTACGTACTTTTCATTCATTTAGCTACGTTAGGGTAAAACGTGAAGGAAAACGCTTAACGCCAAAAAGTGTTTTTCAGTTTTTCGGAAATCCGAAGAATACGTAAAAGTTAATCGGTAAAGAAGATGAAATATCCAAAAATATTTGGATTTCGAGAATCGCAGTTTTTAAAACTGTCGGACGAAACCTGAAAGACGGAACCACGTAACTTAAAGGCTAAGTAGACTTAAGGGTTAAGTTAACTTAACACTTAAGTAATGAATAGTATGGAGGTGTGAATAGTAAGGAGGTTAGGGGTGAAATGACTATTTTGCCCTAGCTTTGGAAAATCTATAATTAGGAAGCTAGATTTCATTTAAATGAGATTTTGAAAAATCCTACACTAGAGAGAGAGAATTCAGATGGAGAGGGAGAAGTAAGAGCATGAGCATGAATGTTCGGATCGAAAATGTTCGTGAAATGGAAAAGCTAGCAAATCGCCGGTTTTGTCTAGCGGAAGAAAAATAAAGAGGAAAGGTATTAAAACCTAACTTCTATGTTAGATTTTCTTTAAAGTTTTATATGTTTAAAACATAACTTAATGAAGATAAGAAGTAGATGATGCTATGAATGATTTCATATGGTTGAAATCATGAGAAATAATGAAAATAAGAATTTGAAGTTTAGTAAATAAATTTCTTAAGGAAGTATAAGATTCGTAATGAATTAGAACGATCCGAGTGGATTATATCAATAAGTAGGTGTAATAAGTAAGGAATGATGATTTATAACATCAAATTCCAATAAAAAGTGAAATTGTATTCCAAAATATCGATAAAATGAAGAACGAACGAAGGACACGCGAAGAACACGAAGAACGTTGTTGATGGACAAATTTAAAACCATCATAGGATATTTGTTGTTGATGGACAAGTTTAAAACCATCGCGTATAAGTTTGATGCATATTGCTTGGTTAGGAACAGTAGAAACGTTCATGAAGAATGGATTAAAACTTAGCTATAACGAAGTTATAGCGAAAATTTAGTAAAAG
Organism: Panax quinquefolius; assembly: GCA_020205615.1. NCBI lineage: Eukaryota > Viridiplantae > Streptophyta > Magnoliopsida > Apiales > Araliaceae > Panax > Panax quinquefolius. The sequence goes on along the minus strand of CM035173.1, from coordinate 72,149,620 downwards.
ACAAACGAGAATTAGAAAGTTAGTAAATGAACCCGAACGTGTAGGGTTTCATAAGAATGTAAGAGAACATAGAAAACGTGAGTCATGGACTCAAGAACGAAGGAATTTCGAGTTCAGATGACCGAATTACGGACGAACAAACGAAGAGCATTAAAAACGTAAAATAAACGAAGGGTGAAGATTAAGCCAATTGAACAGAATGTTAATGGATTCAGAATGAAGTTCTGTCCAGGGGTATTGAAGTACGTAAGATAAGGAAGAGAATGAATTTGGAATGACCTCGTTCCGAGTTATAACGAAGGAGTTATGAGATCAGGAAGTATCGTCTCAAAATGAAGTTAACAATTAGAAGAAATTATCAAGAATTAGGGCTTCAGTCCGCGGGCGCCACATATGCTTGTAAGGTGGTATTGCTGCACTGCAGAGAGCGGAATTACTACAAACTTCATGGCAGTGGACGCGAGAGATAGAAGGAGAGTGAAAGCGTGGCCAAAGGTGGGAAAAAGCTAGAGAAGAGCTTTTTAACCGCTTTCAACTCTTGGGGAAACGATGGGAAGATAAAGAACATAAGATTCGTCAAATGTAACACTTAATTTAGTGAATTAATCCTTTAATAAAGGTCGAACAAAAAGGTTATATAAGAGTAAAAAAAAAATAAGAATGTAAACACGGATTATGGAACCGATATCCGGGGACCGTAGTTATGATAAACGAATATGGAGGATTGCTATGGTTGTGATTCCTTAACGTTGAGCGACGAGGGTAATGAATAACATTTTGATGTTATGTCATGATAGTGGGAGATAAGTGTAAAGCGTATAGACGCTGCAAATGAAACGTTGTTGCGATAAACAAGCGATCTTAGCATACAACAAACGGTATGGCTTAGACAATAAGAATGACTTATGAACATGGGGTTCAAGTAGTGGATAACGAAAGTATTAAGTAAGATACGAATGGTATTAAGAAAGCCGTAATGAACAGTATTAAGATTAATGAAAGCCGGAGGTGAGTCGTATAAGAATGAATCCTAAGGTATGGCATTTAATTGCCAAAAAGCCGTAAGGAATAATAAATTAATTTAACGAACATATAGTTTAATAGTTCGGATAAGTTAAGATAAGTTAGGTTGTGGTGCAATCGTAACCTTTGATGGTTGACATATGGGAGCTGGGCTAAACAATTTCTTCAGAGAGCGAAGGTATATACAAAACTGGCAACCGATTTAACTCATTGTTATGGGCAGTGTAGATGAGACGGGAACTTGTTTGTTGGTTGTTTGTGGGAAACCACTATGAGTACCATATGGACTACTAGCAGAGAAGCGATGTGTGTTGAGTCCTAGAGAAGTAATAAGAAGAATATAAAATGTAAAACATCAAAGATGATGAACGTAAAAGTAAGACATCTCCGTATGTCATGAAGCCGTAGAACGGTAATGAAAGTGGTTGCGTAAACCAAGGTTGCAAGAACGCGAACCGTATGAAGTAAAGTTAAGCAAACTAATGCATAAGTCAAATATACATGACTAATTAGTGTATGTGTTGTTTTTCTTATGTGCTACATAGGAACTAGAATGAGTAGTTCAGCGTAAGGCAAGTTTCCTAACTTCATTCATATTTCAAATGAATGCTAGTTTCTTAAACTTCTCAAATGTTGAACTTGAGAAGTTCTGTCTATGTGCTAATGTGCGATATTTGTGTAAAGTGGTAGAACATATGAGGCCTTGTGCTACAATGTGAACACTTCTGTGTTTCTATGAGATGAACTGTTCTGTGCTTTAACTGTTCAATAAGAGAATGCTCTGTCCATACATGATCCGTTATTGTTAAGTCTGTGCTAATGATTCTAGCCAAACAGAATGTGTATGAAAAAGGTAGAAGAATGAAAGTATTTTAAATTAAAGTGAATATTGTTTTAAAATGATAGGAATCGAGATTATTCCTATTATTCAAGCTGCTTCATAACCTTTGTTCGGTTATTGAAGTCTTAAAAGAATGTTTGAATTCTTAAAGTGCTTGTTCAACTGTTACTTGCTGGGCAATTGAATGCCCACACTTGCTTTAAATGAAAAATATTTTCAGCGAACGATGTTAGAAGAACTTAAGGATCTCGTAAAGATCAAGCTGACGGTATCCAGATGAAGTGCCATTCAAAATGTGGATGAGCTAGAAGTTCAAGTGAAGACTTGTAATATAAAATAAGTTAAATGAACATTAGATTAGTTTAATGAACTGTTATGTATCCTTTGTGGCGGATGAAAGTCACTCTTGTAAGATGGAATGAATAATGTATTTATCATTATTTATAATGAAAAAGGTTATATAGTTTTTAGAACCTGGGTTTTGAGAGTGTATGTTGTTATATTTTGGTATATAATGATGTATGATTGGAAGAAGATGGGTTCATGACGTACGGAATCCGGGTCTGAAGATAGATCGAATTTCGGGGCGTTACATCTTTAATGTCAAAAGCACTACACTTACATACGTACATGCCCGACGTCCTCCGATTGCCTCTGAATACACATTAGTCCTAAAGATGGTCATTTTTACCCCTGTTTCCAAGCTCAAATTGCAAAACTTAAATAATGAGAGTTTTAGGTCTACTCGTTATCTTTCTGAATCATTTTAAATCACCTTAATCGGAGTTCTTATGAAAATCTTATGGCCATTTTACCAAATGATGTCAAAACGGTCACATTTGACACTCCATGAGCGCAACTGCGCCCAAATAAGCCTTGGGAATAGTGCAGTTGCGCCCTAGAGAGCACCTGTGCCCAAGTAGACTTAGGTCACAGCACAGCTGCGCCTAATAGTAGAACCAGAATTAGCAGTTTATTGTTCTTGCGATTTTTGACCCCTTTTCTCCTACTAATCTTCATAACTCAAGCTATACACATCCAAATTAGTCCGTTTTTTATTCTATAGATTCGTAATTCATAGAAATACAATATACCAAAGAATCAACAATTGAAAAAAACATTAACTAACCCAAATTTTAAACCAAAACTCATGTTAATAGTAAAGTTTCATGTTTTAACATATTTAGTGAATTTATTCACTACTAATTTGTTTCTTAACCAAATTGATTCATTCAGCTTGCATTATTTTTGATTATGAATGTATTAAAACAAATGATCATTAATTTACAGTTTATTACATGAATCAACAACCAATTTTGGTCTCAAAGTAATCCATTTTACGTCACTACAAAAAAATAGACATTTGACAACAATTTTTCGGGGAACGACTTATAAAGTGTGATGCCCCCAAATCCGGGTATCTTCCAACCCGATAGATGGTGCTACACGGTACTACCATTCATATATTCATTCAATTGAAAAGTCTCAAAAGAACTAATATATCTTCTATATATTCAAAATAATATTACATTCCCCAGTTTCTTTATAACCCATTCGTTTGTTCTTGTCATAATATTCAATATATTACAGACATTCAACTATTCTATTACATAAGTAATCTAAGGGTTCGTCTTCGCCTTGCCCTTGTCCTTGCTTGAGCCTTGATCCCCGCTTCGATCTTGGGTACGTGTTCATATGGTTCAAGCAAGAGTGAGCATGACTAGCTCAGCAAGTACTACAATTCTAATAAACAACATGCTTGAAATATAGAACTCATATATCTTCAGTAACTGAACAATAATTACGAAATACTATCGATAATTCAAAATAGCACTTCTTTTCATTCAAAACGTTTTCCAACAACAATATTCAGTAGAATATCAACTAAGGCTCAAGACTATGAGCAGTTCATAATCTCTTTTTAGAAAGGATAACCCGACACTAAGTCCGTAAGTCCGACATAGCTTACAAGCACTTCTAGGTGATCAGCCTATAGTACTCTATGTTGATCAACACTACATTCATTAAACGTGTATACGTTTAAGTTGTGGCAACCTCACGTGCCTGTCGTTAAACGACAAAAACATTTTTAGCATACTTGGTCTTCGATTGAAAACCATACCAATATAACTTGGTAAAGATTATTCATGATTGACAAAATCATAATATAAGTCTATCCGAAAGAATTGGCTTTAGACTTCTTCGTTCAAAACTTCATGCAAAAGAATACATGAATTACACAGCTTGTCCAAACTGAACTGGAACAAGGGTTAGAATACTTGCCTTCAGTGTCTGCATACTGATTATCACACATACACTTTAGGTCTCTAAGTTTCTACAATACATGATCATATAACATACCACATTAGGTCTTATATAATCAATTAAGTATATTATTATATCTTACCCTTCATCTCAATCTAAATTCTGACTTAGATCTGTTATTATGGTTTCCGACTTTTCATTACGTCATTCACATTACGTTCACATTCAATAGATTATTATCCTTTAATCATCACACATTAAGTGCCTAACAATGCCTTAACAATGTTATGCTTATACCTTAGTTCATTACTAATAAGTTCTCTTTCATTCTATTCTTGAAATCTTTCTTCTCTGGCAAATTCTTAGGTCTGGCGTCGCGGCGCGAGTTTACAGTAAACAAGCCTCGGACTCGATGTTGCGATGTCACTCATTGGCCTTGGGTTGGCGCCGCGGCGCCAACTCTGTGCCTCAAATAGTTTGCAAAGTTTAAAAATTTTACGAAACTCCCAGACTCATAACTTCTTCGTTAGAAGTCCGAATTGGCTCGTTCAAAAGCCTACTGTTCACAAATTACATACTCTATGCGTTCATGAAAGAATTTTATCTATTTGACTTCAATTGCTAAAATTTCACCTATTAGTTCATTTTTAACGAAAACAATAAACGTTCGTAAACGTTCAACGCTCGTTTCTTCGTTCTAAGTCGGAATTCGGTCATTTTCTAGTCCGAAACTCTATAATGCCAAATATGACTTGTCTCCATCGAAAACCAACGTTTCCGACTTCAAACACAAAATATGACCTCCATTCCGAGAATTTCACGAATTCGACGATTATCGTCCAATCGTCTGAATTCCTGCAAAACTTCATTCCTAATGATTCTAAATGGATTTTAACCAACATATGAACATCACAAGTTATTTATTACACCAACTTATAGTCAAAGTAGGTTTTGACTTATTCTCATAAGTTAATGACTTATTGAACTTATGAACTACAAATTCTCATTCTTATGACTTACTATGGACATAAGTCCAATAATCAATGTTCTCATACTATATTCAACATACTAACATCATATGACAAACATATGACAAGTTCTTAATGATTCTATCAACTTATTAGAGTTCAAGTTGCTTATTCAACTTATTCGACTTAAGTTCATTCATCAATAACTTATTAAATGTTCTTAACAAACAATCCCCCTTCTTTATCAATCCTATACCAAATAAGTTATGTGGCTTATAAGTGCTTATGTGGCTTATTCTCTCTACCAAATAAGTTACTTATCTTGAGAGGAGTTGGGAGAAATTTATCAACAACAAATGAATTGTGAAGCTTGGTATTTATAGGCTTGGCTAAGTTAGGGTAGAATGGTCATTAAGACATCCCACCTCCTTAACTAACCTCCTTAACTCTACCTCCTTATTATTCATCACTTTACAATTAAGTAAACTTGGCTAGCACAACACTTGATCACCACACAAAGTTCTTGCCCATCAAGTCTACCCACATTAACATGGTTTGCTCCATGGATCATGGCTTATCATTGGGCTTGCTAATTAATCTAGCTAATTCCTTGTGACAACCATAATTTTGTAACTTAATTTTAATATTTATTAGATTGAATAAATATTTTTTGATGAATTAATTATTAGATTAATTAATTAATTGATGAAGTTGTGATAGATTAATTTAATTATATGTGTTATATTTATTAAATTAATGTGGAGAATTTTTATTATTCGAAGTATGTGATTATGTGAGCTTATTGAATTAAAAGAAATATATTTAATAAGCTATGTTATTTCAATTAATTAATTATTAATTAGAGATTTAATAATTTAATATTATTATTAAATGAGAAATTTAATTATGTGACTATGTGAATTAATGAGAATTTACTATATTAAATAAGATATTAGATTTATTTTATAATGGGTGTGACATTATTTAAAACTATATTATAAGGCTTTATTAAATTAAATGATTTTAAAACCCATTTTTGTTAAGCCAAACGTGGCCTTAGTGGGAGTTGAGGCGATTACCCATGGTAGGTAATCGACCACAAAGCGTCGATCGCTTTTATTTATTGAATCGTCTTCCTTCTTCATTAATTTCCTAAGTCGACATTAAGCGAGAGGGAAAAAGAAAGAGAGTTGAGAAATTGTTGAGTAAAGTGTGAGTTGAGTGATTGAAGAGTTTGGGAAGGGTTTCAATTCATCTCCTACTATTTCACTATACGCTTGGGTAATTTTCTTCAACCCAATTTATAATTTCGTCTTTTAAGTTTCATGAATATGGCTTAAGTTTTACGTGATTCTCTGTAATTGGGAAATTATGGTGTTATGTGAATATATGTAATAAATTGAGTTGTAAGGCATGTTTTTATATATATTTATATATATATATATATATATATATATATATATATATATATATATATATATTGTGCTTCCATATCATTGGTTTCATAAGATTATAACGTATGATTTTGGCTTGTTATTCCAAAAATTTACAGAGTACATGATATGGCCATATGGCCCTTACGCACAAATTTATTGTATTGATCATATATTATCCCTAAATTTTACACTTATATATGATTATACATGCTAAAACAAACAAAATAAAACTTGAGTGGTTGGATTTGACCTTATAACGAATCCATAGTAGTAAATTCTATGTTTTTATTCAAAAACCTTCAAGAACATCAAGAACAGTATAATTTACATATTTTAATTCTGTAACTATGTGTTTTAATGGGTTTAAATTACTTTATAAATGTTGGGTAATGATTATGTATAAATTCTAGTATTTGGGTATGCTTAAACTAATATATGGACAAGGAAATTGGAAGTTATGGCCATATTCATGTATAATTTTACGTGTGATTGATTTTTGGCCTAATTTGGCCTTGTTATGTTCGTGAACTGCGGAGCTATGAACTGCTGAGAAAATGAGCACAGGTAACTTAGCCAGGTGGTGAGCGTTACTAAACTACATTACCACTTGTGATCAAAAAAAAAAATAAAAATAAATAAATAAATAAATAAATATTCGATGAAAATTATTATTAAAATATTTATAAAATAAAGTAAATATTTTAATTGAGATGTTTATGGAATAAAATAAATATTCGATGGAAATTATTATGAAATAATTTATTCGAGTGTAATAATAGTAAGAGAATGAAAATATTCTAATTTAATTAAGTAATTAAATTAGAAGGGTAATGATTTGTTAAATAAAGTAGAGTTTATATTAAATAATTAAGAGAAAATGTAACTAATGAATTTCGTGAATATATATGGTATATGTGTAGGACTTGTGGTGAACGGAAGTAGTAATCGTTTAGCCTACACACGAGGTAAGTTCCTAAACCTTAATTCTTTACATAAAACAAATTCATTATTCTATCTTGTTTATTATTGTTCAAGTCAAGATTTCATATTAGATCTTACCATTCTTTAAAAACATAATTCCTATTATACAATACTTATTCGATTGTATACATCTTGAATTTTATTATTCAAATTGAATATCAATTATTGTTGAACCTTGTAAGACTAGTGAACCCTTATTGATTCAACTAGTCCATAGTTGATAAGCGTTATAAATTCTAGAACTTTTATTGAGCTTACGATCAAACTTCCTTTAGTGCGGACTCAGATGTCAAACCCGAGATGAACAACCCTTTAATAGGGGATTATTTACGCTTTAGCGTTAAGATATTGTGCACAGTATGGTACTAAGGGCTGATCCCCCTAATTACGAGAAGAAGAGTTCATAGTCTTATGACTGTTAAAGGTTTCAAGAATAAACACTTGACAACCTAGGACATAGTTCAAGGTCTTGTGACCCTTAGAATTTCTTTTGATTCTTGTTATTCATTCTTGATTCAAAAGTTGAGCTTTTATATTCAAAGTTATTAATTCATTCGCATGTTATTATTATTCATTTATTATATTGTTATACTTGTGGGCAATCGTGCTCACTCTTGCGTAATAATAACATTGCAATTAAGAATAAGAAAACGACGACGAGCCTTCCACTAGTAAAAGGCGAGGCAAGATTAGCAAGTAATGAAGACTATTTGTTTATGGGGTTGTGTAATGACATTTAGAATTGATGTTACTTAAGACTTAATTGTTATGTTTCATACATATATTTTAAGGTTAGATTAACTGGGATTTATTTAGTTATCTGATTGATGTAACCCCATAAGGGAGAGAGTTATTATTTATTCTATCTATTGTATGGTTGTATTTTATTTATGGGTAGATAGATAGATGATGTTTGTCTGATGAACACCAAATCTGTGGAAATGGAAGTACCGGATTTGGGGTGTCTGAGTTAGTATCAAAGCTGTAAGGTTATGAACCTTAGGTGGGGGAACAACCTTAGGTAGTATCCTTGTAGGAGATCGAGAACATAGTAGTGGTAAACTCTTATTGAGTTCTAAGAAATGAATTTTTAAATTCATTAAAGATAATAAAAGACTTTATGTGCTTATGTGTTAATCTATGTGTTCGCTATACGGATTAGTAACTAAAACTTAAAATTTTGTTGTCGGGGATGTCGGATATTAGAGGAGCTAGTCGAAATTTGGGAGGAGGAACCCCGATTACCTATAGAGGAGGAGCCACGAGACATTCATGTCGTCGATGGGAAGCAGCTTATCTGAGAGAGAGAGTCATCTCCAGATGATCCTTTGTCGTTGGTCGGGAGCATGAGTAGGGAGGCCTGATCCGGAGGAGGATCCGAGGAAGAGGAAGAAGAAGAGGAAGAAGAAGAGTTCCCACAGAACTCCATTGATGCGAGATGTATGGCGCACTCTATGATCGTAGCGTCGAGTTGCGAGGATTGTTGATTCGGGATTTGGTGGCGGAGCGGTTAGTCGTGATTACTATTGAAGCGTAAGGAGGAGAGAGATTGTGACTCTTCACACATTTAGGAAGCGTGGAGTGGGATCGGTTCACGAGAAGGGTCGGGAATGAGGATAAGTCCACGAAATAGAAGTTAAAGAAAGATCAGAAGGAGACCTCGAGAGGCTTGCCATGCGAGAGAGGAGGGTTGGAGTACGAGAGTCGCCGTCTTGATCGTCGAGAAGAAGATGATCGCCATCGCAAAGAAGGCTAAACTTGAGGAGACATACTCTACACTACAAAATCTGATGAATGTGGTCCAAGATCGAGTTAGGAAGTATCAATCCGGTTTGAGGATCTACCATCATATATGCTAGATCGTAGAAACGATGTCCGCATCATGGAGGAGGAGGAACGTAGCAAAGGCTATCCAGTGCCTTGATGACGGTGATAGAATTTGTTTAATTATGTGAAAGACTTAATTAGTTTTTATATGTAAATTCGGCGTGTTTATGAGCGAAAGAATATTTGAATGTTTTAAATCTCTGTGGATTCTTTATTCGAGGATAGTTGATGTAAATAGCGAGTTATGCTATCGTTTAATGTTAAAACTTTGATTTGAATGCAAATATATCAAGTTGTTTGAGATGATGTGTTAAGTGATATGTTAAATTGTTGAGTAATGCCTTAACTATTTAGAGAAATAAATAAAGTTCTAATAAAGCGTTTATTTAATAGAAAAATGCGCCAAGAAGGCGACCAAATCGTCGACCGATTTCTGGAAGGGACGAAAACGAATAACAACAACAACACCACCAATCTTGACCTCGTTCGTTGCGGTTGGTGAATTTCTTACATGGGTTATGGAGCAATTAACAATCAACCACAAGCCCCACCAAACACCACGTTCAAGGATTTCAAGGCGGTGGGACCGGAGAGAGTTTAAAGGTTCTATGAACCCAATCGAAGCTCAAACATGGGTTATGGAGATGGAGAAGGTGTTTGGCGTCGCGAGAGTAAGGGAAGACCGAGAGAAACCGCATATATGCAACATTCATCTTTGAAGTGCGAAGCCGACTATTGGTGGCGAGCGAACACAAAGTATGGGGAGGAGAAGATGTAATAACTGGGAGAGATTTAAGGAGATGTTTTTGAGATGTATTTTTCGACTAGTTCGCAAAACCAAATGGAAGTTCGGTTTTGGAGTTGAAACAGGGAATATGTAAAAGTAGCAGATTATGCGGCAAGGTTCAACGAATTGGCTAGGTTCGCCACATATCAAGTGCATCTTGTGAGAGAAGAAAAGCGAGCGTTTGACGGGGTGAAGCCCCTGGTTGTATAGCAAAGTGTCGATGTTCCAATTGAACACTTTTCTTTGGAGTGTTAGAAGGCCATACTCTTTGAAGGTGGAAGCGATGCGGTATCTAAATATAATCAGGATCAGAAGAAGAAAAAGAGTGAAAATGAAGGAATTAACAAGATTGGTGGAAGTAGCACGGGAGGTAATAATAATCAGAAGAGAAAGTGGTCCGATAACTCGTCAGCTGGAAGTCAACAAGGAGGGCAAAAGAAGAAGATTGAAGCGTGCTCAACTGCGGAAAAAGCTCATTTGGGAGTTTGCATGAAAGGAAAAGCGAGTATACTACAATTGTGGTCGGAAGGCCACATAGCACCTAACTTGTTCTAAACCAAAGAAGGGTGCTGCTTCACTTGTGGCTCAAAGGATCATCTTGCAAGGATTGTCTAAGAAGGGATCCGGAGGAGCAGGATCGAGGAGGAATAGAGAAACAACGGTGGAAGCACTCTCGACTATCACAGGACCAATCGCAACCAACCAAACCAAATAGCGGAACATTCAACATGATGATTCGGGATGCGGTGCGATCTCGCGATGTGGTGTCGGTATCATTCCGATCAATAAAGTTAATGCTTATGTATTATTTGATTAAGGTGCTATTTGTTCATTTATATCGATGACTTTGCCAAGAACTTAGAAGTGCCTAAGGATGAGTTAGAATACCCATGAACATAGAAATTGCTAATAGAAATTATTATTCTGTTAAAATGCGTGCACAAGAAGCGTAGAGTGGATATTAAGGGTAACTTTATGAGCGTAGATCTTATCCTATTCGACTTGGAGAATTCGATATTATCTTGGGTATGGGTGGTTATCCAATTATGGGGTGGTAATTGATTGCGGAAAAGCGTATTAACCTTATGACTCAAAATCAAAGGTTGTGTTTTTATGGTAGTAAGTCGCCTAGAAAAGCGAGTTGTCGGCGATGATGCGAGCCGGGAAGTTGTTAAGACAATTTGTGTAGGATATCTAGCTTACATAGTCGATATTAAGTAAAGAAAATCCGAAAATAGAGGAGATACCGGTAGTGAGGGATTTCGCAGGCGTATTTCGGATGATTTGCGGGACTTCCACCGGATAGAAGCGGTTGAATTCGTGATCGATTTGGCTCGAGAGCGGTTCAATATCGAAGGCACCATACCGAATGGCGCCGGTAGAGATGAAAGAGCGATGGTTCAACTACAAGAATTACTAGACAAGAAGTATATCCAACCAAGAGTATCACCGGGGGGGGCGTTGGTTGGTTATTCGTAAAGAAGAAAGATGGGACAATGCGGCTCTGCATCAACTATAGAGAACTGAATAAGGTCACGATCAAGAATAGATATCCATTACCACGAATCAACGACTTGTTCGATCAGTTAAAGGGAGCGAGATACTTTTCAAAAATAGATTTGAGGAGTGGTTATCATCAACTGAAGGTGAGACCAGAAGATGTACCGAAGACAGCATTCAGAACCCGATACGGTCACTACGAATTTCTAGTAATGTCATTTGGTCTAACAAATGCTCCTGCAGCATTTATGGGCTTAATGAATGGAGTGTTCAAGCCGTTTTTGGACAAATTCGTAGTGATATTTATAGATGACATTTTGGTATATTCGAAAACCAAGGAAGAACATGAAGAACATTTGAGGGTGACATTAGAGGCGTTGAGAGAGAGAAGTTATACGCTAAATTTTGAAATGTGAATTACGGATTGAAAGTGTACAATTTCTTGGACATGTGATCGATAGGGACGGAATTTGGTGGATCCTCAAAGTCGAAGTTGTGATTAGCGGGATCGGTTGAAAGACGCCGTCGGAAGTAAGAAGTTTTCTTGGATTGGCAGGTTATTATTACCAGAAGATTCATTCAGGATTTTTCCAAGATCGCAACCCCGTTGACAGATTGTTGACGAATCGACTAGAAAATCGATGAAATTTGTTTGGACGGAGAAGTGTGAGGAAAGCTTTCAAGAATTAAAGAAGAGGTTAAGTTCAGCCCCTGTGTTATCTCTTCCAAATGACACAGGAAATTTTGTGGTATATAGTGATGCGTCGCACAAAGGACTTGGTTGTGTGCTCATGCAAAATGGCAGAGTCATTACGTCTGCGTCACGACAATTGAAAGATTATGAGAAGGGGTATCCGACCCATGACTTGGAGTTAGCTGCGATAGTTTTGCTTTGAAAATTTGGAGGCACTATCTCTATGGGGAGAAGTGTGAAATATATCTGAGACCACAAGAGTGCGAAATATATTTTTACGAAAAGACTTGAATATCATGAAAGAAGGTGGTTGGAGTTAATTAAGGACTACGATTGTGAGATTCTATACCATCAGGGTAAGGCAAATGTGTGGGTAGCGCCTTAAGTAGAAAGGGTCGGGAGCGATGTTGTTAGCAAATGCGGGAGGAGTTAATTTCAAAGAATGGAGAAAATTTGGAATTAGAAGTGAAGTATCTATGGAGATTGATGAGAAAATATTTGGATGCGATCTTGTATAACCCTCTTGGATAAAGTTAAGGAGGCTCGACCGGACGAAGAATGTAAAAATGTGATGAAGAAGATATCTGAAGGAGGCAGAACCAAGATTTAAGATGGATAAGGAAGGAATCTTGAGAGTTGATAATAGAATTTGGGTACCGCTTGATTCGAGAGATTAAGGAAGATATTTTAAGCGAGGCTCATAGTTCACGATATTCGATTCACCTGGTAGTACCAAGATGTACCAAGATCTTAGACAACATTTACGGTGGCCATTTGAAGTGTGATGTTGCGAGAATGTGTTGCCAAGTGTCGACACTGTCGAGAAAGTGAAAGCGGAACATCGAGAGATCGAGTGGATTGCTACAATCGTTAGAGATCCGGAGAGGAAATGGGAACATATTACAATGGACTTCGTGATTGGCCTTGACGACTCGGAAAGGCTACTGACCTTGATATGGGTTATCGTTAATGGTGACGAAATCGCACATTTCCTTCCGATCAAAATAAGATTCAACTTAGATCGGTTAAGCGAGGCTATCGTAAAAGAGATTGTTTGAGGCACGGAGTTTCGGTATCAATTGTTTGAGATAGGGATCCGCCTTCACATCAAATTTCGGAAGCGTCTTGAGGAATGCATGGGGTGCAGTGATTACGAATGAGTACGACTTACCACCCTCAAACAGATGGACGAGAGTGAGAGAAGCGATTTGAGACATTAGAAGATATGCTAAGAGCACGTGTGATGGACTTTAAAGGAAATTGGGATGATCACCTACCATTAGTAGAGTTTGGTTACAACAACGAGTTACCACGCTAGTATTGGAATGCCACCTATGAAGCGTTATCTACGGCAAAAAAGTGCGAGAACTCCACTATATTGGGATGAAGTTGGCGAAAAGACAACTACTAGGCCTTAATTGGTACAACAAGCAATGAGAGACATAGTCAAGGTGATTCGAGCAAGATTGTGATTTCAAGATGAAGCGGAAGAAATCGCCGATCCACACCGTAAGAATGTTGAGTTCGAACCAGGTAGTTATGTGTTCTTAAAGGTCTCTCCTTGGAAAGGAAATATCAGATTCGGAAAGAAGGGAAAATTGAGCCAAAGATTCATCGGACCCTTTGAAGTTCTGAGAAGGGTCGGAGAAGTTGCTTATGAGGTAACCTTACCTCCATCTCTAGAGAATGTCCACAATGTTTTCCATGTCTCAGTCTTACGACCCTACAAATCCGATTACAAGCATGTGATTGAATATGAACCCCTACATTTCGACAAAGACTTGTCTTACGAAGAAATTCCTGTTCAAATTATCGACCGAAAAGAACAAGTTCTGAGAAATAAAGTAATACCTTCTGTTAAGGTAATTTGGAGGAACCACAACGCTGAAGAAGCTACGTGGGAACTCGAAGAGAATATGATGAAGAATTATCCTCATTTATTTACTTAGATTGTTATATGCGATTTTGGGGACAGAATCTTTGTAAGGGGGGAGAATGTAACGGGATAAATTTTTGAGTTGTGATTCTGGGGACAGAATCCTTTTAAGAGGGAAAGATGTGACAACCGTAATTTTGTAATTTAATTTTAATATTTATTAGATTGAATAAATATTTTTCGATGAATTAATTATTAGATTAATTAATTAATTGATGAAGTTGTGATAGATTAATTTAATTATATGTGTTATATTTATTAAATTAATGTGGAGAATTTTTATTATTTGAAGTATGTGATTATGTGAGCTTATTGAATTAAAAGAAATATATATAATAAGCCTATGTTATTTCAATTAATTAAATTATTAATTAGAGATTTAATAATTTAATATTATTATTAAATGAGAAATTTAATTATGTGACTATGTGAATTAATGAGAATTTACTATATTAAATAAGATATTAGATTTATTTTATAATGGGTGTGACATTATTTAAAACTATATTATAAGGCTTTATTAAATTAAATGGTTTTAAAACCCATTTTTGTTAAGCCAAACGTGGCCTTAGTGGGAGTTGAGGCGATTATCCGTGGTAGAGTAATCGACCACAAAGCGTCGATCGCTTTTATTTATTGAATCGTCATCCTTCTTCATTAATTTCCTAAGTCGACATTAAGCGAGAGAGGAAAAAGAAAGAGAGTTGAGAAATTGTTGAGTAAAGTGTGAGTTGAGTGATTGAAGAGTTTGGGAAGGGTTTCAATTCATCTCCTACTATTTCACTATACGCTTGGGTAATTTTCTTCAACCCGATTTATAATTTACGTCTTTTAAGTTTCATGAATATGGCTTAAGTTTTACGTGATTTCTCGTAATTGGGGAAATTATGGTGTTATGTGAATATATGTAATAATTTGAGTTGTAAGGCATGTTTTATATATATATATATATATATATATATTGTGCTTCCATATCATTGGTTTCATAAGATTATAACGTATGATTTTGGCTTGTTATTCCAAAATTTACAGAGTACATGATATGGCCATATATGGCCCTTACGCACAAATTTAATGTGTTGATCATATATTATCCCTAAATTTTACACTTATATATGATTATACATGCTAAAACAAACAAAATGAAACTTGAGTGGTTGGATTGGACCTTATTAACGAATCCATAGTAGTAAATTCTATGTTTTTATTCAAAACCTTGAGAACATCAAAACAATTATAATTTACATATTTTAATTACGTAACTATGTGTTTTAATGGGTTTAAATTACTCTATAAATGTTGGGTAATGATTATGTATAAATTCTAGTATTTCGGAATGCTTAAACTAATATATGGACAAGGAAATTGGAAGTTATGGCCATATTCATGTATAATTTTTACGTGTGATTGATTTTTGGCCTAATTTGGCCTTGTTATATTCATGACTGACTGCGAGAGCTAGAAGCTATGAAAATGATGCTGAAAATGAGCACGTGATAACCCCGATACCGCCCCTACAAAATTACTAAACTACATTAAAAAAAAAAAATAAATATTCGATAAAATTATTATTAAAATATTTATAAAAAATAAAAAAAATGAGAAAAATAAATAAATAAATATTCGATGAAAATTATTATAATAATAGTAAGAGAATGAAAATATTCTAATTTAATTAAGTAATTAAATTAGAAGGGTAATGATTTGTTAAATAAAGTAGAGTTTATATTAAATAATTAAGAGAAAATGTAACTAATGAATTTCGTGAATATATATGGTATATGTGTAGGACTTGTGGTGAACGGAAGTAGATTACGTTTAGCCTACACACGAGGCAAGTTCCTAAACCTTAATTCTTTACATAAAGCAAATTCATTATTCTATCTTGTTTATTATTGTTCAAGTCAAGATTTCATATTAGATCTTACCATTCTTTAAAAACATAATTCCTATTATACAATACTTATTCGATTGTATACATCTTGAATTTTATTATTCAAATTGAATATCAATTATTGTTGAACCTTGTAAGACTAGTGAACCCTTATTGATTCAACTAGTCCATAGTTGATAAGCGTTATAAATTCTAGAACTTTTATTGAGCTTACCAATCCAAACTTCCTTTGGTGCGGACTCCGATGTCAAACTGAGATGAACAACCCTTTAATAGGGGATTATTTACGCTTTAGCGTTAAGATATTGTGCACAGTATGGTACTAAAGGCTGATCCCCCTAAGTACGAGAAGAAGAGTCCATAGTCTTATGACTGTTAAAGGTTTCAAGAATAAACACTTGACAACCTAGGACATAGTTCAAGGTCTTGTGACCCTCAGAATTTCTTTTGATTCTTGTTATTCATCCTTGATTCAAAAGTTGAGCTTTTATATTCAAAGTTATTAATTCATTCGTATGTTATTATTTATTTATTATATTGTTATACTTGTGGGCAATCGTGCTCACTCCTGCGTAATAATAACATTGCGATTAAGAAACGAGAGAAATGCAGACGAGCCTTCCACTAGTAAAAGCAAGGGCAAGATTAGCAAGTAATGAAGACTATTTGTTTATGGGGTTGTGTAATGACATTTAGAATTGATGTTACTTAAGACTTAATTGTTATGTTTTCAGCACGGATATTTTAAGGTTAGATTAACACAGGATTTATTTAGTTATGCGATTGATGTAACCCCATAAGGGGAGAGAGTTATTATTTATTCTATCTATTGTATGGTTGTATTTTATTTATGGGTAGATAGATAGATGATGTTTGTACAGTGAACACCAAATCCTGTGGAAATGGAAGTACCGGATTTGGGGGTGTCACATTCCTTATTGGGCTTTCATTACAAAAGTTTGGACTTATGATTTATCAAACACTTGGGATTGAGTATCACATTCTATTGGACTTCTATCATTAAGCTAATAATCCTACAAGTCCATTACATTTAATTAACAACTTAACATATATACATCATGTATAATTCTTGTATGCTAGCTCGTATATTAATTCGTAATATACGTTATTTCATTCTCCATTCTTAATAGTATAATATGCCGTATTATACTTACGTTCATTACCTCGTATAATGCATACACATCATACAATTACAACTTTCTTTCCTTAACGCTTAATAAACCTAACGTTCCCAAATTAGGTCCGTATGCGAAATATTACGTTTTCCATACTTAGATTATTATTACATAATCAATATTACCTTGATATTATAACGTTACGTATTTCTCGGAAGTTCAAAAATAATTCCCGAGTAGAAATCGATGAATAGTGTTTTCTGAAAAAAAAATTCAGAAAGCTTTTATTTTTATCTTAGAAATTCAAACACTTTAATTCCCCCACGTAGTTAAAATACTACGACGTTTCGGAGTTTCTAGGTTATATAACGACATTCATCTTATGAATACATAATAATAATAAATAATATTATTTTATTCATTATTAAAAGTATTTACAAGGATTCTGTCCCCAGAATCTCGCTAAAAAAAAAATTACACAAATAATTGAGGGTAATTCTTTTTCATCATTTCTTCTAACTCCCACGTTGCTTCTTCTGCATCGTGGTTCTTCCATATCACCTTCACCGAAGGTATAACTTTATTTAGCAGAACTTGTTCTTTTCTATCGATAATTCGAATCGGCGTTTCCTCGTACGTTAAGTCCTTCTCGATATGAATAGGTTCATATTCTATCACGTGCTTATAATCTGGCTTATAAGGATGCAATACCGATACATGAAATACATTATGTATTCGTTCTAGGTCTGGTGGTAATGCTATCATATAAGCTACCTCACCCACCCGCTTTAATACCTCAAAAGGTCCTATAAACCTCGGACATAACTTTCCCTTCTTTCCAAAACGTATCTTTCCTTTCCAGGGAGATAGTTTTAGAAATACGTACGAACCTACTTCAAATTCTCTATTCTCTCTATGCGAATCCGTAAACTTCTTCTGTCTATCTTGAGCTGCTAAGAGACGCATTTGTATCATCTTGACAATGTCCGCTGTCTGTTGTACCAATTCTTGTCCCAACATTGGACATTCTCCTACCTCATCCCAATACAGTGGTGTTCTGCATTTCTTCCCATACAAAGCTTCGTAAGGCGGCATACCTATGCTTGCATGATAACTATTGTTATACGCAAACTCCGCTAATGGTAGATGATCATCCCAACTACCCTTGAAATCCATGACGCAAGATCTTAACATATCTTCTAACGTCTGAATTGTCCTCTCGCTCTGTCCATCCATTTGTGGATGATACGCCGTACTCAAATTCAACTGCGTTCCTAACTGCTCTCGTAGACTCCTCCAAAAGTTCGATGTGAATCGTGGATCACGATCTGACACAATCAATATCGGTACTCCATGTCTGGAAATTATTTCTTTAATATAAAGTCTACCTAATTGGTCTAAGTTATACTTGACCCTTATTGGCAAAAAGTGAGCTGACTACGTCAATCGGTCCACTATTACCCAAATCGCATCGTACCCTTTCGTTGTAGTCGGAAGTCCTACCACAAAATCCATCATGATATTCTCCCATTTCCACTCTGGAATTTCTAATGACTGTAGCAAGCCACTTGGTCGTTGATGTTCGGCCTTAATTCTTTGAAAAGTCAAGCACCTACTCATATACTCGGCTATCTCTCTCTTCATGTTCGGCCACCAGAAACTCTGTCGAAGATCTTGATACATCTTAGTGCTAACAGGATGAATCAAAAACCTTGAAATATGAGCCTCTTGCAATACTTGCTCCTTTAATTACGTCTCATTCGAAACCCAAATTCTTCCTTTAAATCTCAATAATCCCTCATTATCAAGACTGTACTTAGTATCTTTTTCATTGGTCAGCCGCTCCCTCATCCGGTTACACTCATCCATTTTGAGTTATACCTCTTTAACTCTCTCTACGATGGTAGATTGAATCTCCGTCGCAAATAGCATTTGTCCTCCTTCACTTGATAGCTTCACTTCCAACTCCATCCTAGCCATCTCTGTTATCAACTCAGTTTGAGTTGTTAACAAAGACAACTTTTCCCGACCCTTTCTACTTAAGGCGTCGGCAACTACATTGGATTTTCCCGGATGATACAGGATTTCACAGTCGTAATCCTTTATCAACTCCAGCCACCTCCTCTGCCTCATATTCAACTCCTTCTGTGTGAAGATATATTTTAGACTTTTGTGGTCCATGTATATCTCACATTTTTCTCCATAAAGATAATGTCTCCATATCTTTAGAGCAAAAACTACTGCGACCCGTTCCAGATCATGAGTAGGATAAACTTTCTCATAATCCTTCAACTGCCTACATGCATACGCAATGACCTTGCCATGCTGCATGAGCACATAACCAAGTCCTCTATGCGAAGCATCGCTATAAACTACAAAATTTCCTGTGTCATCAGGCAATGAAAAAACAGGCTCTTCACTTAACCTCTTCTTCAGTTCTTGAAAACTGTCCTCGCACTTGTCAGTCCAAGCGTATTTCACCATCTTCCTCATCAAGTTAGTCAACGGAGTAGTTATCTTCGAAAAATCCTGGATGAATCTCCGATAGGAACCCGCTAACCCTAGGAAACTCCGCACCTCAGTCGGCATTTTCGGTTATTCCCAATTCATCACGGCTTCTACCTTATTTGGATCTACCGAATCCCCACGTAGTCAATAACATGACCTAAAAATTGTACGTTCTCCAACCAAAATTCACACTTAGTGAATTTCACATACAACTTCTCCTTTCTTAGTGTCTCCAACACTAATCTTAGGTGATCAGCATGATCTTCTGACATCTTAGAATAGACTAGAATATCATCTATAAACACCACTACAAACTTGTCCAAATATTGTTTGAACACTTTGTTTATCATATCCATAAATATAGCTGGTGCATTTGTCAACCCAAACGACAGTACCAGAAACTCGTAATGACCATAACGAGTCCTGAATGCTGTCTTTAGTACATCCTCCTTCCTAACCTTCAAACGGTGATACCCCGTTCTTAAATCTATTTTAGAAAAATACTTAGCCCCTTTTAACTGATCAAAGAGATTATCGATCCTGGGCAATGGGTATTTATTCTTTATCGTTAACTTGTTCAACTCTCTATAGTCGATACAAAGTCTTAACGATCTGCCCTTCTCCTTAACAAAAAGTATCGGTGCTCCCCACGGCGAAACACTCGGTTGAATGTACTTCCTGTCCAACAGTTCTTGCAACTGCACCATCAACTCCTTCATTTCCACTGCCGCCATACGATACGGTGCCCTAGAAACTGGTGCCGCTCCTGGCACAATGTCTATTACAAACTCTGTTTCCCTATCCGGCGGAAGACCCGACAATTCACTCAAAAATACATCAACAAATTCTCTCACTACAGGTATTTGTTCCATGGTTGCTACCAATTCCTTGGTATCCACAACATGGCACATGTAACCTACCCATCCCTTTTTTAGTAATTTCCTAGTTTGTGTCATGGTTAGACAACACGAACGTCCCGGCGATCTATTCCCGTAAAATACTACCTGAGGTTGTTTTAACGTCTTAATGTTCACACATTTCTTTTGACAATCTATAATTTTCCCATGGTTCACTAACCAATCCATTCCGAGAATTACGTCAAATTCTCCTAACTTTATCAGTAACAAATCTACCGATAATTTACAAGCCCGAATGTCTACACAACAACTCTTATGAATATCTTCAACAGGAATTATCTCTTCGTTCGCTACCTTAATATTTAAAGGTATAGGCAACTTTTCGGGAAGTAATCCTAATCGTCTAGCGAAATCGCACGCTATAAACGAACAAGTAGCACCCGAATCAACATCCCCCGACAACGTCCCCCGATGCAACTGCATCTTGGACTGTCATGTGAAAGGTACGACCCATCGGCCTACCCAGCTGCGTTGGTCCACTAATAGCTAACTTACCGCTATTAGCGCCCCGGTTCCCGTCCATCCCCTTCTTCGGGCAGTTCTTTACCATTTGGTCGGTTGACCCACACACAAAGCATCCATGATTCTTCTTCGGACTCGGACAGTTAGGCGCAATGTGCCCCTCCTGTCCATAGTTGTAACAGACGGCCTTCCCCTTGAGACAGACTCCTAAGTGAGTCTTCCCACAGGTCTTGTAGGCCTCCATTCTTCTCTTCGGGTCTCCTTTCTTCACTCCGGTATTCCCAGAGCTAAATACCTTCCTCTTCTGATCCTCGCCACTACCACTGGCTCCCTCGATCTTTACTCTCCCATCTACTTTCCCCTTACTCTTCTTATCTTTATGGTACTGGCTCAACGTCTCGCTACCACCTTCGGCGATTATCGCCTTCTCTAAAAGGGTTCCAAAAGAAGTACTTTGGAACACCAAAATACGGTTATAGAGCTGGGGTTTCAGGCCCTGTTCGAACCGTCGCGCCTTCCTAACCTCGGTATCCACTTGGTGTGGAGCGAACCTCACCAGTTCATTAAACTTGGCAGCGTATTGGGGAACCGTCATGTCCTCTTGTTTCAACTCCAGAAACTGCATCTCCATCCTTCCCTGTATGCTCGTGGGAAAGTAGTTCTAGAAGAATGTCTCCTTGAACCTATCCCACGTTAGATTCGCTATCCCAACCCTAGCCTGATTGGCTTCCCACCAAAATTTGGCCTCTCCCTTCATCATATAGGTCGCAAAGGCAACCTTTTGGGCCTCGTCGACACTTGCTATCACAAATGCCTTCTCTATTTCCTTAACCCACGTTTGGGCTTCAATAGGGTCCGTAGTTCCTTTGAACTCTGGCGGACCCACACTTTTGAAATCCTTAAAGGTAGTAGCTCGTCGTCTTACTCAGGATTTTCTGAGGATATAAGCCCTCGTTCTATTAACGACACCATTAATGAGTTAACAAACTCTTGCATCGGGTTAACCGGACCTCCCTCCGGTTGATTCACATTCGCTCCTTGGTTACGTTGCACTCTTCTCGGCGGCATTTTGCTGATACAATAAACACATTTCGTTATTATTCCTTTCTTTATTAGTTATCATTAATATTAAACAATAACTCCAACTTTCATAACTCATTGCTTTCCATAAAAAGGACTTATATTCATTCTTTGTAGTATAATACTACATCGGTTACATACACAACCTAAGCTGATTACATTATTTTCTCACTATTTCTTTCTAAAAATTGGGATTTACAAAAGACTACCCTTTTCTATGCAAAGAGGGCTTTACGTCACTACTAATTATAAAATATTTACATATTATTCTGACTACTACTAGTCTACATCTGTCTTAAGGCTTTATCAAAATCTGCCTTGGCAAGACCGACAATAATATCACGACTGATAGTATGCCGCATCTGCCCCACCTCTACAGGATAACCAGCTACCTGCTGCTGGAAATCTGTGTGAGAACCGCTATGAATATAGGACATTCTCCCTATCTTCTGCATCTTGGTCTTTAGCTCCTCCTTGAGCTCAAAGATCTCATGCTTTAACTCGTGGACTTTGTCCTTAGCCAAAATCCGTTCATCATGCTCCTGCTCCCACATGGACTCGACATCAGTCTTGTCCTCTATAACCATTTAGAGCTTTGCTTTCAACTCCTTGACTTCCTGACACTAATGGATATTTCTATCCAACACTGACATAAACAGAGACATATAGAGCCACTGGATTAAAGGACACTGTCTCTACTTCTTCTTCTATCATCCCATCAAATACTGACATGTAGTCAGCTTCATCCGATTCTCTAGACTCAATAATCACTACATCTGGCTCTGTTGCTATAAGGTTCGGTATAACCTCTACTTGGTTCACCGATTCTTCACTAATGGCTTGACCATCTACATACATTCCGTTTACTCCTAACATCTACACAAAACAATTAAGTTGATTAGTACAGTATCATAATTGTAATCAAGGAAATCTCAAGAAACCCACATTCATATGCATAGTTTACTGTAACAAAATTCAAAACACTTCCCTGTAGACTCTCCATGCATTGTTCGAATTAACTTGCATAACGATTAATTCTTCCCTCCTTGATGAGAATGAACCCATCCCGAATCTGCACATCAACATTAACCTTTCCCCGGGTTGTGAGATTTTATATATTATGTTAGGTTTAGGGTTCCCTAGTTTTGACTAGGTGTTTTTAGTCCCTATGGGAGATGGGACTACACTTTGAGCTTTATTGTATTATTCAATTTTTTGCAAATTAATATACAAACCAAATTTAGAAAAAAAAGTCAAGTAATTGCATCAATGGAATAAAAAGGTCACAATAACAAGATGAAAACTCAGTAGCATAATACTTGTGTTTTATCTACATCTGATAATGATCATTTGATGACAATGCCTAATCAATTTAGCGTGAGAGATTGTGATAAATGGAAAATTATTTTAACATGTGAATTGTATAGGTGGTTAGTTACTTCTGTTAAATTAACTGATGCATTTAGTGTTTTCATGAATTATTTAAAACATGTTTTATATGCTTCTATTGAGAAATTTGTTGTTAGCTATTTTGAGGGTAGAATCATCTTTATCATAAACTATGGTGGATACTTGATATTTGTTGAGTTAGTTTATGATCATGATATATATTCTTGTTTTAAATGTGTTTGCTTGCATGGAATTCATTCTAGGGTTTCTTATCCATATATTGACTTGGGTTTTCATGCTAGTCAATCTTTACATGAGATGTCGATAGTTGACAGTGGTAGTAATCATGTTATTTCATTAGGACAATCTTCATTGCATGATTTGCTATCATATGGTTTTGATTTGAGAAGTGTTTATCATCAATATGGATTGAGATATGGGTTATTTGCATGTTTAGTTAGTTCATGTTTTGATGATATTCCAGTTTGTGTCAACAATTTGGAAAATTCTATAGCATGTGTTGAGTTTGTTGATCATGTTAAATATGTTATTAAGTTTTCATCTTGTGATTATTGCCTTTTTATTCCATTAATGCAATTATTTTATCTTTATTGTGTTAATGTCAATGGGAAGGAAAAGGTTAAATTTGTGTTGCAGATTCGTGATAGGATCATATTCATCGAGGGAATCATGGATCGTGCAATTCAATTCGATCAATGCATTGAGAGTCTACAAGAAAGTGTTTTGAATATTTTTCTAGTAGACTATGCATGTGATTTTGATTTATTTGATTTCTTTGTGATTAGACAAAATGAACTTGTTGATTTGTTTTATTTTGTGTTTAATCCATGAATTCAGGTGTATGGGCTTATTTGACGTGATGGGTTTCAAAAGTTAACATTTGACCCAGGATCATTGATGTGGTTTTGTTTGCGAATGATCGAGATCATCATATTGATTTTTGATCCAGAAATTCGTAAAATGGATGACTATGTTGCGTGAAGAGTTCTTCATACTGATATTTGATCCAGGAGGAGATAGAACTTTTCATATTCTTATTTGCATTGCATTCACGCTTATTTTAGATAGTAGATTAGTTAATATAGTTAGTATTTGGAAAGTAATTGGTCTACGAGCGGAAGGGAAACGAGTTACTTTATTCTTGGTGGGAGTTGGATTTTTTGATGCTTATATATTTCATTTGCAAGTTGAGTTTTGGCATTATGATGTGTTTGATGCTACTAACTTAGATTGTGTTTGTGTAGGAACAGGTTTGTGGTTAGCTCCTTTGCAGACGAGATGTCGAATTTGAAGACAAATCCATTTCAAGAAGAGGGGAATGATAACATCCTGAGCAAGGGTTCAACGAATGATTGCGAGTAGTTGGGTTGAATTCGACCCGAGGATGCTTACATTGGAGTTCAAGTCAATTGGTGTCGTGTACGTTGCATAGATAGGAGCTTACAATCTAACACGCGAAAACACAAAGTTGGAATGCATGGAACAAAGAAAGGTTCAAGCGTCAAGGCAATGCGTTCATCATGCAACCGAGATCAAAGCTTGGCGTTTTCAGCTTGCCAAATACATAACAGTCACTTTAAACTCGATTTCGACATTAATATAGTTAGAATCTTTTAATCTTTAAAGAATAAAAGTTCTAGAGCTATTTGTCCTCTTTCCGAAGCCTCTTAAATCACCTCAATCGGAGTTCGTACGAGAAAGTTATGGCCATTTTACTAAAGGGCGTCGTAGCAGGAAATTTGTACCCGCCCCATGATAAGTGGGTTTTATACCTACTTATTGGATATCAATTTACGCGAATTATGCCCATCTCAAGTACATTTTAGTCTGTTTTAGTTGCATTTCATGTTATTTTGCATTGCATGTACTGAGAACTCCTTTTGGTATAAAAGTGCAGGAAATGGCGTACTTTGGTGGTGTTGGATGGCAAGAGGCTATTGGATGCATGGCTCGAGGCTTACGGATGCACGGCATGAGAATGTAGTGAAGCAAAGGGACTAATGATAATGAAGGAAGGAAGGAAAAGAATGAACAAACAAGAAGAGATGGCAATGAAGTATTTACAGAACCAAAATTAGAGTACATTTGCGAAGCCACGCGCGAGAACACGCCGAGTATCGCCTATTGCTCTCGAGCACCCAGCCACACAACTCTACATACTGCAAGTCTCGGCGCGTAGCGAGGATTATCTTGTGGGAGTGTGGCCGCGTACGATGGTGAAAACTACTAATTTGTTTTATTTTAATTTTTAATTAAAAGGGTTGTAATTTGATTAAAACGATATCTGACTGGTGTCAGACGTATCTTGGATAACTTTTGACGTATTTTCACAGTAGGAACTAGGGTTTTCACATTGAGGGAGATTCCAACGTAGAACGAAGCTTAAACGCCTATTTCTCCAATTCTTCTTGGGGTTTTCTATCAGTGTGGATTATAATTATTATTTTGCTGGATTTATATGAGGATTTGAACGTTAATATTGGTCTATAATCAACAATTGGGTTTGATCGTTTCTATCCTTTATCTTTCAATTGTTTGCTTGTTAACCATGTTTAGCTTTGATCCCATAATGGTTTTTGGTTCAGTCATGAACTAAACTCCATTATGGGATTCTAACGGATTTTAATATGTAGTTTAGTTGCATGCTTGATTGTTGGGGTTGTTTTGCATATCATATAGAATTTCTATCATGATTGTTTTGCATGTATGAATGCTTGATCACCATTCGTCTCAGTACTTGTATGGAATTGACAATGAACATGCAAGTATGGATTGTAATCATGATAGCATACATATATGGAAAACATTTTATATGGCTTGTGTATTTCGTGAACCAGATAGACATATACTATTTCACCGTATGAGTTAAAATAAGGGATTGTGCTTAAATTCAGTATGATTGCAATTTCACATAGACATATAGTGATTTTGGTTATATTGATGATTACATGGAGTCTATCATTTGTGGATGCTGTGTAAGTAGGTCATGGTACATTGAAAAATGGCTCTGACTCTATTAGTGCTCTTGGCTACTTTCCTGTGATATGTGAACAATTCTTGCATGATAGTGGTAATTGGATGAAGTATTAAATGAAGTTAGGATCACATTCTTTCCAGATTTGGTTTATTCCGTTATTATTCTTGTTTTAGTTATTATTTACATTTAGATTAATTCACCAATATAGTCGTTAGTTTAAGCATATAAATATAGTGATTTAATTGATGCATAGTAGTTTAAAGTTGACAACTTTCTCTGTGGGATCGATACTCTACTTACTCTGTATTACTTGTTGACACATGTATGCTTGCATGAGTTAGAGCTCATTTATCAGAACTGTAAAAGAGGCAACAAGTTTTTGGCACCGTTGCCGGGGAAAGGCGTTTAATTTAAATAATTATCATCATTTTCAAGCTATATTGTATGACTTAGACAATTCTGATCATTTTTCATTTCTATTTTTGGTTTTGTTTGTGATTTCAGGTACTTGTAGATTTTTATGCACACGCGATCATCTAATTCTGAATTAACACCAGCGCAGGATAACATCAACGGAAGGGGTTGGAAAGCAAGTGTGCGGAGAAATTTGCAAGCTCAGTTAGAGAGTACTACAGTTAGTATGGCAGAAGAATAGAGAATTGAGCAAAAAGATGAGCATCGGGCTCTAAGAGACTATTCCATGCCAAATATTAACGAACTACAGTCTAGCATCGTCAGACCGGTGATAGCAGCCAATACTTTTGAGATTAAACCGGGCACTATTCAGATGGTGTAGAATTCGGTACAGTTTGGGGGGCTGCTACGGATGATCCGAATGAACACTTGTTAAGTTTCATCGAGATTTGTGATACATTCCGATATAACGGTGTGACGGAGGATGCTATTAGACTAAGGTTTTTCCCATTCTCATTGAGGGATAAGGCTAGAAGTTGGCTACATTCTTTGCCGTCAGGGTCAATCACTACATGGGAGGACTTAGCACAGAAATTTTTAGCCAAGTTCTTCCCAATGGCTAAGACTGCAAAGATGAGGACGGCTATCTCTTAGTTTGAGCAACAACAGGGTGAGTCCTTATATGAAGCATGGGAGAGATATAAAGAGATGCTAAGGAAGTGTCCGCATCATGGTATGCCAGATTGGATGGTGATCAACTCATTTTATAATAGATTGGGATTGCAATCGAGACCTATTGTGGATGCAGCCGCAAGAGGGGCACTATGGGCAAAGAGCTATGATGAGGCCTATACACTTATCGAGACTATGGCTGCAAATGACTACCAGAATCCTACAACTCGGATGCCACAGCCCAAGGTTGCAGGTGTGTTGGAGGTAGATCTTTATTACGGTTAAACGGACACGGATGGCGGTGATGGCAAAGAAAATAGATACATTGGCGAGAGAGCAAAATGAAAATCGTTGCCTTTCGTATGTGAGATTTTTGTCTTGGGGTCACACTCGACGGATCGATGTCTTTATCATTTCGAGTCGATGCGAGTATGTGTAGGCAATTACAGGAAAGATCGAGGACGGTTTGAACACACATACAACCCCAACAACCGAAATTATCAAACTTTAGTTGGTCAAATAACCAAGGACATCGGTGAGAATCGGTTTTTATTGAACCAAGCAGTTTTAGCCGCGGTCATCTCAATACAGTTTCATCAAAACCCCCGTTTCCACAGGGATTTTTCTCAACAACAATAACATCACAATCCAGCAGCACCACAGCCAGAAAAGAAATCAGAAATGGAAGAGATGATGTTGAAATACATGGCAAACACGAAGGTAATGATCAAAAGCCAAGCAGTGGCTATTAAGAATTTGGAGACTCAGATGGGGCAAATGGCGAGCATGCTTAACAACAGGCCCCAAGGTTCATTACCAAGTAACACAGAGCCAAATCCACGAAGAGACGGGAAGGAACAATGTCAAGCGATCACATTGAGATCTGGGAAGAATATACTACAGTCTTTATGCAAGTCGCGCGCTACTGATTGATATGAGAGTGATGCTGCTTGCGCGCGCATGAAGCAGAGTGAGGTGATTGTTGATGAAGAAAATCTGGAAAAATCTGAGTCGCAGCATGAAGAGAAAGATAAAGCAGGTTCAGAGGAAAAGATTAAGAGTTCAGTACCACTAATTCAACCTCAAGTACCGTATCCGCGGAGATTGAATAAGCAGAGGGAAGATAAACAGTTTAGCAAGTTCTTGGAGGTATTTAAAAAGTTGCAAATCAACATACCTTTCGCTGAGGCATTGGAACAAATGCCAAGTTATGAAAAGTTTATGAAGGGTATATTGTCAAGGAAGAGAAGATTAGATGAATTTGAGGCGATAGTAATGACGGAGGAATGCGATGCGGTTGCTTCGTGAAATTACCTCCAAAGCTGAAGGATCCGGGAAGCTTCATAATTCCTTGCACAATTGGGAAGATGAGCTTCAATAAGTGTTTATGTGATCTTGGGGCAAGTATAAATTTGATGCCCTTATCAGTGTTCAATCAGTTGGGATTGTCGGCTCCAAGGCCGACAAACATTTCTTTGCAGCTAGCTGACAGATCCATCACGTATCCACGAGGAATTGTTGAAGATGTGTTGGTAAAGGTGGACAAGTTTATTTTTTCGGCTAACTTCATCATCTTAGACTACGAGGAGGACAAGAGCATACCAATAATACTGGGGAGACCATTCTTAGCCACGGGCAAGACTTTGATAGATGCGCAGAAAGGGGAACTCACTATGCGTATTCATGATCAGGAGGTCACTTTCAACGTCTTCAAAGCCATGAAGCTCCCAACAGATGAAGAAGAATGCTTCCAGGTGGATTTGGTGGATCGAGGTCTAAATGATGAAATTCAGCATTTGGTGAACTATGAACCGTTAAGTTGTGTATTTGGTGAAAACTCAGATTTGGAGGTAAATCCATTGACGAAAGCTAAAGTCATTAAATTTCGGGGTGCGGTGGACAGACAGAAAGGCGCCTCAACTCTATCTTCGCCATGAGATTCAGAGACAGTCAAGCTAATTGACTATAACTTAGCGCTTGATGGGAGGCAACCCATTATTTTCTATCTCTTAATTTTTCCTTTATTCCTTACTTAGTTAGTTCAAGTTATTTCGTTAGCTCATTTTCAACCTTAGTTAGGACCATGTGCTTATCTCTACATAATTAACATAATAGCTGATATTGAATAGGAGCATGCGTATGCATGGTAATGAAATGAGGGTGATGCAATAGACACTCATGTTTATTTAGTAAACCATGCTTTGATAAGGTCTATTGATGTTATTGCAGGTGTATTGGAGAGCATACATTTCTGTCTTGCAGATTCTAAGAACAAAAGTTAGCGGTGAGGTATCGATCGCGGTAGCGCGATGCAGCGCATGATACTGATTCTGAACCACGCTGCAACGGTATGACTGTATACTGCCAGACATTTGCATTTTCCACCAAGACATTAAACCCTGCGCGGCTGCATGTGCGATGACCTGCATCGAGATAGATTTGAAAACTTTAAAAATGAGTTGGGGACCATTTGGACTCTCATTTGAAATAATAATATGAAGAATTGATCCCTCGATCTCTAAAACACACGTCTCTTCCCCCATATCAGCTACAAATTCAAGCCATCAATCTCTCCATCACGTAATCATCCACGATTTCTCCCACGTTCTACATCTACCCACGTCTCATCACTGCAGTATAAAGCTAGGGTTTCTGATTGGGTTGGCAGAAACAAGTTTGAGGGTTATCACATCACAAGCTCTCATTCACTCTCAGTAATTTCATCTGCATTCTCTCTCAATCATCTGCAAATAGGTCCAAAGAGAGCACGATCATCTTCTTCCTCATTATCTTCCTACGGCAGTCAAGGGGAAGATATTTTCAACCACAACAAATTTCTGAATTTGGAAGCTCAGCAGGAGTATTACAGAATTGTGGCAAAGACTTTTGTGAAAGAAAGAGGGTTCAAGCCTGAGCAACAAGATGGACAGCTATACGCTATGATTCGTGAACGCTGATGGCTGGGATTCACTGCCACTCCCACACCCATTCCGATGAGCATAGTCCGAGAGTTTTACGCTAATGCCAAAGTCACCGTGAGTGGTATCGCTATAGTTCGAGGCTTCGAGATAGACTACAGAGCCCCCGCCATAAGAACCATTTTCAGACTCACTGAGACACCACCAACAGGGGCTGTCAATTGGATCACAGGGGCACATATGGCAACAGATTTGGAGATTGTTATTCCTGAATTGTGCGTGTCAGACACGAAGTGGACTTACAAAGTTGGCATGAACCAGCCTCGCATATTCCCAGCAGCCGCCCTGAATCGATATGCAAAGGCGTGGAATTTGTTTATTTGTGCCAAGCTATTACTGTCATCGCATCAACATGAGATCACAGCGGAGAGGGCCATAATTCTGTGGGGCATAATCACCGGAAAATACATTGATGTGGGCCATCTCATCCACCAAAACATATTGAAGTATCATGGGGAAAGACTGAGGAGAATTCCACACGCGTCGGTTGTAGCTATCTTTATGTGTTCGCGAAATTCGCCATTGGGACAATGAACAGATGCAAAACTCGAGCCAAGACATCACTCACGCCACTATTGCAAAATTCGAAGATTGGGCAGGTGGTGAGCCGCATCCGCGTGGTAGAGGATTTATTCTCCGGCCTACATTTCCAGAACCACAACAGCAGCCCACTCAGACAGATGAAGCAGGCCCATCCACCCAAACACACACTGTTCCTAGCGATCGACAGCTCCGAAGGTTGGAGCGACGAGTTGATGCCATCTACGACAATTTTGGAGCGTTTGCTATGGGTCTCACGAGGGCTTTGGCCGAAGCCTTTGCGCAACAAGGAACAATGCTAGAATGGCCTCAGTTTGGGACAGCATGGCCATATCCACCACCAGATTCACCACCCGAGAAGGGTGGTGCAGCCGATCATTAGGGGAGTTCTCTTGTACCCGTACCTTCATTCAATGGGACATTGAATATTATAAGTTTGGGGGTATTGGGGTAGTAGTATAGTTGCATATAGTTTCATTTAGTTTTTGCATGTTTAGTTTTAATTTTGCATGTTTATGTGTTAGATAAAATTTTGCAGAAAATTTTTATTATTGCTTGTGCTAGTATGTTTTAGTTTCCATGTCTCACAATGTTTAACTTTATGGAAATTTTGTCTAGCCAATGATGATAGTGAATTTTGAAAGATTCTTGAGTATTGTGGATAACATGAGCTGAGATATAATGTTTCACACAATGAAATTCATGTTGCTGTTTAAATGCTTTCGGTTTGCACGAATGTGTTCACAATCACTTGTAGGTATAAGAAGTATGTGTTGCATTGTTCGATAGAAAATGTAGTTTTAAAAAGAAAAATATGTGGAAAGTGATCGTAGACTGTATGAGACATTGATATTCAAACTTTGTGGAAAACATGGGTATGCTATGTATAAAAAAAAATGAATAGCAATAACGTGGCTAGTCTTATTTCGGGGACCTAGCTACTTGAGTAAGTACGCCCGAGGCTACACCTAGCGCCCTAATGTCTTTCAAGGTCCGGGAGTCTTTGGTTGAAAGCTCGCTAAGGGGTAGCAGTGTTGCCTAATGGAATAAGGCATTTGCGGTCGTGAAAAAAAAAAAAGCAATAAACATGCATGGAAAGAGCGAAAATCGCCCTCGTGAGTAGCAATAAAGCGAGTAAGCCCATTGTTGAACTTTTAGTTTATTTGGATATGTTGGAACAGTCTTCGTTGCATAAGTATACATGATTCTTAATTTAGACTATAATTTTCTGTTTTGAGCAGTCTAGCATGTGTATTCTTTGCTTGAATCAAGTTTTGGTGAACACTATACACACACAGAGCATCTCTATAGCATGTATGAATTATCTGAGTGTATGATGTTATCACCATAGTTTAGTTTGAACTTGTATTCTTGAATCTGGATAATTATTTGAGGCATTTTTGAATTTGAAATTCGCATTTAAGTTGGAATGATGTGAGACTAGTCTGCATAGTAATTTAGCTGCATAGTAGTGCTTTTGCATTTTCATTGTTATTTAGCATGCATTGCTTGAGGGCAAGCAATAGTTCAAGTTTGGGGGTATTTGATAAGTGGGTTTTATACCTACTTATTGGATATCAATTTACACGAATTATGCCCATCTCAAGTACATTTTAGTCTGTTTTAGTTGCATTTCATGTTATTTTGCATTGCATGTACTGAGAACTCCTTTTGGCATAAAAGTGCAGGAAATGGCGTACTTTGGTGGTGTTGGATGGCAAGAGGCTATTGGATGCATGGCTCGAGGCTTACGGATGCACGGCATGAGAATGTAGTGAAGCAAAGGGACTGATGATAATGAAGGAAGGAAGGAAAAGAATGAACAAGTAGCAGTAGCAGCAGCATTTACGTAACCGTAACTAGAGTACAGTGATGCAGAATTGCGCGGCGCCAAGCCATGTAACACGCTTGAGGACGCGCGCCCATGCGCGAAGCACCCTACCGTAAAACTCTACTTTATCGCAAGTCTCGCGCCGCATGTGAGAGATTATCTTGAGGGAGGCGGCAGTGCATTGCGATGATCAATTTGAAAATTGATTTGATTTGTTTTATTTTAATTTTTAATTAAAAGGGTTATAATTTGATTAAAACGATATCTGACTGGTGTCAGACGTATCTTGGATAACTTTTGATGTATTTTCACAGTAGGAACTAGGGTTTTCACATTGAGGGAGATTCCAACGTAGAACGAAGCTTAAACGCCTATTTCTCCAATTCTTCTTGGGGTTTTCTATCAGTGTGGAATATAATTATTATTTTGCTGGATTTATATGAGGATTTGAACGTTAATATTGGTCTATAATCAGCAATTGGGTTTAATCATTTCTATCCTTCATCTTTCAATTGTTTGCTTGCTAACCATGTTTAGCTTTGATCCCATAATGGCTTTTGGTTCAGTCATGAACTAAACTCCATTATGGGATTCTAACGGATTTTAATATGTAGTTTAGTTGCATGCTTGATTGCTGGGGTTGTTTTGCATATCATATGGAATTTCTATCATGATTGTTTTGCATGTATGAATGCTTGATCACCATTCGTCTCAGTACTTGTATGGAATTGACAATGAACATGCAAGTATGGATTGTAATCATGATAGCATACATATATGGGGCTGTTTTATATGGCTTGTGTATTTCGTGAACCAGATAGACATATACTATTTCATCGTATGAGTTAAAATAAGGGCTTGTGCTTAAATTCAGTATGATTGCAATTTCACATAGACATATAGTGATTTTGGTTATATTGATGATTACATGGAGTCTATCATTTGTGGATGTTGTATAAGTAGGTCATGGTACATTGAAAAATGGCTATGACTCTATTAGTGCTCTTGGCTACTTTCCTGTGATATGTGAACAATTCTTGCATGATAGTGGTAATTGGATGAAGTATTAAATGAAGTTAGGATCCCATTCTTTCCAGATTTGGTTTATTCCGTTATTATTCTTGTTTTAGTTATTATTTACATTTAGATTAATTGACCAATATAGTCGTTAGTTTAAGCATATAAATATAGTGATTTAATTGATGCATAGTAGTTTAAAGTTGACAACTTTCTCTGTGGGATCGATACTCTACTTACTATGTATTACTTGTTGACACATGTATGCTTGCATGAGTTAGAGCTCTTTTATCAGAACTGAAAAAGAGGCAACACCCCGGCTGGTTTCTAAGGCATAAAAGTTCACCCCTGGGGATGCCTCTCTGTCCAAACTCGCCGCCCAGCAGATTCGACTCACTTGACCCATTCCTCTCGTCAAGGTCCGCCTGGCGAGCTTTCTGAGCCTAAAACCCCACCCGACAGGTTCCTCGATTTCTAATTTGGGCTTTTACGCGTTTTGACATATTTGGAACGCGGATTTACTTTCTAAATTATCTATTTTCAGTATAGTTTAGATTTCTAATATATCTAGGAGTTATATTAGATGAGATTTGATTTTCATGTTGATTTGTAAGCTAGGATTTAGTTTCCTGATGGATTCTTATTCCTTATAGGATTTAGGGTTTTGATTTCTTATAGAATTAGGATTTCTTTCATTATTATAAATAGACTACATATCAGATGTAATAGATAGACAACTTTGATAAATAAAACTTGTGAGATTATTCTTCTTTTGGTTCTTTGAGAACTCCTGAATTGTTCATACTCATTATCGACTTATCATACAACAATACATAGTTGTGTGGCATATTCTACCATACATCAATCATCGATTGTACTTTTGGTTCTTATCTCGTTATAGACATTGAGTCAATGTGTCGTTGGTGTTCCATTCAACACAAATTTCATTACTTGATTGATTGGACCAATGTTCTCGTCTCAATATAGACGTTGGGTTCAGATGTCGAGAGAGTTTCACTCTATCAACTGTGCTAGAAACGATCTGGGTGACGGCCACCTCACGCAAGCGTGCCATGGAACCCATCATTATGTCTCCATAATATTGCTCCCAAAACCCTACGGAGGCTTTAAATAGAGTATCCGGAGAACCGTCCGACCTTATACCGCCATAATAGCGCTCTTGATCCCCCCTAGGGATGATTTAAATTAAAGGTTACGGAGAACCGTCTGATCTTATATCTCCATAATAGCACTCCTGACCTTACAGTAGAACATATCCTCCTCCCTCTTCTAGCGCCAAAATTTGTCCGCCCACAAAATTACCAAACAACGAGCGATAAACTTACACGGGAAACAAACGACCACACTGAGGAGCTTGACGGTCGGTGCTGTCGGGGGATGGCTCCATTGTGATAATTAGTACAAGCCAAAAAAACGTCAACAATAAAGGTATGTAATTACTCTGGTGCGTGAAAGTAAATAGTATGAGAGGTACTTGAAACATGAATTATGGTCATACATTTATAGTTGATCACATCTCCTTAATTTTTTGTGCCCTTTCCCGAGTAAGAATATGAATCTTTTATGTAAAGTCCTATTATAACTGCAATCTTCATGATTGGATTGAATTTGATTTTCTTAGAAGTAGGAAGTCAAATTAGGTATAAGAATTAAAAGTCAATAACGAGTGTAAATTCTCAAAAGTCAATCCTTCTGACTTAAATATTTTCTCACGTGGCATGGCCCGCCAAATTATTCGGACCCAAAAAATCGTGCCCCAATATTATTGACTTTTAAAAATTAAATTAACATATTTTTAAATTTAAAATTAAGATAATTCATTAAAAAAGTATGAAATAAAAAACCTAACAATGAGTATGAGTAGTATTTCCTAGATAACTTACAATATTTATTTTTATATTCACTAAATTTAATGAATTGTATATCAATTTTAAATTTCAAAATATTTTTAATTAATTTTAAAAAGACTAATAATCTTATATTTTAAAACGGAAGAAATATTAAAAATCCGCCCCTCCAACCCACTCAATTCCAATGTTAGTCCTGTTATTGAAAGCCCTAAATTTTAAGAAAATGTTACCAAATATTCATTTAGCCTCTTAACTTAAATAACGAAGTCCATATTTTAAGCTAGTCTCTTACAAATAATTATTATAGAAAAATTCTCCCCCGCCACATTCCAACATGAGTCTTATTTTAGAAACCCTAAACTTCCTAAAGAACTTATTTTATTTTATTTTGATAAATTAAAGAACTTAAATTTCATTTTATCTTGGAACTAAAAAAGTTAAGAGGGAGCGGTGATACACCGCTTTGTCCAACCACGTCGTTCCGCTCCATACTAATAAAATAAAGTCGAAAACTAGCTCTCCTTCCTTTGGTGCTGCAAATTGGACACCAGGGTTTTCTTCCTCTGATTCTTCTTCATTCCAAAAAGAAATAAATACTCCCATCTTTTAAATCTCCTGCTGCTATTTTTTCTAAAACTTAAATAACTATAATTTAACCCTAAAACAATAAAATCCAACCAAGATTAAAATCTAAATCCTAAAATTGAATCCCAAAGCCCCAAAAAGTGAACTACAAACCCTAAACATGGAACCCCAAATCTCAAAAAAGTAAACCCTAATCCCTAAAATTGAATCCCAAACCCTAAAAAGTGAACACTGAACAATAAAAATTAACCTTAAATCACCTGTCGCCATGATCCGTGTTCACCAATTTGTAAAAAGCGAGCTAAATTTGAAAAAAGAAAAGAAAAAAAGAGAGCTTGTAAAGATAGTGCGCACCTCAAAAAAAATAAAAGATATGAAAACAATATCACAAAGGAAGAATATTCAAAAAAAAAAAAATGAAGTTAATGAAATTCGAGTCTAAATAATTCCTTGCAATAAGCTAAAAAGTATAAAGCTCTAAAATAAATAAAAGAACTCCAAAGTTAAAACATTACAATGATCAGTAGTAATATGTATTTGAGAGATACAAAAGGGTTTAATATTTTAACCAACCCCATTAAACTGGGTATCCCCAACAATTACCATGTTCATTATTTCAAAACTTGAAGGTAAGGAAAATCTTTACAAGGGAGGACTAGATGGAAGGTTTCATGCTTACAAGATAATTACAGAAAGCATGGATGATCATGTCCGTCCTAACCTTGCCAAGTGCTCCTGATGTTTTGCAGCAGCTGCCTTGTCTGCAGCTTCACGCTTCAGTGCCCTTTTCGCCCGCCGCCCCACTGCAGCTGTATCTTTCATAGCCTCTTTCTTCCTAGGCTCATGAGACGAACCAGCGCCAGAATCCTGAGCATTCGGTCGATAAAATGGTCTTGCTTCTTGCCTTCCTGCCCGAACATATCCATTATCACCCCATCTCCGGTTGCCAATGCGGAGACTTGATGACCTATCCAAGTAAACTTCATCCAGATCGTCGTCGTCGTCGTCCTCATAATTATAATAGTAATCTTCTACTTCATCATCCACCTCGTCACGACACTCCACAACCAAAGGCATAAACCACGAAGCTCTAAGGAGGAGGCAAACACTCTCCTCAAACATGTAATCATGAATACTGTTGAAGTAGGACATGTACATTACTGTTGTGACTATGGGCTATATGAGATGTAAATGAATCAATATTATTAATATCAAGGATCAGAGCTAAAAACTTCTTAAAATTGAATTATTAATTGGTTATACATAAGATGTGCGGACTGTTATATATATGTAATAAGATAGCATTGCCCAATTAATTTCTGAAAATGAACTGCACATATGTTTGATGTGAAATTAGTAACCCACTTTTACCTACCATTTTTTCCTCCCTGTAATGATTCCACAAACCAAAAATCGCAAAGATGTTCTCTTCATGTGAGAAATGTTTTATTCAATTTATTTTAGTCATCTCATATACTCTCATTGTGGTACACTTGTAAAATCATAAGGGGAGAGAAAAAATGATCCAGGTGTTTTCTCTAAATAGAAAGGTGATACAGAACAGAAACAAAACTAAATACCTGCCATCGAGTGACCTATGAAGATTGAGGAACTGGAATGGCTGTTTACACAGCGGGCATGTTGGTTCATTTTTATACGTCGCCCATCGAAGGATGCATGTCACACTAATCACATAGAACAGATAAAAACCAAATCAGTACTAAAAAAAATTAATTAATGTGAACAAATAAGTACATCCTTCATCCTACCAGACTCTGTCAAGTTTCAATAGGGATACATGAAGACTATCACATTCAGTTAGCTAATCTCAGTGAAATTTAGGCATTTAGCAAGACAATTATAAGCACATTTTCATTGTCAATTGATTTTCATCTCCAAATCATAATACAAAAAAATTAACTAGCTAATCATTTAATCTTCATATCATGTTCCGAATCAAAGTTCTAGACTTCTAATTTCCACCACATGCCAAGTTGCCAACAACTTATAATGAAAAAAAGGTGAAACAATGTGTACATTGGCAAAGATATAATTGATCATCACCCTATCACAAATATAACCCTCAATCCAGTTGCAAAGTCTAGCAAAGAAGTTTAGGAAAGAGTATCCTCTATATGGAAAATAAATTATAGAAAATCAATCCTGAATCATAACAAACCCTTGCAATTTCATTCGGGCACAAAGAGTGCACTTTCATTGTGTACAGAAGGCAAACAATAGTCTAACCCAGACGCTATGAAAATATACATTTTTCTGGGAGCTGCAACTTAATCATTAATGCATCGACAAAAGGCATTATGGTTATACTACAAAAACAAGTAGTAATAATAATCCAAAAATAACTAATCAAGATTGACTTTCCGTTACTTAACCTACTAAAAAAGAGAAGCAAATTTTATTACAAATGACTGTAATGAGATAACTACAGCTAGAATATAAGATTTGATACTGGGAAGTAGCGAAAGATAATCATGCATTAACCCCCCTGCTCCATGTATTTCCAAATATTTGTAGTACTCTGTTCCATTTCACTCTATGTTAGCAAACCAGGGCAAATTGGAAATTCATCGATCTTAAAACAAGGCACTTCTAGAATTCTAGTTAATAAATTACATCACATAATTTTCTATGAATAAGATGAATAATTTTGATGCACAATTATTCAACTCTATTACATAAACAAGAAAAAGAACCTTCAATTTTGCGATCTCCTGAGATTCTAAACCTGTGGAAAAACTGAAAAATGAAAGTTCCCTTAATGAATAAAACTCCAACTATATTACCTTTACAAAACCTAAAACAAGTAAAACGATATGATCTACTATAGTAGATTTTTGAAAAAGTAGTAGTCATTTTTAATTTAATTTTTTTTTTACTTTTTCATTATTTTTTTCTGTCTTGTTCATACTTTTCCCACTTTTTCCTGGATCATCCTTTATTTCATCACTTTTCCCAGTTCCAAATATAGCATATATGTATCTTCTAGTCATAAAAACCAATCCTTTACCATGCATAACCAACGAGTATCATCACAATCGATCAATATTTATGCTAAACATATTTAATGAATGAAATGATACATAGATAAAGATTGATTTAAGACAAACCAGTAGGCATGCTCGCAACCTTTTACAAGGGCAGTTTCCTGTAGCTCTATCTTATTCAAACAGATTGCACATACCCCGTGATGATTCTCACATGACTTTTGATGAATCCCCACCAAACTTTCCATTTCCTTCTGAAAACCCACAACCCAAAACAATCAATTTCACAACCCAAAACAATTAATTTCACAAACATCAGTCCAAACAATACAAAATGAAAATAACTCATCAAATCCAAAACATTTACACGTCATACATATTAAAGACCCAAAACCAAAACCAAACAGAAAATGAAATTCAATCAAAGATCTGGTTCAAACAGTTGAAAATCACAATAAAATTAAACAGGAAATGAAAAGGGATACAAACCTGATCATGGATTGATAGATCTTGAAGGGGGTCGGCGATTTGTTGACCGTTGATCTCGATTACTGTAGTCATGGCGAAAAGCAAAGAGAGCGGAGAAAATCTAAGAGGGTCTGCCAGTAATATACAGATTTAATGCGAAGAGAAACTTTGTATAAATGTAGATAGAGATTCTGAAAGAATAATTGCTGATTCCAATTTGCAGGAGGGAGGGAGGCGAAGCCCCAACAACAGGGGTAAAATTAGGATGTGGATGACATAAAAGCGGTGATTTATAGGTTTATTTATATTTATATATTTTAGTTTAGTTTTTTATATGTAGTAAATTATTTATAAAAAATTATTTTCATTTGTTTCTTTTGACTTTTGTTTATCTTCTTGTAGGGTCGGCTGCGGGAAAACACGTGCGCCTGATTGTTTGATGCCTAAAGACACGTGGAATACAATGGTCTATCAAAGAAGTTTTGGTACTTCAAAATTATTTTATGCATTATTAAAGTTACAATAATATTTTGGTGATAAAAAATAGTTACAAAAGATATATGTAAAATAATAGGTTTAAATATGAATTAGTATCCTAAACTATAGGTCATATTCTATTTCGGTGATCCACCTTTCAATTTTGTCAATTAGGTGATTAAACTATCAATTTTTTTCAATTAAACAAAATTGAACACGCCACGTCAGAAATTGCTGACGTGGCCAATTTTGTGGGGTCTAAACATGCTTATATGGCAAAAAAAACACTTTATTATTCATTATATAAACTAATCATTTTATATGATGGGCAAATTCGTCAAACCCAAATTAGTTTCCTCTCTCTCCTCGTCATCTCCCTCCTCCTCTCCGCCACCACCTCCGCAGTCCTCATCACCGACCTAGAACTCGACCGCACAATCTCTGCCCTCAGATCCACCGGCTACAACCTCTTGGCAACTCCATCGCCACCTCCGACCTCCGCTACCAAATCCTCTCCGTCGCCGCCTATAATTCCTTCACAATTTTCTCCCCCCTCGACTCCACCCTCTTCTCTCTCGACATGGCCTCCCCAGTCGCTGCGTATGTAAGACCCCAGCTTTTATAAATAAAGATGAATTTTTTATAAATATTATTTTTGAATATTATGGAATAAATTTGATATAATGTTATAGTTGTGGGTAATATTTATAAATTTTGCAAAGTAAGCAAGTTGTTATAAAATATTCGTTTGGTAGGGAATATTCTTTTTTGTTGGGGAATATTAGATGACTACTCAATCGGTGGTGGACCCCTAGCGGAAGTATTGTCGTGGTTAGAAAGCGACAAAATTATCTTTCTATAAAAATAACGGCAGAGGTGTTACCGTTAAAAGCGTTGAACTACCCCGGTAGTAAAAGTACGATGAATGGCGTGGTTGATAAGTAGTAACACGGTATTAGTTATTGATGCTTACGTGAGAAGTCACTTAGCTATATACTCAATTATCACATGATAATTCTTTGCATTATCTCTCTTATATTATTGATTCAATTATTGTCACAAAGATCATACGTATAATATGTTATATTATTAATTGAGGACGACAAGTTATAAATGATTAATAATTGTTGAAAGATTAAATATGTGTTGATTAAAAATAAAATGATTTGTGGTAATATTTATTCAATCCTGATGTATATAAAGAGTCCATTATGAGACGTTTGTGGTAAGTTTGATTATTTTATGGGGGTAAATATATGTCATCATCTAAGAGTCTCTTCATCAATAGTATTTACCTTTGTGAATAGTAATTACCAACGTCAATAGTATTTACCTTCGTTAATAGTATTTACCTTTGTGAATAGTAATTACCTTTGTGAATAGTAATTACCTTAAATCAATAGTATTTACCTTCACAATAGTATTTACCTTCGTCGATAGTAATTACCTTCTTCAATAGTAATTACCTTCGTCAATAGTAATTACCCCTTCGCAAATAGTAGTTGTCCTTCAATATTACCAAGAGTTAAGCGCCTCTTGATTGTTCCAAGGGTTAATTACCCTTCAAATAAATAGTAGTTGTCTCTTGATATTACCAAGAGTCATTTTGACCCTTCGTTAAGACTCAAGAGCCCACCTCGTTTTTTCTATAAATAGAAAGCTCATTCCTTCATTATTTCTTACGAATTCATTGAAACTCTAGAGAGAAACTATAGAGAGAAAGAAGAAAAGTATTCTCGCTACTTCACTTTTCCAATATTCGGTTCTTCTAAGGTAAGGGATATTATTTGTTGTAATTCGTAAGGGTGTTATTCTTTCTTATTCATGAAGAGAACTTCGTTATTCCATTCTTTATTATACATTGGAATAACCTCAGA
This sequence comes from Panax quinquefolius, assembly GCA_020205615.1. NCBI lineage: Eukaryota > Viridiplantae > Streptophyta > Magnoliopsida > Apiales > Araliaceae > Panax > Panax quinquefolius. The sequence continues at coordinate 72,107,243 of CM035173.1, read as the reverse complement.
TATCAAAGATACCCTATACTTGGTGAAATCCTTATGTTATTCCATTCTTATTTATTACATTGGAATAAACCTGTATCGTGGTTTACCCTATACTTGGTGACATTCTTCTATTATTTACGTCTTTATTATTCTATTGGAACATCATGCTCGTGTGTTTTACAGGACTGGTTAAAATCTTTATCATTACGTTGGAATATCCTATCATGTGTTTTACAGGATCCGGTTCCATCTTTATTATTCTGTTGGAACATCACGCCGGTGTGAATTTCACCGACACGGTTCCGTTATTATTATTACATTGGAATAACTGCGTCATGCCAAGCACCGCATGCGTGGTGATTTCCTTTGTTATTCCATTCTTTATTATACCCAGGTTAGTTAAAACTTTGACTTTCTATACTCCATGAAATTAGTAGAATATTTTTGATATTTGCGTTTCATCCAAAGATCTTTCATGGAAATATTCTTACGATCATTCTTGAATTTTACTCTACAAAGCGAAGATCATGTTGACAATTGACGCGTTATTAGTTCTGAATAAATTAATTCGTGAACTTGTTTTATTGAATTATTATGTCATTGTCATCATCCTCATGTTATATTATGTTGTCTTTCGCTTACGCATAGATGAATTTAGTATGATTATGACGAGGATCATTCGGTATAATCATGGCTTGTTATAAAAGATGTGATAAAAGTCCTCGGTGGCATGTAATGCGGTGATGGATAGTTTTTGGTATGATTATGACCGGGGTGATTCGGTATAGTCATGACCATTGATAATTTGATGAAAATCCTTGACCGTGGTATGCGGGGATGATTAGATGTTGTGGTTTATTCATTAAAAGCGAGTCTTAGTGATAAAAATTTATGAAAACCTTTTAAAACCTAAAAGATAGTAGACTTTATTTTCTACTTGACTCTTTTTAATGGATCAGATATTCACGCAGATTAAACCTGGTTGTCTATTGTATTTTATCGGTTTAACATTGTTGAAGACTATTGATAATTTATTCGCATTATCTTAGTTATAATATTTCTTCTTTGGGCTAGTTGAGCTCACCCTTTCTTTCACTTGTTCTCTGTGAAATGAGAATATAGTTGGGACGAGTCGAGGAGCGGAGTAATGGTCCGAGAGGATAGCATTAGTAGTCATCACTATTACGTGAAATAGTGTGATAATAATTGTAATAAGGACTCCTTTTGAGTTTGTATAATATCTAGTAGACAATATTTGTATTCAAACTCACGGTTTATGTCGTATTGCATACACAGCAGTTATATTAGTAAGTTGTATTTAAATTACATACCATGTAAGTGGCGACCCAAGATGGGTGACGATATACCTAATTTTGGGGCGTCACAACAGACATCCAAACACTCCACAACCACGTGTCCCCCGCCGCCTCACCTCCGCCGAGCCTCTAAGAACCTCTCTTATGTCGCAACGCTCCTCCCCATTAACACCGACCTCTAAAAATCACCATTTTTTTGTCGACAGAGTTCGTATCTCCCGCCTCGAATCATTCTTGGGGCAGGAATCGCAGCTTACGTAGGGTCAACGGGATTCTTGTTCAGGAGAATTAGGGCTTGATACGCCTCCAGGAGATTTTCTCTCTCCTCCAGTCTCGCCTGGGCTCGATTCTAATTCGTCTTCTGCTGAAATATCTCCGTTTCTATCCCCTCAATTTGAGTCGAATTGGAGTCCAAATTGGGGGAGAGATGGTCTTGATCGAGGAATTTGATTTTGTTTCTGCTGATGTCTTTGTTTAATGCAAAATTGGGAATTAACTAATTTGGGTTTGACGAATTTTCCCATCATATAAAATGATTAGTTTATGTAATGAATAATAAAGTGTTTTTTTGCCACATAAGCATGTTTAGACCCCACAAAATTGGCCACGTCAGCAATTTCTGATGTGGCGTGTTCAATTTTGTTTAATTGGAAAAAATTAATAGTTTAATCACCTAATTGACAAAATTGAAAGGTGGATCACCGAAGTGGAATATGACCTATAGTTTAGGGTACTAATTCATATTTAAGCCAAAATAATATAATTAAATATAGTTAATTATTATTATTAGGTCTACTTATATATGGTTGATCTTCAATTAATTACACATTAGAACATCATTCGTAAATTATTTTTTATAAAATTCTTTTGTCACCATAGTAATACTCTCTTAAAATTATTGTTATTGTCATTGTAAAAATTATGTTATCATAGTAAATATACATTTAACAACAAATTTTTTTATAATTATCTTACAACACTTGACACTTTAAATTATTTTTATTGTTCATATAGTATCATTTTTGTTTTGACAATATCAACCGCTATTATTAAAAAGCTATTGATAATGTCTGAGTAATAATTATATTGTCAAAACAATAAGTGTTACTGAAAATTTAAATTATCTGTGACGCCCTCAAAATAGGTATACATAACACATTCTGAATCACCAAATATATGGTACAAAATACAAATACAAACTTAATTATACAACTAGCGTGTAACATAAGCTGAGAGTTTTAACACGAATATTGTCTTCTAGACAATATCCAAACTCAAATGGAGTTCTCATTACAATTATTATCACACTATTTTATAAACTTGTAATGCCCCCATATTTATACTCCCACGGTATCCGATATGGTGCTTACTACTAGTCAATTAATATAACGCATTCAAATCTATACGCCCATGGTAGCTGATTCTATGCTTATATCTAATTGAATGACTATACAATTATTACAAGATACAATTCCCATAGATCCAAGATTCAAAGTATCTCATAACAGATAACAATTCCCTGGAGAACTATTGCTGTGTTTGGATTCCCTCACTTGGATGTATAGACTATATCTACGACTAGTATTTATCTATTCGAAATTCAGAGTACCAGTAATAACATGAACAGTCCATATTACCAATACTCTCACTCAGATGTATAGTTTATATCATGCGAATTACACTATCGTATTGATAGTACCTATCTATCTGAAATCTAGAGTATCAATAACAACATGAACAGTCCATGTTGTTAATACCCTCACTCAGATAAATAGTTCTCAAGGATCTCAAGCTAAATTAAAAATTCTAATTACATCTATATATGTAAAGAAAACACGGTTGCAAAAATAAAAGATGCTATATATATATATATATATTAAGGTTCGATTACATGATTCTTCATAAAGAATTTCTTATTACAAAGTATTACATCTGCCAGAACAATAATATAAACTAATCTACAGCGAGGACTTTCCTTTATTTACTCCAGATGTGTCAGGGTTACCATCTAATACTGCAAAGGGAATAATTTTCAAGAGTGAGCTATGACATGCTCAGCAGGTTCTATATTTATAACAATATATGATTTGAAGAAGTATAACAGTTCAAAACTCAATTGATTGTTGTTATCATTTCTGGAATTTTTATTTCTACCATTTTTGGACTTTTTATTTTTGTCAGTCACAAAGACTTAGAAATTTTATTTAGATGTGGGATAGGGGATCAACCTATTCAACATCCTAGGAGTATGCATCTCATCCTAATCGTGCCCACATGCACTAAGTGTCATATTTAATTGACACTACATCTATCCCTTTTTGGGACACACAACTCACTATAAGATGTCTTAACAAAACAATTTGGTTTGCCACAACAGTTTATGCTCCATAAATAATATCATATGAATAAACAATTCATTTCTTAGTTATGCTAAAGCTATAGCGATAACTTTGCAACAATTGGCAATTCAAGTTTAGGTTTGGTATAACATATCAAAAGTAATTCAAGATAGGAATCTTGTTTAACGAATACACAGGGTTTGAGAACTTGTATAAATAACAAGATAGGTTTAGAAGACTTGCTCGATAAGAGATTTAAGGATAGAGAACTTGTATAACGAAATTGGCTAGGTTAGAAGACTTACATGAGCAAAGATCAATCAAGCAATGCTACTCGATTCGTTAATAAATACCTAAGATGTTTATTCATATAAATCTAACACATTAATATTGATAACAATACTCAAATACATAAACTATTTATGTTCGGGTTAAGTTTGGTATGGTTTCGATTGTCAAAGACTTTCTTAGGGTAATTAATAAGTTAATAACTCGGTTAAACTTTATTTATAAGCTTTATTATATTTTTAGATAATTTTTATATCTTTTATAATAATTTTTGGAAGCTTATAACAATTTTTAAGTATTTATTTATCCCTTAAATAATTTTTAAATCCTTTATTTGTATTTCTAAATAATTAATATTTACTTAGAATATTATAAAAATCTTGTTTATTATTTGTAAATAATTTATAATCATTTGTTATGATTTTTAAATCATTAATATTATTTTTAAATAATTATTTATTATTTATAAATAATTATTCTAATTATTTTATTATTAAATTAATTATTAATAATATCTAAATAAATAAAATATTTATTAATTTATGCAAAAATATTAAAAGTTAATTATTATAACTTAAAATAATTTTAAAACTGTTTTTATAATTATTTATATTTATTTATTAAATATTTCTAATTTTTATTAATTTATTTATTAAAAAATATTTTCTGTCTATCGCTAATGCCCTATAGTGACAGAAAGTGTCGCTATAGGTGTTCTTGAGTTTTTGGGAATCAATTGGTCATGGCCTAGAGGTCACTTTGACCTTAATCTAATTCTCTATTGTTAATGATTTTGGGTTTAGAAGTGTATGAGTGTTATAGTACTCATGTAGTAGTACAATAACATACTAATTTCATGCTTAACCTACATATAACAAGAAGTTATAGAGGCTCAAAGTCACTATCAGAGCTGTTCTTGAGTTTCTGGGTAACCTAGAACAGTGGTCATGGTCGGTCAACGGTTTTGTAGCTTCTAGATTTTTCAATCCGTGAAATAGATTTGTATTTTGTTTGTTGTAATAGGTAGACTATATATCAAGGTACATATATGTAACACTAATTTGGGCAGAGTATGATTCTAAGGTCTAAATATATGTTGGTCAAAGTACAGCCAAATGTTGTTCTTCAGTTTTCTAGGTAACCTAAAAAACATAGTCATGCTTGGTCAACGACTTTTGACCATTAATTCCAGTAATCCTATGAATTGATTAAGCATTTGAGTGTATGTAGTATGTGTAACGACCGAGAAATTCGAATCTATTGTAAAATAATTTTATTTAATTAAATAACGAATAAAATTATATTATTTGTTATTATTACGTGTTAGTAAGATTAATGTCATTCTATAACCTAGAAACGTCGAAACGTTGTAGTATTTCGACTACGTAGCGGAATTAAAGTGTTTGAATTTTCAAGACGAAAATAAAAGTTTTTCGAGAAATTTTTTGAAAACACTATTCATCGATTTCTGCTCGGGAATTAATTTTGAACTTTCGAGAAATACGTAACGATAGAATATCGAGGTGAGACGGATTATGTAATAATAATTCGAGTATGGAAAACGTAATTTTTCGCCTGTGGACTTAATTTGAGAACGTTAGGGAAAATAAAGCGTTAAGAAGCTAAAGAGATGATCGTATAATACATAGGTATTGTACGAGGAAATGAATACGAAGTATTATATGAGTATGTACGAATGATGGAATATCGTATATTATGAATGAGTATACGAGTTAGAATACGAGAATAATACGTAAATAATACATTATAAAGCTTTAAGCCAAATGAAATGGACTTGTAGGATTGTGTGGAAATTTGTAAAATCCAATAGATGTTAATGTGCAAGCCCAAGTGTAAGTAATGGTAAAGTCCAATTAGGTTTGTTAATACAAGCCCAAGTGTAGGAAAATTTAATTAAACCTAAAGCCCAAACTATTGATCCAATGGGTTAGGGTGACCCATGGGGCAACCCATGATCATATGGTTAATCTTGGTGACCAAGAAAATAATGCGATGACCAAGTAATTAGTGTAATGAGCAAGTTAACTTAATTGTGAAGTAATGAATAGTATGGAGGTTTATTAAGGAGGTGGGATTGGCTATTGACCACTATGCCCTAACCTTAGCAATCCTATAAATAGAAGCTTTGGATTTCATTTGTTGTTTGTTAACTTTCATCCAACAACTTCCAACTTAATTGTTAGAGAGAATAAGTAAGAATAAGTTAGACTTCCATTGTTAGAAAAGAAGAAAAAAAGCTTGTTCATCAAAGGTAATGATCCTGTGTCATTAGTCTTCCATCTCTACAATTGTAGGTTAATAAGAGAAGTGTGGATTAATAGACATGTATGCTAAGAAATGATAAGAATGAATAATCTAAGGACTTAAGTCTTAATAAGCCGTGAATAAGCACTTTGTTCATAGATAAGTTATGAACTAAGGAAGAACTTGTAAGAATTTGTAACATGTTTACAGGAAAGAAGTTTGTATGATAATAAGATTGTAAGGATGATGGTTACAAGACTTAAACCATTATAAGTCATGAGAAATGAAATTATATGTAGTTTATACTTTGATAAGTTATAAACTCATGGAGAATAATTAATAAATTATCACGTAAATAAGTTGATGTAATATACATGTTAAGATGTTAGTATGATGGATAGAATCCATTTGAAACGATGAACAAATCATAAGTAACGAAGTTATGCCGGAATTCACACGATTGGACGATAATCGTTGAATTCGTGAAATTCTCAGATTAGAAGTTGAATTTTGATATTGAGATCGGAAACGTTGGTTTTCGATGGAGACAAGTCTTATTTGGCATTATAGAGTTTCGAACTCGAAAATGACCGAATTCTGACTTAGAACGAAGAAACGAGCGTTGAACGTTCATGAATGTTTATCGTTTTCGTTAAAAATGAACTCATAGAGTATGTGATTTGTGAGCTAATGGCTTTTGAACGAGCCAATTCGGACTTAAAATGATCAAATTTGGAGTCCGGGAAGTTCGTTGTACAAATCAAAACTGTCAACTATCTGGTGCACAGAGTGAAAGTAGTATGCACACAAGCCAATCATGTTTGATGATAAAGCATATACTTTGTAACAATCTTATTCATTTATTAATAAAAAAGTATTAATTTATTAAAGACTTTTAATTATCTACATGATGCTGTTTTAAAATATGTGATAAACCCATAGTTTTAAGCAATGCTTTTAGAATAATGATGATGATCATTCTAATGAGATCTAAATTCTTAGAAAGCTTAAAACTAAAATAGTTTCCGATCGTTGGATTACTAAATTGGGGATTAGTGAATCCGGATAGATTGGTACATATGTTGCTTGCTCATTGGATGAGGATGATTGATCTCATGATCATTTGTGTGGAGACACTAAAGCAAGTATGTAGGTGCTTATTAGAGAATAAGTTCACTGAACGTGGCTCGCTAAGGAATACCTAATGGAGTTTTACTTGCCTGTTAATAGGAATTCCTGTAGTGATATTAGTATAAGTGATCCTTGGACTTGAGATCATCATAGTATCTTGTGTATGATGAGTTATACTTTGACTTATTCCTTAAGACCCTTAGGGTATATCAAAGGGTATGCTTGGGTATAATAAGTTATACATGGAGATAATGTATGATCAATAAAGAATCTACCACTTATAGTAAAAGAATAGAAATGTCCTATGTGATTCGATAAATCACAACCCAGTAGTCCTTGGCCAAGGCAGAATGAAATTAGAAAGAAGTTTCTAATTTGTATTATTTGGAGTTGTGCATTTAAGAATCGAAATACATATAATTAAATAAAATAAGACTTGACAGTAATTCCATGCCTTATATTTAATTGGGACATTGTATGGTGGAAGGATTGAATTGTATGATAACTATTTACTCAAAGGTTCTTTTATGATTAATGTTGAAATCTATATTATTTAGAAAGTCGTTGATCACTAGGGAGGCTTATCCCTATTGTAGAATAAATATTATTTATTTAAATAAATTAATGGTTTAATTTATTTATTTAAATAAGATTAGAATTGTTCTAATTGATTTATTCACAATCGATTTAATATGGAGAACCTAAATGGTCACACCATAAAAGGAAGAATAATTATTTAAGAAGTTAATGGCATAATCGTAATAATATGTTAAGTGTATTTAATTTAATCTATGGTGATAGAATAAATTAAATAGCTTAATATTTATTAATTAATATTTTGGAAATATTAAATATATAAATTAATAAGTGGAGTCTTATTAATATTATTACAATTATTATTATTTTAATTTCTAAAGAGTTGGAAATTAATTTAATATTAGTACTTCATTTATTCTAATAAGATTAGGAGGCTAATTAATAAGATTTTAATTAATTAAAATAAAACCCAATTCCTTAATTGTTAAGGAGGGTTGCTCACATCTATAAATAAGAGGAGTCTTATTATGGGTGAGGTGGTTGTTGACTTTTTAACAATATACGTAATTCCAATTATTGGAGAGTACGCTCCTTTTCTGTGAGAGATAGAAAAACTAAGATTTTGTCAAACACCCATCTTCTTGAATCTTTCTTCTTCCTTGGTGGTTCACCTTTAGAGGCCAAACACTTGGGTGGCTAACGTTGATCAAAGGAAGGAACCAAACCCAGTGGATTCAAGTTGAACGCGAAAAGGATTGGAGATGAACGTGTACTTAAGGAAGCTCGGATCTTTAAGAGTATGATTCTTGTTCTTTATCTTTTCGTTTAATTAATAATTGTGCATAAAGGATGATCTGGGTATATGGTTTATAAAATTTTAAACTCTGATTTTTACACGTTTCCGCTTATTTTGTGCAATTTGATTGCGTTCACGAATATTACAAACCTAACAGTGGTATCAGAGCCAAACCTTTATGCAAATTATTAATTGTTTTAATTTGATATGTATATTGATATGTGTTTAGAATAATTTAATTGTGCATAATTTTGTTGTATAAAATTTATTTTAAAAAAAATCGCGAATATTGAATTCAAGGCGAAATTTGTGATTATTCTTAATTCAGTAATATGACTATTACGGTAGTAATCATTCATTATGCATGGTGAATTCACGTGAATCTGGAGTGATGCATGTTTGAGTGACTGGTAATAATGTTCCTAGGATATCAAACTGCAGAAAAATTTCGTGAATCATAATATAGCCACGTGATATCACCCAGTATATAAATATATATAATATATATTATGGTTTATATATATATATATTGTTAATTATTTTATAATTAAAATAAAAAGTTTATTTTAATCTTAAAATAAAAGGTTTATTTTAATCTTAAAATATAAAGTTTATTTTAATTTTAAAATTAAATTTCATGCTAACTAATTAGAGTTGGAATTGAATTCCATGATAACTAATTAGAATTGAAATTGGATTCCATGTTTCCTTAAATAAAGGAGTTTATTTAGATATGAAATAAGATTTCATATTATTCAAAATAAAGGAGTTTATTTGAGAATAGGAAAAAGAATCTGTATTTCCTTAAATAAAGGAGTTTATTTATATATGAAATAAGATTTCATATTATTCAAAATAAAGGAGTTTATTTGTGAATAGGAAAGAGAATCCGTGTTTCCTTTAATAAAGGGTTTTTTTTACTTGAATTGGATTCCATAATTAATTAAAATAAAAGAGTTTATTTTGATTAAAGATTTTGATTAAAATAAAAAGGTTTATTTTATTCAAAATTGGATAAATTAAAATAAAAGAGTTTTATTTTGATTTAAATTTGGATTAAAATAAAGGAGTTTATTTTGATTCAAAATTAGATTTTATACTAATTAAATTTGCTAATTAAATGATATCAATATATATAATATATATATATATTGAATATTTATTATTCGTGAGATGAATGTTATTTATTGATGCATATGGTGATGTGTATGATAATAAATGGGATTGATTATGGACTATTGACCAATGTGATTGGATTTTATTTTAGTTAAATGCATGAATGTATGAGTTTTATTAAATGGGGTCTGCGTACCTCGTCTTCTCTAATTTTTTTCTTAATATAAATTCTATCTTCCTCCTATGTACTTCCCTTTGACTGCTGATCAAGGTTTCTATTTATTTTAAATAGTTTTGTAATAGGAATAGTTAGAATTAATTTTGAAGAATTGGAGATCAAGGAGCAAGGAGCGCTTGAAGACCCGTTTGTAATGGAGTCCGGGTTTAAATGTAATAGTTATATTTAAATATTAATTCTTGCACCCCTAGGGTTTGACCTTTTGGTTCACTTGGTGGCTCTAGTGAACCAAACTAGAATAAAAGTCCATAATCAATCCAGGTAGAATATAGTATTCTATATGTGCATGCTTATACTATATATATTATATATTATGCAAACATGCTTCGCATGTTCATTAATATGACAAGTATTATATATATATGTGTGTGTGTGTGTGTGTGTGTGTGTGTGCATGTGCGCTAAACAAGATGAGACAAATTAATAACAAACCCCTCAAATATTTTATATTAATTCATAAGCGTTCAAAGATATTTGGAATATCGAACGTTGCCTTCTAGCATGATAAAAAATAATAGAGTATCAATTAATTATTATAAGTTTGTTGTGTCACCACAAGTCTTATCTTAATTCTTTGAGATGTTAATTTTATCACATTTGATGCTTATACAGAAAATTGAACAATATTATTTTGTTGTGTCACCACAATGACAATATTTTTCTTTTTTTGAATATATGGAGTGCTAGGTTGGACTTAACTTAAATCATTTTAGTTCGGATGTGCACACACTTGACCATTATGATCTAAGATACAAAATACAAGGAGTTACATAGTTGATGTAATTGACAAGAGTTGTCTACCTATTTATTTATATATAGTTTGTTGTGTCACCACAAGGCTATATACATTTGAAATGGGATCCTTATTCTCACTAGCATATCTTTAATTAGATTTTGCCGAACTATATAAGTGAGGGTAATATAGTTTGATGAAAATAATGGGAGACACCAATTTAAAACAAGACCTAAATTATTTTGGTAATTAATAAAAGAATGTATGCTAAAATGTTGTTAATTACAAATTCATTTATAGAATTTTACAATGTCTAAATTACTATCACTATGAAGCATATTAGATGCTATTTAACCGGACCGAATTAAATGGATTGGTTAAGGAATTTGAGAATAGTTCTCATGGCTGAAAAGCTATCTTATGTCCTTAATACGCCTATCCCTACAATGGTTGCAGACAATGCCTCTGAGGAAGAGATTGCTACTTTTAGAAAGTGACAAGATGATGCACAGTTGGCTCAATGCATCATGTTCGCATCCATGAGTAACGAGCTTCATCGTCAGCATGAAACTATGGATGCTCCTACTATATTCCTGCACATCAAGTAGTTGATGGTGAGGAAAGTAGGACTAATATATATCAAATATCTAAGGAGCTCTTCCGATCTAGAATGACCAATGACACTACAGTACAGATAAAAGTCATTAACATGATCAATTTGATTGAACAATAAAGACAACGGGTTTTGTCATGGATGGAGAGTTGAGCCAAGATTTGATCTTGCACTCACTCCCGGACTCCTTTCACAATTGTTGTGAATTTTTTATATGAACAAGCTAGATATCAGCTTTGCTGATTTGCTTAACATGTTGAAAAATGTTGAGAGTCACTTTCCAACCAAGAAAGACCATGTCTTATTGGTAGGGGCCAAAGGATCTTCTAAAAAGAAGAACGATTCTAAGAAGGTAAATAGAGAAAGGCAAAAACAAAGGATAATAAGAACAAAACTGATACGGATAGCAAAGTAGTTTGCTTCCACTGCAATAAGCCAGGACACTGGAAAAGAAACTGCAAGAAGCATCTTGCAGAGGATAGCCAGAAGAAGCTTAGTGAAGTTTCGGTTACAAATACAATTTTGTTCATGATTTAAAATAAATTTTTCTTTTAGTCAAGGTTCTACTTGGGTATTGGATACCGACTTTGGTTATCATAAATATAGATTTATGAAGGGACCAAGCAGAAGTAGAAAGCTAAACAAAGATAAGTAATCCTATGTGTGGGAAATGAAGCAAAGGTTTCTACATTAGCCATAGAAACTTATAGTTTAGCAATGCCTACGGGCAAATCTATTAAGTCAATAAGTTGTTATTGTATTCCAGTTTGCGTTAGAAATATTATTTCCATTTTATTGTTAAACAATGAAATATTTGGTATTATATTTAAGAACAATTGTTGTTCTATTTATAATAACAATATTTTGTATAGAACTGAAATATTACTTAATGGATTTTGTTTGTATACTTGACTTACGTGAAAAATTATTTTGTAAATTGAACAAACTAGTATAAGAAAAGAAGATGATCATTTACAGAGTTGAATGTGTGTATTTGCTGAAAAACAATTGTGAATTATTTGAAAGGTTCAAAGAATTCAGAAATGAAACAAATTGGCAATGTATTAGGATTCTTTGATCGGATCAAGGAAGGAATACTTGTGTAATGTGTTTCTAGATCATCTCAAATGGTTTTCTCATAATGGACGCCTCCTGATACGTAATAATTGATTGATGTATCTGAAAGGAAAAATCGTACCTTGTTGGACATGGTACGACCCATAATGATTTTACTGACATTCCAGTATCCTTCTGGGGTCGTGCCCTAGAAATGGCTGCATATCTACAAAAAGGTAACTCCAAAATCCGGCCCCAAGACTCTATAAAAGTTATGGACAGGAAGGATTCCTAATTTTAAGTAAGTTAAGATAAGGGGTTGTCCAACTTATGTGAAAAGGTTTCAAAGGATAAGTTTTGGACAAGATTTGACAAGTACAGATTTGTGGGACATCCTAAAGTAAGTTTAGGGTATATGTTCTATAATCCTACTTAGCAAAAGGTGTTTGTTGCGAAACATGTTGCCTTCTAAGATAAAGATGTTTATCGTTGAAGGGGATAATGGGAGGATAATAGATCTTGAAGAGTTCAAGAACCACAAATCACTATAAGTTAAATAAGAGGAACCTGTAGATAGACCTATTGTACCACAACCGAATAGTAAATCTGGAATAGTACCGAAGATACCTAGGAGGTATGGATTCATCATAAATGATGATGATAAGGTACACATCATAGAAGATGATGATCCAGTTAAATACGATGAGGTAAGAGTTGTAGACACTCAGAGAAATAGATTGAAGCAAGCTTCTCAAAAATGGAACATTTGTTTTGATGAGACAATCAAAAAGAGTTTGATTTTATCAAAAACAAGAATGAACCTAGTGTGTACAAAAGGGTCAGTGGGAGCGTCGTGACATTCCTAGTATTATATGTTGATATACTATGGATAAGGAATGACATACCAATGCTACAATTAGTAAAGATAAAGTTGTCTAAACATTCCTCCATGAATGATTTGGGAAGAGTATCGTAATTGGGGATAAAAGTCTATATAGATAGATTTAAGAGGATGCTTGACTTAACCCAAGGAACGTATATTCATTTGATGCTAAAATCGTTTAGCATGACAAACTCCAAAAGATGTCTCATGTTGATGAGCCATGGAGTGTATCTCTCTTAATAGTCCCCATAGACTCCATAAAAGAGAGATTGCATGAGTGAAAATCATATATGCAATGAAATATACGAGACCTGATGATGATCGGTCAGATTCTGGAGAAGATCATTGTGCAATGAATCGGAAAGGTTCCAAACAACAAAGAGTTGCTGGTTTAGTGATAAAGACAAAGTATATAGCTGTAAATGAAGCTACAAATTGATTGTTTGGATGAAAAGTTCATTACATAACTAGGAATAGTTCCTAAGTCTCATCTTGAATCTAAACATGTGTTGTGGCACTTTCACTTGATTATAGGAATCATTGAAAGATGGGAAATCACTATAGAGATAGTCGACTCTCAAGAACAACATTACATATCCATTAACTAAAGCTTATCCAACATCAGGATAATCGTTACTTAGAGAAGAAGGGTATGAGATACCATGACGATTGGCTTTAGTGCAAGTGGGAGATTGAAAGTAGCATGCACACAATCCAATAATGTTTGATGATAAAGCATATACTTTGTAACAATATTATTCATTTATTAATAAAAAAGTATTAATTTATTAAAGGCTTTTAATTATCTACATGATGCTGTTTTATAATATGTGATAAACTCATAGTTTTAAGCAATGCGTTTAGAATAATGATGATGATCATTCTAATGAGATCTAAATTCTTAGAAAGCTTAAAACTAAAATAGTTCTCAATCGTTGGATTACTAAATTGGGGATTAGTGAATCCGGATAGATTGGTACATACGTTGCTTGCTCATTAGATGAGGATGATTGATCTCATGATCATTTGTGTGGAGACACTAAAGCAAGTATATAGGTGCTTATTAGAGAATAAGTTCACTGAACGTGGCTCGCTAAGGAATACCTAATGGAGTTTTACTTGCCTGTCAATAGGAATTCCTGTAGTGATAGTAATACAAGTGATCCTTGGACTTGAGATCATCATAATATATTGTGTATGATGAGTTATACTTTGACTTATTCCTTAAGACCCTTAGGGTATATCAAAGGGTATGCTTGGGTATAATAAGGGTATATGCGGCGCCCACCCGAGGCCAATATTAATGTGGTATCGCTGCCTTGTGCACAATGTCTTGACATATGAAGAGTCATACCGTAATGCAACTTTTAATATTGAGACTCATGTGCAACAACAGAGTTGGGAATTTAGGCATTGAAGAGTGGCATAGTCATGTTATTTCATTTGAACAAGGACTTCATGATCTTGTGTAGTCCTCGAACCTTCACACTACTAACTCGCACCGCAGCGCGACATAAAGAAGGGAAGCTGGCGCCGCAGCGCCAGTCTTAGGGATTGCACAATAAGGAGAGTTTGTAAGTAAAGGAAGAACATTAATTGAATGGTAATGAACTAAAACTTAAATATAACATTGTTTAAGACATTGTTAAACCTTAAGTATGATAACTAAATGTTAAAAATAATCAATCGAACGTGAATGTAATGACAATGTAAACTATAACGGCAAGCTAGAACCAATAGTAACGAATCTAATACATGATTAGATTGAGAAGAAGGGTAAGATTCATTAGGAACCATGTATGTTTATTCATGACCTAATGTGTCACGTTATGTGATTATATATTGTAGAGACCTTAAAAACTTAAAGAGAACGTGTAATAACAGTAAGAGACGCTGAATGCAAGTATTCTAACCCTTGTCCATGTTCAATCTAGACAAGCTTTTGTGATTCATGTATTCTTATGCATGAATTTATGTATGATGAAGTCAAAGCCAATTCTTTTGGCTAGACTTAAGATGTTTTGGATTTCTTATAATCTATCGAAGTATGGTCAATGTTTACCAAACTATATTGGTATGATTTTCAAATGAAGACCTCTATGCTAAACAAATGTTTTGTCGTCAAACGACAGGCACGTGAGGTTGCCACAACTTAAACGTACATACGTTTAAAGAATGTAGTGTTGATCAACATAGAGTAGTATAGGCTGATCACCTAGATGTGCTCGTAAGTAATGCCGGACTTACGGACTTAGTTCTGGGTTGTCCTTTTCAAAGAAAGTATGAAATGCTCAAGGTCTTGGACTGGAATTAATATTTTACTGAATGTTGTCATTGTAAAACGTTTTAAAGAAAAGAGAAGTGTTATTTTGAATTATCGATAGCACTTCATTACTATTGTTCAGTTATTGAAGATATATGATTTGTATGATTCAAGCATATTGTTAAATGGAATTGTGGTACTTGTTGAGCTAGTTATGCTCACTCTTGCTTGAACCATATGAATGCAGCTAAGACCGAACGGACCGAAGGATCCGGCAAGGATAAAGGAAAGGGTAAGGCGAACCTGTAGATTACCTATGTAATAATATAGGTTTGTAATGATAATATTTGATATTATGATAAGAACAAATGTAACAGTTATAAAGAACCTGGGGAATGGTAATATTGATTTGTAATATATATATATATATATATATATATATATATATATATATAAGACATATTCGTTCTTTTGAGGCATTTCAATTGAATGTTTGTGTGAACTGTAGCATCGTGCAACACCATATGTTGGGTTGGAAGATACCCGAATTTGGGGGCGTCATAGGTTGGTATCAAAGCATTATGTTATAAAACTTAAGGGGGAAAATTAAAACCTTAAGTCATAACCTTAAGAGAAGTCAAAGAAGTTAAAGATGAAAGTAACCTTAAAAATGCATTATATATATGATATGTGTTTTTATTATTCTACTAACGTGTACTAATCAAACTTTATTATTTTGTTGTAGATGTCAGGAGGAAATGGAATTTATAGAGATATACATGTAGATAGAGAAGAATCGGTTAATCAGATAGAGGTTATAACGAACCCAATAGCAGAGGAGCTAGAAGTGATGGTGATTGTAGTCTGGAGACTTGGAGAACCACGACCTAATGTCAGTTTTTGACGACATGTCGGAAGAAGAGGTGGAGGTAGTGTCCTTCAACCCGATAACACTTGCTGAAGAGACATGTAAGACCCCAAATTTTATGAATAAAGATTTAATTTTCTCAAAATATTTTTTTTTAAAATTATGGTGTGGATTTGAGATAATGTTATAGTTGTGGATAATATTTATAAATTTTGCAAAGTCTGCAAGTTGTCATAAAATATTCAATTGGTCAGGGAAAATTCGTTTTAACAGGGAATATTCGTATGACGGCACAATCATTGTTGGACCCCACAATAGAATTATTGTCGGAATGAGAAAATGACAGAAATATCTTTTTATAAAAATAACGGCGGAAGTTTTACCGTTAAACTGTTGAAATACCAGGTGTTAAAAGTACAGTAATACACGTGGTTGAATAATAGCACACAGTATTGATTATTGATGCTTATGTAAGAAGTCACTCAGTTTTATTCAATTATTGCTAAAGTAATTGTTGCATAGTAACTCACATTATTTGATTCAATTATTGTCGATATTTTATATATTATTAAATAAATAATTGAGACGAAATAGTTATTCATATTATTATTTGTAATACTGACGATGTCTAGAAAGTTCTGTCGATGAGAGGTTTGGTCACGTAATTGCGCGCTAATAGGGAGAAATTCTTATTGGAAAACCCCCTCTTTCCTGGGAACGATCTGGTTGTTAAATATTGTAAATTATAATAATGATGATTAATGTTGTTAAAAATATTAAGGGGATTTGTATGAAGTATTTGATGTAAATTTTTCTTATTATATGGACCCCCATTTACCCATTTTTCAAAATAATCGGTAGAAAATTATTTAGTATATGTATATATATATTAATAAAAGGTGGGGCCCATATGTGATGATGACACATGGGTGGGGCTCACGTGTGATGAAAATTGGATTGTCAGGAAAAAGGAATGGTCACGGATGGAGTATTTATATATATATATATATATGTTTTACGGGGTTACTATTCTCGAAATACTATTCATAGGGTACTATTCACTCAGTTACTATTCACCCGGGGTACTATTTATAAAAAAATTAATTTCATTCTTGTCCAAATCATTTTTGATACAATATTATTCTTGAATTTTACTCCACAAAGCAGTATCATGTTGACAATTTGGACATTATTGAACTCTGGATAAATTAAATTATAATTCTTTAAAAATTTATCCTTTGCTTTCTTTTAATTGAATTCTTATATCATTGCCATCATCCTCATGCTTATATTGTTATGAAAGTCATCTTTGACCCGTAGTGCATAGATGGACTTGGTATAATTATGACCAGGGATTATTCGGTATAATCATGATCGTAATGTTATAAATGATGCGGTAAAAGTCCTAATTGGCCCGTAGTGCATTGATGGACAGTTGTTGGCATGATCATGACCATTGGTGAAAACTCGAATATCCTTGGCCCGTAGTGCATGGATAATTTGTGGTCGTGATACTAATGAATATCCTTGGTCGTAGTGTAGGGATGACTCGATGATGTGGATTATTTATTAAGCTGAATCTCAGCGATAAAACTGCTGATAAACCTTTTAAATCATAGAAGATAGTAGATTTCATGTTCTACTTGACTCTTCTAATGGATTGCTTGTTCCGCTGCAGTTAAACTTGATGTCTATTGTATTTTATCAGTTTAACACTGTTGAAGCCTAACGATAATTTATTTTGCATTATCGTAGTCATAATATTTCTTACTGGGCTAGTTGAGGTCACCCTTTTTGCTTTCATTGTTCGCTTCAGGAAATGAGAATATAGCTGGGACTAATCGGGGAACGGAGTGACGGTCCAGATGTTTGCATTAATAGTCCTCACTATTCTGTGAAATAGTGTGATAATAAATGTATTGAGGACTTATTTTGAGTTTGAATACTGTCTAGAAGACAATATTTGTATTAAAACTCATAGTTCATGTTGTATATTTAAGTTTGTATTTGTTTTCTATACCATGTATTTGGCGACTTAGAATGGGTGATGTATACCTATTTTGGGGGCGTCACAGTTGGTATTAAAGCTTAGGGATATGATCCCTGACTGAGATGCGAGACTAGAACTAGGAGGGGAGAGACGGGTAATTCCTTCGCTAGTGTGATCTACCTTAGTTTATTTGTTATTTAATTGGTCGGTCTTAATATAGGGATATTATGTGGCATGTCAATTTCTTTAATTAACCCTTGTTTTGTGGCAGTATTTGAAAATGGCAGCTGAAAATGTTAACAATGGAGTGAATGAGACTGTGGAGACACTTCTAATCACCAACCAAGATAATGTGATGTCAGGCGAAGAAGGAATTAGAGATATTCTTGTGGTGAAAGAAGAATTAATAGTTGCACTCGAGCTAGTCGCAGAGGTAGTAGCTGAGAGTGAGGAATAAGAGGAACCCGAGGAGAATTTATTAGAATAATTTTTTGATCGAAATGTAGAACTGCAAGATCGTATTCGTTTGTTAGAAGAATAGGTTGAAGGACGGCAGGCGGTCGTGGAGCAAAGGGATGCAACAATTCAAAATTGTGTTACCCGATATGTGATGTTTGAACAGAAGCACTCTTTGGCAGAGTGTAAAATATTAAAGCTAGAATCTTAGAATTCAAATGTTAAGGATCAGCTGAAAGAAGTAATGACTGAACGAGTGAGAATGGAGGATGCATGGTAAAAGCTGCAAGACCTGAAAAGGATAAAATAGATGATGTGTATTTCTCTTTTTGGAAAGCAATTGGGAGAACCCAACATCGAGTTTTGAATTACCCTGTACAGAGCGGTGAACTTCAATTCGATATGGATCGAAGATTGATGATTCAGATCATGAATCAGGAGTACGACGAAGCAGTTGAGGGCGGAATATGCTCTATAGAAAAGACAATTCCAACGGTAGTGATGACACCAAATGCTGCCCCAGACAAGTCAAAGCCGGTTAGTTCAAGGGAGAGAGGTTGTCATGACTTCCCAACAAGTGAGGAACCCAAATGAAGTTATCATGGGTAAGCTAATCATAAACTCTAGCGAAGTCTATACCTTATTTGATACAGGTTCTACCCATTCTTTTATTTCTCCTACTTGCGCTCAACGTTTAAATTTGACTCTGGAGAAATTAGACTTTGACTTATCTATTGAAACTCTGTTGGAAGAAACCTTCATTACATCCACTGTTTATAAGTCTTGTTTGGTTCAAATCGGTACCCTCACATTACTTGTCGATCTTATTTTTTTGAAAATACTTTCCTTTGATGTGATTTTAGGGATTGATTGGTTAACTACTCATCATGCAAAAATTGATTATTTTCGTAAGGTTCTTAGCTTTCATATTCCTAACAAACCTATTATGCGAATTTAAGTAACCAAACCACTAAAGTCAATCACTGTCATATCAAGCCATAAAGCCATTCGTTTATTGAAAAACAGATGTCAAGCTTTTTTAGCAATGTCACGAATTTAAACAAAAATACGTCAGATTTGAATGATATTTCTATTGTTAATAATTTTCCTGATGTATTCCCTGAAGAACTTTCTGGCCTACCTCCAGAGCGTGAAATCGAACCTTGTATCGACCTTGAACCCGATACAAAAACCCTCAAATATTTTTTTCACCCAAAACGAACGTAACATGCGCCAAAGACGTTGGCTCGAGCTGTTGAAGATTACGACCATACCATTCAATACCATCTTGGAAAAGCGAACGTGGTAGCTGACGCATTGAGTAGAAGATTGTATGCGATTACGAGTACGACATTGTTAACACACAAAAAAAAACCCATTTCGTATGACTTACAAAAGATGGAGATAGAGTTAATGACTCCAAGAACTTACGTGAAGATAGAAAATATACGATTAGAACCGACTTTAATTGATAAAGTTAAAGCCGCTCAAGCTACAGACTCAGAGCTTATGAATGTGAAGAAGAAGGTTCAAGAGGGCGTTATTCTAGAATCAAGAATCGACGAAGAGAGGAATCTAAACCCTCGACTTTATTGGTCTATTTGAAATCATCGATCAAGTAGGAACTGTGGCCTATAGACTCGCCTTACCGCCAAGTATGTCGCGTGTTCATAACATTTTTTTTCATGTATCGATGTCACTTAAATATGTGGACGACCTGAACCACATTATTGAATTAGAACCGAACGAGATAATGGAAGATTTAACGTATGAAGAGGAGGTACTTGTTAAAATCTTGGATAAGAAGAAATATATTCTACGCTCAAAGGTTATACCTCAAGAGTTAAAATATAAACAAGGAATCCTCACCTCTTCGGCATACCAAGTATGTACGTAAATTTTGAGGGCGAAATTTCATAAGGAGGGGAGATTGTAAGACCCCAAATTTTATGAATAAAGATTTAATTTTCTCAAAATATTTTTTTTAATATTATGGTGTGGATTTGAGATAATGTTATAGTTGTGGGTAATATTTATAAATTTTGCAAAGTCTGCAAGTTGTCATAAAATATTCGATTGGTCGGAGAATATTCGTTTTAACAGGGAATATTCGGACGACGACACAATCATTGGTGGACCCCACAACAGAATTATTGTCGGAATGAGAAAATGACCGAAATATCTTTTTATAAAAATAACGGGGGAAGTTTATCGTTAAATTGTTGAAATACCCGGTGTTAAAAGTACAGTAATATGTGTGGTTGCATAGTAGCACACGATATTGATTATTGATGCTTATGTGAGAAGTCACTCAGTTTTATTCAATTATTTCTACAGTAATTGTTGCATAGTATCTCACGTTATTTGATTCAATTATTGTCGATATTTTATATATTATTTAAATCAATAATTGAGACAATACAGTTATTCATATTATTATTTATAATATTGACGATGTCTAGAAAGTTCTGTCGAGGAGAGGTTTGGTCACCTAATTGTGCGCAAATAGGAAGAAATCCTTATTGGAAAGCCCCCTCTTTCCTGGGAACGATCTGGTTGTTAAATATTGCGAATTATAATAATGATGATTAATGTTGTTAAAAATATTGAGGGGATTTTTATGAAGTGTTTGATGTAAATTTTGCTTATTATATGGACCCCCATTTACCCATTTTTTAAAATAATCGATAGAAAATTATTCAGTATATGTATATATATATATATTAATAAAAGGTGGGGCCCTCATGTGATAATGACACATGGGTGGGGCCCACGTGTGATAAAAATTGGATTGTCGGGAAAAGGAATGGTCACGGTGGAGTATATATATATATATATATATATATATATATATATATATATATATATATATTTAATGGTAATGGAAAGGGGGGGGGGGGAGGTTTGCGGGAATGGAGGGAGTTAGAATTATTATATATATATATATATATATTTATTATATATATATATATTATAATAAGTTTTGTTTTTTATGAAAAATAGAATATATTATATTTTATTGAATATTATATTAATAATTAGAAAAAAACATGGGCGTCTGAATTCCTTTTTCTTCCGCCCTTGAACTTTGTCCGAATATTTCCTGTTGGTCCGTGAAATATTTCTAAATAGTATCCTTTCCATTTTCCTATAAATAGGATTCTTAGTTAGAATTGAAAATCACGCCAGAATCAGAGAATTCTTCTTCTATAATATTGAGCGTATTTCTTTCGAGTTTTAGGAAGCTGTGAGTGTAGAAAATAGTTCAAGTTTTCTTCAAGAATATCTCCGTTATACCAGTTGGAATACTCTCCTTTTTAAGGTAAGGGGTATTATTTATTTCATATTCGCTTACGATATTATTTATCGTATTCGTAAGAAATTTTATATCGTTCAATATTCGCAAGGAATATTATATTCGTTTAATATTCGTAAGGAATATTATATTCGTTTAATATTTGTAAGAAATATTATTTTCATTCAACAGTTGTAAGAGATGTTATTTTTGTTCAATACTCGTAAGAAATAATATTTTCTTCCATACTCTATAGTATCTAAGTAATATTATTTCGTTTCAGATTTCGAATACTACATTCAATTTGTTAAAGTTTTGGTTTCTATACTCCATGAAATTAGTAGAATATCCTTGATATTTGCGCTTCATCCAATATCTTTTTATGAAAATATTATTCTGAGCATTCTTGATAAGTTTTAACTTTTTCATGTCGGAGTACTATTCACGGGGTTACTATTCTCGAAATACTATTCACAGGGTACTATTCACTCAGTTACTATTCACCCGGGGTACTATTTATAAAAAAAAAAAATTTCATTCTTGTCCAAATCATTTTTGATACAATATTATTCTTGAATTTTACTCCACAAAGCAGTATCATGTTGACAATTTGGACATTATTGAATTCTGGATAAATTAAATTATAATTCTTTAAAAATTTATCCTTTGCTTTCTTTTAATTGAATTCTTATATCATTGCCATCATCCTCATGCTTATATTGTTATGAAAGTCATTTTTGACCCGTAGTGCATAGATGGACTTGGTATGATTATGACCAGGGAATATTCGGTATAATCATGACCGTAATGTTATAAATGATGTGGTAAAAGTCCTGATTGGCCTGTAGTGCATTGATGGACAGTTGTTGGCATGATCATGACCATTGGTAAAAACTCGAATATCCTTGGTCCGTAGTGCATAGATAATTATTGGTCGTGATACTAATGAATATCCTTGGTCGTAGTGCAGGGATGACTCAATGATGTGGATTATTTATTAAGCTGAATCTCAACGATAAAACTGCTGATAAACTTTTTAAATCATAGAAGATAGTAGATTTCATGTTCTACTTGACTCTTCTAATGGATTGCTTGTTCCGCTGTAGTTAAACTTGACGTCTATTGTATTTTATCAGTTTAACATTGTTGAAGGCTAACGATAATTTATTTTGCATTATCTTAGTCATAATATTTCTTACTGGGCTAGTTGAGCTCACCCTTTTTGCTTTCATTGTTTGCTTCAGGAAATGAGAATATAGCTGGGACTAATCGGGGAACGGAGTGACGGTCCAGATGTTTGCATTAATAGTCCTCACTATTATGTGAAATAGTGTGATAATAAATGTATTGAGGACTTATTTTGAGTTTGAATACTGTCTAGAAGACAATATTTGTATTAAAACTCACAGCTCATGTTGTATATTTAAGTTTGTATTTGTATTCTATACCATGTATTTGGCGACTCAGAATGGGTGATGTATACCTATTTTGGGGGCATCACAAGACACCCCAGGGGGAGTCGATGATGTCATTATTTATGATAGTGCTGGACAGAAACCTCCACTACTGTCAGGAGGTGAAGGAGTTAAAGGCAGAGCTCCATGCTGTCTTGCAGGATAAGACGGATGTGGAGTCAATGTGAGAACAGGAACATGACGAGAGAGTTTTTGCCAAGGACAAGGTCCATGAGCTAAAACAAGAGGTCTTTGAGCTCAGGGGGGAGCTAAAGACCAAGAAACAAAAGATAGGGAGAATGTCCTATAATCATAGGAGTTCTCATAAGGATTTCCAGCATCTGGTAGCTGGGTATCCAGTAGAGGCTGGGCAGACTCGGCATACTATCAGGTGTCATGTTATCGCTAGTCTTGCCATCGCAGATTTTGATAATGCCTTAAGGCAGATGTAATCTAGTATTAGCTAGAGTAGAATTAGATATGTAAATATTGTGTATCTAGTAGTGATGTAAAACCCTCTTTTGTATATAAAAGGGTAGTCTTTTGTAAATCCCAATTTTTGGAAAGTAATTACGGGATGTTAATATAATCAGCTTAGGCTGTGTAATGGAATGATGTAGTATTATACTACAAGGAATGAATTAATAAAAAAAATTTACGTAACATATTGAGTAATGAATGTAGAAGTTATTGTTTAATCTTGAATAATAACTAAGTAATAAGAAAAAGAATATTAATGATGTGTTGTTTGTTTTAACAGCAAAATGCCGCAAAGAAGGAGACAACGTAATCAAGACGCTAATGTAAATCAACCGGAGGGAGGTCCGGTAAACCCAATGCAGGAGTTTGTTAATAGTTGCGTTTAATAGAAATGGGTCTAATATCCCCGTAAATCTTGGAGTAGTCCGAGCTACTACTTTTAAGGATTTCAAGAGTGTTGGTCCATCGGAGTTCAAAGGAACTACGGACCCTATAGAAGCCTAAACGTGGGTGAAAGAAATAGAGAAGGCATTTGTTATTGCAAATGTCGACGAAGGTCAGAAGGTTGCCTTTGCAAACTATATGACGAAAGGAGAAGCCAATTTTTGGTGGGAAGCTAACCAGTCTAGGGTTGGTATTGAGAACCTAATGTGGGTGAGGTTCAAGGAGATATTATTCGAGAACTACTTTTCCACGAGTATGCAGGGGAGGATGAAAATGCGGTTTCTTGATTTGAAACAAGGGGAAATGACAGTTCCCCAATATGCTGCCAAGTTTAATGAACTGACGAGGTTTGCTCCACACCAAGTGGACACCGAGGTTAGGAAAGCTAGACGGTTTGAGCAGGGCTTGAAACCCTGGCTCTATAACCGGATATCTGTGCTCCAAAGTACTTCGTTTGGGACCATTTTAGAGAAGGCGATAATCCCTGAAGGTGGAAGCGAGGCATTAAGCCAGTACCACAAGGACAAGAAGAATAAGGGAAAAGTTAATGGGGGAGTGAAGATAGAAGGAGCCAACGGGAGTGGCGAAGGACAGAAACGGAAAGGGTTTAACTCTGGGAATACCGTAGTGAAACAAGGAGATTCGAAGAGGAGAATGGAGGCCTGCAAGACCTGTGGAAAGACTCATTTAGGAGTCTATCTCGAGGGGAAGGTAGTATGCTATAACTTTGGACAGGAGGGACACATTTCGCCTAACTGTCCAAGTCCGAAGAAAAACCACGGATGCTTTGTATGTGAATCAACTGACCACATAGCAAAGAATTGCCCGAAGAAGGGGACGGACGGTAATAAGGGCGCTAATAGCGGTAAGTTAACTATTAGTGGTCCCGCACAGCCGGGTAGGCCAATGGCCCACACTTTTAACATGACAGTCCAAGATGCAGTTGCATCAGGGGATGTTAACTGCAGGTATTATTCCGATCAACGACATAAATGATTAGGTGCTGTTTGATTCGGGTGCTACTTGTTCGTTTATAGCGTATGATTTTGCTAGACGATTAGGATTACTTCCCAAAAAGTTGTCTATACCTTTAAATATTAAGGTAGAAAAAAAATAGATAATTCTTGTTGAAGATATTCATAGGAGTTGTTGCGTAGGCATACGGGGTTTTAAATTATCGGTAGATTTGATACCGATAAAGTTAGGAGAGTTTGATGTAATTCTAGGAATGGATTGGTTGTTTAACCATGGGGAAATTATAGATTGTCAAAAGAAATGTGTAAATATTAGAACGTTGAGACAACCTCAGGTAGTATTTTACGGTAATAGATCGTCGGGGCATTCGTGTTGTTTTACCATAACACAAACTAGGAAATTATTGAGGAAGAGATGTGTAGGTTATCTGTGCCATGTTGTTGATACCCAGAGAATGGGAGCAACCATGGAACAAATACCTATAGTTAAAGAATTCAATGATGTATTTTTGAGTGAATTATCAGATCTTTCACCGGATAGGGAGACTGAGTTTGTAATAGACATTATGCTAAGAACGGAACCAGTTTCCAAGGCACCGTATCGTATGGCGCCAGTGGAGATGAAGGAGTTGATGGTACAGTTACAAGAACTGTTGGACAGAAAGTACGTACAACCAAGTGTTTCGTCATGGGGAGCACCGGTATTGTTTGTAAAGAAGAAGGATGGATTGTTAAGACTTTGTATTAACTATAGAGAGTTGACCAAGTTAACGATAAAGAATAAATACTCATTGCCCAGGATCAATGATCTTTTTGATCAGTTGAAACGGGCAAAGTATTTTTCTAAAATAGATTTAAGGACGGGGTATCACCAGTTGAAGGTTAGGAAGGAGGATGTACCAAAGACGACATTCAGGACTCGTTATAGTCATTACGAGTTTCTGGTGATGTTATTTGGGTTGACTAATGCACCAACTACATTTATGGATATGATGAACAGAGTGTTCAAACAATATTTGGACAAGTTCATCGTGGTGTTTATCGATGATATTCTAGTCTATTTTAAGACGCCAGAAGATCATGCTGAACACTTAAGAATAGTGTTGGAGACACTAAGGAAGGAGAAGTTATATACAAAGTTCACAAAGTGTGAATTTTGGTTGGAAAAGGTACAGTTTTTAGGTCATGTCATTGACCATGAAGGGATTTCAGTAGATCCAGTGAAGGTGGAAGCCATGATGAATTGGGAACAACCGAAAACGCCGACTGAGGTGCGGAGTTTCCTAGGGTTAGCGGGATACTATCGGAGATTCATCCAATATTTTTCGAAGATAGCTAATCCGTTGACTAACTTGACAAGGAAGACGGTGAAATATGTGTCGACTGAGAAATGTGAAGATAGTTTTCAAGAACTGAAGAAGAGGTTAAGTGAAGCGCCTATTTTGTCATTACCCGATGACACATGAATTTTTTTAGTTTATAGTGATGCTTCGCATAGAGGACTTGGTTGCGTGCTCATGCAGCATGTCAAGGTCATTACGTATTGTGTTAATAGCTCAAACTGAGTTAATAACAGAGATGGATAGAAAGGAGATAGAGGTGAAGTTTCCGTGTGAATCGGGACAGAGACTGTTTGCGACAGAGATTCAATCTACCATCGTAGAGAGAGTCAAGGAGGTGCAGCTCAAGGCTGATGAGTGTGACCGGATAAAGGAGCGGTTAACCAATGAAAAAGATTTAAAGTACAGTCTTAACAGTGAGGGGTTATTGAGATTTGAAGGAAGAATTTGGGTTCCGAATGAGACAGAATTAAAGGAACAAGTCTTACAAGAAGCTCATAGTTCGAGGTACTCGATTCATCCTGGTAGTACTAAGATGTATCAAGACCTTCGACAGAGTTTTTGGTGGTCGAACATGAAGAGAGAGATTGCCGAGTATGTGAGTAGGTACTTGACTTGTTTGAATGTTAAGGCCGAGCATCAACGACCAAGTGGCTTATTACAGTTATTGGAGATTCCGGAGTAGAAGTGGGAGCATATCACGATGGACTTTATGGTGGGACTTCCGATTACAATGAAAGGGTATGATGCATTTTGGGTAATAGTGGACCGGTTGAAAAAGTTGGCTCACTTTTTGCCAATTAGGGTCTAGTATAACTTGGACCAATTAGCTAAACTTTATGTTAAGGAAATAATTTTCAGACATGGAGTACCAGTTTCAATTGTGTCAGATCGTGATCCACGATTCACATCGAACTTTTGGAGGAGTTTGCAAGAACAGTTGGGAACGCAGTTGAAGTTGAGTACAGCGTATCATCCATAAACTGATGGACAAAGCGAGATGACAATTCAGACGTTAGAAGATATGTTGAGATCTTGCGTCATGGATTTTAAGGGTAGGTGGGATGATCATCTACCATTAGTAGAGTTTGCGTATAACAATAGTTATCATGCAAGCATAGGTATGCCGCCTTACGAAGCCTTATATGGAAGGAAGTGCAGAACACCACTGTGTTGGGACGAAGTGGGAGAACGCCAAATGCTAGGACCTGAATTGGTGCAGCAAACAACGGAGGTAGTGAAGTTGATACGAATGCATCTCGTAGTAGCTCAAGATAGACAGAAGAAGTATGCGGATTCGCATCGAGAAAATAGGGAGTTTGAAGTAGGCTCTTACGTGTTTCTAGAGGTATCTCCATAGAAAGGAAAGATACGCTTTGGAAAGAAGAAAAAGTAAAGTCCAAGGTTTATAAGACCTTTTGAAGTGTTAAAACGGGTAGGCGAGGTAGCTTATATGATAGCATTTCCTCCAGACCTAAAACAAATACATAACGTATTTTACGTATCTGTGTTACGTCCCTATAAGCTGGATTATAAGCACGTAATAGAGTATGAGCCTATTCATATCGACAAGGACTTAACGTACGAAGAGATGCCGATTCAAATTATCGATAGAAAAGAGCAAGTTCTGCGGAACAAAGTTATACCTTCTGTAAAGGTGTTATGGAAGAACAACGATGCAGAAGAAGCAACGTGGGAATTGGAAGAAAAGATAAAGAAGGATTACCCTCAATTATTTATGTAATGTGAGACGAGATTTTGGGGACAGAATCTTTATAAGGGGGGAAGAATGTACCGACCAAGAAATTCGGATCTATTGTAAAATAATTTTATTTAATTAAATAATGAATAAAATTATATTATTTGTTATTATGACTTGTTAGTAAGATGAATGTCATTCTATAACCTAGAAACGTCGGAACGTTGTAGTATTTCGACTACGTGACAAAATTAAAGTGTTTGAATTTCCAAGACGATTTTTTTTTTGAGAAATTTTCCGAAAAATACTATTCATCGATTTCTGCACGTGAATTAATTTTGAACTTTTGAGAAATACATAACGATAGAATATCGAGGTGAGACGGATTATGTAATAATATTTCGAGTATGGAAAACGTAATTTTTTGCCTGCGGACTTAATTTGAGAACGTTAGGGAAAATAAAGCGTTAAGAAGCTAAAGAGATGATCGTATAATACATAGGTATTGTACGAGGAAATGAATACGAGTATAATACGAAGTATTATATGAGTATATACGAATGATAGAATATTGTATATTATGAATGAGTATATGAGTTAGAATACGAGAATAATACGTAAATAATACGTTATAAGGCTTTAAGCCAAATGAAATGGACTTGTAGGATTGTATGGAAATTTGTAAAATCCAATAGAAGTTAATGTGCAAGCCCAAGTGTAAGTAATGGTAAAGTCCAATTAGGTTTGTTAATACAAGCCCAAGTGTAGGATAATTTAATTAAACCTAAAGCCTAAACTATTGATCCAATGGGTTAGGGTGACCCATGGGGCAACCTATGATCATATGGTTAATCTTGGTGACCAAGAAAATAATGTGATGACCAAGTAATTAGTGTAAGTTAACTTAATTGTGAAGTAATGAATAGTTTGGAGGTTTATTAAGGAGGTGGGATTGGCTATTGACCACTATGCCCTAACCTTAGCAATCCTATTAATAGAAAGCTTTGGATTTCATTTGTTGTTTGTTAACTTTCATCCAACAACTTCCAACTTAATTGTTAGAGAGAATAAGTAAGAATAAGTTAGACTTCCATTGTTAGAAAAGAAGAAAAGCTTGTTCATCAAAGGTAATGATCCCATGTCATTAGTCTTCCATCTCTACAATTGTAGGTTGATAAGAGAAGTGTGGATTAATAGACATGTATGATAAGAAATGATAAGAATGAATAATCTAAGGACTTAAGTCTTAATAAGCCGTGAATAAGAACTTTGTTCATAGATAAGTTATGAACTAAGGAAGAACTTGTAAGAATTTGTAACATGTTTACATGAAGGAAGTTTGTATGATAATAAGATTGTAAGGATGATGGTTAGAAGACTTAAACCATTATAAGTCATGAGAAATGAAATTATATGTAGTTTATACTTTGATAAGTTATAAACTCATGGAGAATAAGTAATAACTTATCACGTAAATAAGTTGATGTAATATACATGTTAAGATGTTAGTATGATGGATAGAATCCATTTGAAACGATGAATAAATCATAAGTAACGAAGTTATGCCGGAATTCACACGATTGGACGATAATCGTCGAATTCGTGAAATTCTCGGATTAGAAGTCAAATTTTGATATTGAGCTCAAAAATGTTGGTTTTCAATGGAGACAAGTCTTATTTGGCATTATAGAGTTGCGGACTCAAAAATGATCGAATTCCGACTTAGAACGAAGAAACGAGCGTTGAACGTTCACGAACGTTTATTATTTTCGTTAAAAATGAACTCGTAGGTGAATTTTGAATTAACGAAGTCGAAAATATAAAATTCTTGCATGAACACATAGAGTATGTGATTTGTGATCTAATGGCTTTTGAACGAGCTAATTCAGACTTAAAATGATCAAATTTGGAGTCCGGGAAGTTCGTTGTGCAAATCAAAACTGTCAACTATCTGGTGCACAGAGCTGGCGCCACGGAGCCAGCCCAAGGCAAATGTGTGGTGCTGCAGTGCCATGCATAGTGTCTTGACATACTGAAGAGTCGCGCCTGTAGCAGACAGATAATCTTGAGACTCGCATCACTGCGGCCGAAGCCTGGGAATTTAGGCATCGAAGAGTGGCGCGCCAATAATGACCAATGAAACAAGGACTCACATCACAAAGACCGGCCACGACCCATTGCCATCTTAACTCAGCATCATGCAAGGGCACAAAGAGGGAAGTGGCTGCACAAATTTTAGGGATTACACAGTAAAGAGAGTTTGTCAGTAAAAGAAGAACATTAATTGAATAGTAATGAACTAAAACTTAAATATAACATTGTTTAAGACATTGTTAAACCTTAAGTATGATAACTAAATGTTAAAAATAATCAATCGAACATGAATGTAATGACACTGTAAACTATAACGACAAGCCAGAATGTGACGCCCCCAAAATAGGTCCATTCCATCCAACCCATTCTGAGTCGCCAAATACATGGTACAGAAACAACTACAACTTTATTAATACATTTGTCGTGCAAAATACGACAACATATATACTGTGAGTTTAAATACAAATATTGCCTTTTAGACAAAATCCATGCCCAAATAAAGTCCTCATTACAATTATTGATACACTATTCTATAGAATAGTGAGGACTACTAAAACAATTATCTTGAACCATCACTCCACACCCCGACTAGTTCCCGCTATATTCTCGCCTCCTGAGAAGAAAAATGGAACAAAAAGGAAAATGGTGAGCTCAACTAGCCCAGTAAAGAATATTATGACTTAGATAATGTACAACAAATTATCCTTAGTCTTCAACAGGGAAAAAAATCTGATAGAATACAATAGACAACAAGTTTTAGATCAACAACTGCAGCGGAAACAATAATTCATTAGAGGAGTTAAGTAAAGAATGAAATCTACTAACATCTATGAATTTAAAAGTCCATCATCAATATTTTATCCCTGTAACATCAATCAATATATATCTCAAATCAAATATTCATCTTTGCACTACAGGCCAAAGATATTCAATAATGTCATCATTTAGGACCGAGGATGATGAAAAATGTTTTAAACAAAACGAATCCAATGAAACAAAAGAACAAATATTAAGGATTCATACTTTAATCAATCCGAGTTCAAAATACTTCTTTAATAATCATAGTGAAGTAAAATTCAAGAATGAAGACCAAAACATGGATACAATCAAAGCTAGTATCCATAATAGGTATCTTGGACATAGAAAAGAAAATTTATTTTTTCTGTGAATAATGTCGTATTCGTGAATAGTGTCGTATACGTGAATAGTACTGTATACGTGAATAGAAACTCCGACACTAAAAGGTAGAACTTTCACAAGAAAAATTATCATGCTTTGTGAATAGTACTCGTGAATAGTAACTCATGAATAGTAATCTGTGAATAGTAACTCGTGAATAGTAACTCATGAATAGTAACTCTGACATGAAAAGATCAGAATTTCACAAGAAAAATCTTAGCAATACTCCGACATAATGATATTGAAAGAAATAATATCATTTTAAAAATAATAATATCCCTTACCTCGAAAAAGATGCTTAGATTTGGAATCTTTGGATATAGTCTTTGAAAGGAACTTGACCGTATATAGCAACACTCAAAGTATCAAAATACTCACAAGAATACTCGATAATATAGAGAGAGAAGTAAAGAGAAAACTTCAGTTTCTGGTGTGATTTTCAATTCTAACCTAAGCACCCTATTTATAGGAAATTGCTTAGAACACCAAAGCAGAAAATTTAATATAATATTAATATATTTAAATTTTTGTCAAGCCCACCTTTGAAGATCTGAATTCAGCCATTAACATGTGCAAGTGAGGGCCACCAAAGTGCAAAAAAACTTTTTTCTTCAAATAAATATTTTAAACTCCAAAAATTAATTATTCTAGAACTTCGAAACTTCAATAATTCATAATAAATAGCTCTTTTGCCAGAAAAATTCGAACCTCATGCCTTTTCTATAGGAAATTCCATTCTCTACAACTTTGCAGAAGAAAGTTTTTCCAAATTCCAAATGTAAATCAACCAAGAAATCCACAAGCAGGCGATTTTACAAATTTATAATCAAATTTCGGTCAAAAATTGTGTCATGGTACACACAAAACATGTGTTAAACATTTAATGCCACAAAAATACTCTTCTTCCTCATATACTCATATATCCCACATTCATTGTAAAAATATCAGCATTATTATATTATTAAAATAATATATATAAATGAATTATTTTATCAGAAAAAGATAAAATATTAATTTTCAACAATTGTCACATTAAAATTTTTCTCCATCTATATCCACATAAAATGAATATTTTCTTTATCATAATAATCAATAATTAATTATTCATAAACAATATTACAGAATCACAGTACTGACAACCAGGCCGTTCCTAGGAAAGAGGGGGCTTTCCAATAAGGACTTCTCCTTACTGGTGCGCAATTAGATGACCAAACCTCTCCTTAGACAGAATTTTCTAGACATTGCCAATAATGTTATCTAATAATATTATTCCAATAATATGAATTATTGCTCTGATAATGAAAATACTGTGCAGTGACAATTATTGAAACAACAACAATATAAAATATCAACGTAGCAATTATTGAATCAATAAAATAAAATATTGAACAGTAATTACTATTA
This sequence comes from Panax quinquefolius, assembly GCA_020205615.1. Classification (NCBI taxonomy): domain Eukaryota; kingdom Viridiplantae; phylum Streptophyta; class Magnoliopsida; order Apiales; family Araliaceae; genus Panax; species Panax quinquefolius. The sequence continues at coordinate 72,074,013 of CM035173.1, read as the reverse complement.
CAATTATTGAGTAGTGCCTTCTTACGTAAGAATCAATAATTGGTACAACATCTGCGTACTCTTTGTGTTTTAACCACCGAGTATTCCAACAAAGATAATCTGGTAACAACTACGCCAAAGTCATTTATAAACAACTTATACTTGTCGCTTTTTTCTTCATCCAATCACTTTCCGTTATGGGGCCTGCACAAAGGTCAAGTCGTCATGCGAATATTCCCATGACAAAGAATATTCCACGACCAAACGAATATTCCCCGACAACAATGAATATTTTATAACCACTTGCTTATTTAAAATATTTGCGCATTTTACCCATAACTAACCACATTAATCAAATCAACCCTTACTATTTCAAAATAATAAATAAAGGAAATTCCATTTTATTTAAAAAAAATAAATTTGGGGTCTTACACGGAACCTATAGTAACAAATCTAATACATGATTAGATTGAGAAGAATGGTAAGATTCATTAGGAACCATGTATGTTTATTCATGACCTAATGTGTTACGTTATGTGATCATATATTGCAGAGACCTTAAAAACTTAAAGAGAACATGTAATAATAGTAGAAGATGCTGAAGGCAAGTATTCTAACCCTTGTCTATGTTCAATCTAGATAAGCTTTGTGATTCATGTATTCTTACGCATGAATTGATGTATGATGAAGTCAAAGCCAATTCTTTTGGCTAGACTTAAGATGTTTTGAATTTCTTATAATCTATCGAAGTATGGTCAATGTTTACCAGACTATATTGGTATGGTTTTCAAATGAAGACTAAGTATGCTAAACAAATGTTTTGTCGTCAAACGACAGGCACGTGAGGTTGCCACAACTTAAATGTACATACGTTTAAAGAATGTAGTGTTGATCAACATTGAGTACTATAGGCTGATCACCTAGACATGCTCGTAAGTAATGCCGGACTTACGGACTTAGTGCTGGGTTGTCCTTTTCAAAGAAAGTATGAAATGCTCAAGGTCTTGGACCGGAATTGATGTTTTACTGAATGTTGACATTGTAAAAAGTTTTAAAGAAAAGAGAAGTGCTATTTTGAATTATCGATAGTACTTCATTACTATTGTTCAGTTATTGAAGATATATAATTTGTATGATTCAAGCATATTGTTAAATGGAATTGTTGTACTTGTTGAGCTAGTTATGCTCACTCTTGCTTGAACCATATGAATGCAGCTAAGACCGAATGGACCGAAGGATCCGGCAAGGATAAAGGAAAGGCTAAGGCGAACCTGTAGATTACCTATGTAATAGTATAGGTTTTTAATGATAATATTTGATATTATGACAAGAACAAATGTAACGGTTATAAAGAACCTGAGCAATGGTAATATTGATTTTCAATATATATATAAGACATATTCGTTCTTTTGAGGTGTTTCAATTGAATGTTTGTGTGAACTGTAGCATCGTGGAGCACCATATGTCGGGTTGGAAGATACCCGGATTTGGGGGCGTCACAGTATGTATATCAGGGTATCAATTCATTATATATAGACATCATAACAACAATCCGAAAGCGATTAAAAGGTTGGTCAAAGTAGCCGGTTCAACCTATTCTTAAGTTTTCTGGGTAACCTAGAAAACAAAACTTCATGATCGGTCAACCACTTTTGAGCACCTATATCTTGCAATATATGGTTCCAATGAACCTGTTTTCTTTTGCAAGTTAAAGAACTCATTTAATATTACAACTAACATACAATTAACAAACCTAACTCTTAACATACACGAATCTACATGCTCTAACATTCGACTGTCAGACCTATTTTTTCAGAATTTCCAGTTTGCTTAAAACACTATTTTGATGCATTTAGATGTTATGAAAACATGTTCTATCAACTTTGCATACTTTCTAACATGTTATTACATATATCTAAACATCTAAACAACAAATTAAACATAAAATCAAAGATCTAGTTTAAAATTAGGGTTTGCACATTTCTTGCTTGATTTTGATTTCTGGCTACTGATTCTGTTGTTACTATCACCAAGGCTTGTTTTGGTATATTTATAAGAGTGTATAGACTTAGAGAATTCATGGGTTTGGCCAGAGGATGTGTTGCCATTTATAGACTTAATCATCTTAGGGTTTATGGTCTTTTTCACCAATTTGCCTCCACAAAGATCTGTTGCTAAGTTACTTCATGTGCTGCGTGGGGAAGGTTGCCAGACCATGTGCACTCTTGGAACTTGGTTTGGTGACTTCTAACCTACTTGTGAGCTAGTTTCATTAGATTAGTAACTTAATTATGCCCTAATTCTCCTTAATCTTGATTAGGGTTTTAGTTTTTATAATTAGGGTTGCTTAATGATGTTTATTAGTACCTAATTAAAGTTTAGCAATTATGATTAGGTGTTAGGATAACCTAATTAGTGTTTAATCTAGCTAATTAATTAGGGTTATGGTTTACAAATTAGGGTTAGGGTTTATAATCTAGAGTTTCTAACTTAGATTTTTCATAAATCCTAACAAGCACGACAAAGCGTTTTGTCAGTATAAGCACGACAAAGCAGCTTGTCAAAATACATATACTGAAAAGTCCATTTTCGTAAGAAAATTTTAAGCACGACGTGTCAAGGACGTCAATTTTCGGACGAAAATTTATTTAACCTAAATTGTTAAACAAACAATTTAATAACACAAAACACTTTCAGAACGGAGATATTTTATTAATATAACTAAATTTACATAACCGAGTCTTATTAGGGTTTTGGGGTTTCACAAAACTAGTGAAGACTACTACAGCCACCATCTTGAACCGTCACTCCATTCCCCGACTAGTCACGGCTACGTTCTCATTTCCTGAAGAGAACAATAAAAGCAAAAGGGCGAGCTCAACTAGCCTAGTAAGAAATATTATGACTAAGATAATGCAGAATAAATTATTGTTAGCCTTCAACAGTGTTAAATTGATAGAATACAATAAACAACAAGTTTAATTGCATCGGAACAAGCAATCCATTAGAAGAGTCAAGTAGAGCATGATATCTACTATCTTCTATGATTTAAAAAGTTTATCATCAATATTATCGCTGAGGCTCAGCTCAATAAATAATCCACATCACTGAATTATCCATGCACTACGGGCCAATGAAGACTTTTACCACATCATTTATTACAGGTCATGATTATACTGATACATAGTTATAATCATACCAATCAATAGTCCATCTATGCACTACGGGCTAAAGATAACTTTCATCACAATATAAGCACGATGATGATGACAATGATATAAGAATTCAATTAAATGAGAGCAATGATAAATTTTAAAGATTTATAATTTAATTTATCCAGAATTCAAGAATGTCCAAATTGTTAACATGATACTACTTTGTGGAGTAAAATTTAAGAATAATATTGTATCAAAAATAATTTGGACAGAAAAGAAATTAATTTTTATCATGAATAGTACCCCGGGTGAATAGTATCCCGTGAATAGTACTTCGGCAATAGTACTTCGGAAATAGTACCTCGTGAATAGTACCCCAACATGAAAAGATTAAAAATTATCAAGAATGTTCAGAATAATATTTTCGTGACTAGATGAAGCGCAAATTTCAAGGATATTCTACTACTTTCATGGAGTATATAAGCAAAACTTATCAACATGAGTGTAGAATTAAGAATACGAAATGAAATAATATTACTTACATACTTCAGAGTATGGAAGCAAATATTATTTCATATGAATATTGAATAAAAATAATATCTCTTATCTTAAAAGGAGAGTACTTCTAACTGGTAGGGCGGAGATATTTTTGAAGAAAACTTATATTGTTTTCTACGCTCAAAGCTTCCTTAAACTCTAAAGAAATACACTCAATATTATAGAAGAAGAATTCTTTGATTTTGGTGTGATTTTCAATTCTAAAGTAAGCATCCTATTTATAGGAGAATGACATAATACTATTTGGATTTAGAAAACCACGGACGCACAGTGCTTCTTCACGGGCGCGCAGAAAATTCTGCAGATTTTTTTTTTGATTTTTACTATGCAAACACTATGAAGACACTATGCAAACACTATGTATAATAAAATATAATATATTATATTTTACATAAAAAAAACTTATTATTATTAAAATATATATATATATATATATATATATATATATGTATATATATAAGTTACACCTCCCGTGAACCTCCCCCACCCAATTCATATATATATATATATATATATATATATATATATATATATATAAAACAAAAGCTGGCATAAATTTGTCCCGATAATTTTGAAAATGGATAAGTGGGGTCCATATAATAAGCCAAATTTATAATAAATATCTTGTGGCGCCCCAAAATTAGGTATACATCACCCATCTTGGGTAGTCGGATACATGGTATGTAATTTAAATACAACTTGCTAATATAAGCGTAGGTATAAATCGACATAAAGCGTGAGTTTGAATACAAATATTATCTACTAGATATTATACAAACTCAAAAGGAGTCCTCATTACAATTATTATCACACTATTTCACGAGAATAGTGAGGACTACTAATGCTATCCTCGGACCATTACTCCGTTCCCAGACTCGTCCCGCCTATGTTCTCATTTCAAGAGAATAGTGAAAGAAAGGGTGAGCTCAACTAGCCCAAAGAAGAAATATTATGACTAAGATAATGCGAGAATAAATTATCATTAGCCTTCAATAGTGTTAAAGCGATAAAATATAATAAACATCAAGTTTAAGCTGCTTGAATGAACAAGCAATCCATTAAAAGAGTCAAATAGAAAATAAAATCTACTATCTTTTATGATTTAAAAGGTTTTTCATCATCATTATAATTGAGACTCAAACTTTAATAAATAATCCACATCATTGAATCACCCCCGCACTACTGCCCGAGGATATTCTTTAGTATCACGTCCACAATTATTCATGCACTACGAGCGAGAATAGTTGTGTATTCATTAATGGTCATGATCATGCCAACAATGTCCATCAATGCACTACTACTAATCGAGGATTTTTACCACATCATTTGTAACATTACGGTCATGATTACACAAGAATAGTCTCGGTCATAATCATACCAAGTCCATCTATGCACTACGAGCCACGTAGATGACTTTAAAAAAATATAAACATGAGGATGATGACAATGATATAAGAATTCAATAAAACAAGTTCAAGAATTATTTTATCGAGGAATTATTAACGTCAAATTGTCAACACGATAATCTTTGTTTTGTAGAGTAAAATTCAAGAATGATCGGAAGAATATTTCCATGAAAAGATATCTTTGAATGAAACGCAAATATCAAGGATATTCTACTAATTTCATGGAGTATAGAAGTCAAAGTTTTAACTAAATGGGTATAATAAAGAATGGAATAACAAAAGAAATCACCATGCATGCGGTACTTAGATGACACGCGAGTTATTCAACAGAATAATAATAACGGAACGGTCGTCGGGTGAAATTCACACCTACTGAGGATGTTCCAACAGTAATAATAAAGATGGAATCGGATCCGGTGTAAAACACACAGATAAAGCTATTCCAACGAGAATGATAAAGACAGAACCAGTCAAATTGTAAAACACACGCATGGGATGTTCCAACAGAATAATAAAAGCGGAACCAGTCCGGTGTAAAACACAAAGACAGGATGTTCCAGCGAGAATAATAATAAAGATGGAACCGGTGGGTGTAAAACACACGCATACGATGTTCTAACAGAATAATAAAGATGGAACCAGATCCGGTAAAAAACACACGAGATAGGATATTCCAACGAGAATGATAAAAAGCGGAACCGAGTTAAAGTGTAAAACACACGCATGAGGATGTTCCAACAGAATAATAAAGACGCGGAACCAGTCCGGTGTAAAAACACATGCATGAGGATGTTCCAACAGAATAATAATAAAGATGGAACCAGTCCGAGGTGTAAAACACATGCACGAGGATGTTCCAATGAGAATAATAGAAGAATGGAATAAAAGAAGAAGATCACCAAGTATAGGGGATTAAGCGTGATACAAAGTTATTCCAACGTAATAAATAAGAATGGAATAACAAAAGAAGTTCTCTTCATGAATACAAAAGAATAACACCCCTTACGGTACAACAAATAATATTCCCTACCTTAGAAGAAGCTGAATATTGGCAAAGTGAAGTAGCAGAATACTTTTCTTCTTTCTCTCTATAGTTTCTCTCTATAGAGTTTCAGTGAATTCGTAAGAAAATAATGAAGGAATGAGCTTCTATTTATAGGAAAATAGAATGCATAGTAATTAATCCATGAACGGTCCATATTGATTTACTTTAATCGACGGTCCATATTTAAAGCAAAATCTTTTAAATAAAATATAATATATTCTATTTATATAAAAACATTTTACTATACAAACACTATGCAATACTATGCAAAACACTATGCAAAACACTATGCATAATAAAATATAATATATTTTATTTATAAAATAACTTTAATAAAGTATTACATTTTTATATAAAAGATGTTTACATTTTATTACGTTAATAATACTGAATAAAACAAAAGCGTCATTATCATTATAATAATTCATATTATTAATAAATGATAATGGAATCAAGCCTGAGTGACTTCTCACATAAGCATCGATAATCAATACTGGTGTGCTTCTTATACGCAACCACACGTATTCTTGTACTTTTACTACTAGGAGTAGTTCAACGAAGTATCAACGGTAAAACTTTCCGTAGTTATTTCAATAAAATATTTTTGTCGTTTTCTCAATCCAAACAATAATTTTGTTATTGGGGTCCACCAATGATTGAGCCATTATACGAATATTCTCGCTAAAACAAGAATATTCCCCGACCAATCGAATATAATATAACCACTTGCATACTTTGCAAAATTTATAAATATTACCCACAACTATAACATTATATCAAATTATTCCATAATATTCAAAAATAATATTTATAGAAAATTCATCTTTATTTATAAAAGTTGGGGTCTTACAACCTCCCTTCTTATGAAATTTCGCCCTCGAAATTAGAGTGCGATACTGGTATGTCGAAGAGGTAAGGATACCTTGATTTCATTTCAGATTCTAACTCCCAAGTCATTTCCTCAACATCGTGGTTCCTCCACAAAACTTTGACTTGAGGTATAACCTTGGAGCGTAGAATATGTTCCTTCTTATCCAAAATTTGAACAGGAACCTCTTCATACGTCAAATCTTCCGCTATTTCGTCAGGTTCTAACTCAATAATATGGTTCGGGTCTTTCACATATTTACGTAACATGGATATGTGAAAAACGTTATGAACACGAGACATATTTGGCGGTAAAGCGAGTCTATAGGCCACAGTTCCTACTCAATCGAGGATTAAAAATGGACCGATGAATCGAGAATTAAGTTTTCCTCTCTTTCCAAATCTTGTAACTCCTTTCCATGGAGCAACTCTTAACAACACATGATCTCCTATATCGAATTCCACGTCCTTTCGATGAAGATCAAAGATAACTCTTTTATCGATTTTGTGAGGTTTTTATACGTTGTCGGATCGTTTGAATCTTTTTTCGTAGTCATACGTACCAACTCCGGTCCCAACAACGTTGCTTCACCCACCTCATCCCAAAGATCTTGGAGAGCGACACTTTCTTCCATACAACGCCTTGAATAGAGCCATGCCAATACTTGCTTGATAACTATTGTTGTAGGAAAACTCCACCAATGGTAAGAACTTGTCCCAACTCCCCTTGAAATCAAGGACACAGAGTCTTAATATATCTTCAAGAGTTTGAATAGTCCTCTCCGATTGTCCGTCCGTCTGAGGATGATATGCCGAGCTAAATCGTAAGTCTGTGCCCATAGCTTTTTGCAAACTAACCCAAAATCGTGAAGTGAATCTTGGGTCTCGATCAGAAACTATGGATACCGGCATACCATGTAGTCTTACAATCTCGTTTATGTACATACGAGCAAGACGTTCAAGTGTATAAGTTTCTCGTATCGGTAAGAAATGAGCAGACTTGGTCAATCTATCAACAATGACCCAAATCGCATCAATGCCTTGAGAAACCTTAGGAAGGCCGGTGCGAAATCCATGGTAATGTGCTCCCACTTCCATTACGGAATTTCAAGTGGTTGCAATGGACCTTTTGGTACTTGATGCTCCGCTTTAACTCGTTGACAAGTTAGACACCTTGAGATAAACAGCGCTATCTCTCTCTTCATATTGCTCCACTAAAATGTATGACGAATATCATGATACATTTTGGTACTCCCAGGATGGATAGCAAATGGTGTGTTGTGCGCCTCCATCATGATATTATACTTTAAATCGTGGTCGTTAGGAACACAAAGTGCGGAGTTGACTCAAGTATTCCTTCTTCATCGATTCTTGCTTCCGGCATAACACCTTCTTGCACTTTCTTCCTCATACGCATCAGCTCCAAGTCTGTAGCTTGAGCAGCTTTAACTTTATCGATTAAAGTCGGTTCTACTCGTATATTCGCTATCATCACATGCGTCGCTGGAGTCTTTAACTCTATCTCCATCATTTGCAAGTCACACAAAATGGGCCTTTGTGTTGACAATAACGCACTCGTACTTGCATACGATCTTCTGCTCAATGCGTCAGCTACCACGTTCGCTTTTCCAGGATGGTATTGGATGGTATGATCATAATCTTTCAATAGTTCAAGCCAACGTCGTTGTCGCATGTTGAGTTCCTTTTGAGTGAAGAAATATTTGAGGCTTTTATGATCCGTAAAGATCTCCACTTTCTCCCCATACAAGTAATGCCTCCAAATTTTAAGTGCAAAGACAACAGCTGCCAACTCTAGATCATGAGTAGGATAATTCCTCTCATATTCTTTGAGTTGTCGCGAGGCATAGGCTATAACTTTTCCATGTTGCATGAGAACACATCCCAACCCTTTGCCCGAAGCATCACTGTAGATGACAAATCCCTCCGAGCCAGATGGTATTGTCGAGCAGTCTTTGAAATAAGTCTCCTCTTGAGTTCTTGAAAACTCCTCTCACATTCTTCGCTCCAATAGAACTTTGTATCTTTCCGAGTCATTTGAGTCGATGGAGTAGCGATTCGAGAAAATCCTTCCACGAATCTCCGATAATAACCCACTAAACCGAGAAAGCTACGATTTTGATCATCGATTTAGGTTGTTCCCGACTTTGAATAGCTTCAATCTTTCTTTGGGTCACAGATATTCCATGACTTGATACCACGTGCCCAAGGAATGCTACTTCTTCAAGCCGAACTCACATTTCTTCAACTTGGCATAAAGCTTATATTCACGAAGCTTTTGGAGTGTCGACCTCAAGTGTTGCTCATGATCTTCACGGCTTTTGGAATAAATAAGGATGTCATCAATAAAGATGACCACAAAGTGATCTAAATATTCCTTGAATACTCGGTTCATCATATCCATGAAGGCGGCAGAGGAGCATTAGTCAATCCAAAGGACATGACTAGGAATTCATAATGCCGTCTTAGGAGTTACGAAAGCCGTCTTTGGAATGTCGGTGGTTCTAATCTTCAATTGGTGATATCCGGAACGAAGATCAATCTTTGAAAAGAATTTGGCTCATTACTGTTGGTCAAACAGGTCATCAATACGTGGCAATGGATACCTATTTTTGATGGTGACATGATTCAACTCCCGATAATCAATACAAAGTCGCATACTCCCATCTTTCTTCTTCACGAATAGAACAGAGCACCCCAAGGAGAAGTACTAGGGCGAATAAAGCCGATGTCTAACAATTCCTGCGGTTGGGTCTTTAACTCACGAAGTTTAATAGAGCCATTCGATATGGGGCTTTGGAAATAGGTTTTGTCTAGGGTTCAAGGTCGATACAAAATTCAATTTCACGCTACTGGGGGTAGGCAGGAAGTTCTTGAGAATACGTCAGAAATTTATTAACAATAGAAATATCGTTCAAAGCGGCGTATTTTTTTGTTTACATACGTGACATGAGCTAAGAAAGCTTGACATCCGTTTTTCAATAAGCGAATAGCTTTATGGCTTGAGATGACCGTGATTGATTGTAATGGTTTGGTCGTTTGAATTCGCATAATAGGTTGATTAGGAATATGAAAGCTAACAACCTTACGAAAACAATCAATTTTTGCATGATAAGTAGTTAACCAATCAATCCCTAGAATCACGTCAAATGCAAGTATTTTTAATGAAATAAGATCGACGGTAATGTGAGGGTACCGATTTGAACCAAACAAGACTTATAAGCAGTGGATGTAATGAAGGTTTCTCCCAACGGAGTTTCCATGAGATAAGTCAAAGTCTAATTTCTCGAGTCAAATTTAATCGATGGCGCAAGTAGGAGAAATAAAAGAATGGGCGTAACCAGGTATCAAATAAAGTATAGACTTCATTAGAGTTTATGATAAGCTTACCCGTGATGACCTCATTCGGGTTCCTTGCTCTCTGGGAGGGTCACAACAAACGCTCTCCCTTGCACTAACTGGGTTTTGACTTTTTGGGAATGACCTTTGGTGCCTCCATCCTAGTTGAATTTGTCTTGATGGCGACAAAATCGAGCTAAGTGACCTTCTCTTCCACAATTATAACATGCTTTGGACGGCATGCACGATTCGGATGATGTGTCCCTCTTCTCCGCATTTGAAGCATATGATAGGTGGTCTTTCTCCTTCCTTAACAACGGGTCTTTGGTCCGACGTCTTTCCATCATTGTTGAATCTCCGTTTCTTGAAATGTCCATTCTTATTGTTTTTTGTACGATTACCACCGGAAGTGGTTACCGAGTATCGGCTTTGTTGATTCCCTCAACGCTTGTTGTCACCGCTTCGATGACTACTCTCTCATTTGGTATTATAATTTTGCGGTACGCTCTCTTTTAGTTCGTTGACTCGTTATCGCGCTCCACTAAGCGAGCCCTATTTACAACATCTGAATACAAACACGGTTTATGAGAAATAAGATGTTGGCGTATCTCCGACTTCAAACCTCTTAAAACATTCGTGCCATTTCTCTTCATTATCCACCAAGTGGGGACGAAACCGTGATAACTCCGCAAATTTTGCCTCGTATTGCGACACGGTCATATTGTTTTGTTCCAACTTGATAAACTCCACCTCCTTCATGTGGCGAATACTTTCGAGGAAAGTATTTGTCGTTGAAACGACTCTGGAACTTCTCCCAAGATATCTTGATCTGATGAGGTTGAGTACGTTTCTACCGATTCCCACCGATGTCGCCTCTCCACGCAACATAAAAGGCGTGAAAGGGAACCTTTTGCTCTCGGAGCATCCCAAGACATCAAATATCTTGGTAATCTGCTTTATCCATGCTCCGCCGAAGTGGTTTTGGCTCTCCCTTAAACTCGGTGGTCCCAGCTCCTTGAATTGTTTAGCGGTGACCGCCGAGAGTTTTCCGTGTTTCCACCTACGTTTTGGACGAGAGTCGCTCTCGCGCTTTCTTTGTTGCATAAATTGCATAAAGCCTCACGAACATTTGATCATTCATCATTTGGTCGGTGTTGTTGTTTGCATGAGGATTGTCGCCTTCACGATGCACATTATCACGATTATTGATATGTGGTGAATCAACGATCGCTGCGCTCCATTGCTATTCTCAACATTCTCGGATGTCATTTTGAGATCATTGCCACAAAACAAAAGGTTAATTGACATGTAACAAATTATCCCTATCTTCGACCAACCAATAAAATAGCACATAAACTTAGGTAGGTCATACTAGCGAAGGTATTCCCGTCTCTCCCTCCTAGTACTATTCTCACATCTTAGCCAGGATCATATCCTAAGCTCGATACCAACTATGGCGCCCCAAAATTAGGTATACATCACCCATCTTGGGTAGTCGGATACATGGTCTGTAATTTAAATACAACTTTTTAATATAAGCGTAGGTATACAATACGACATAAAGCGTGAGTTTGAATACAAATATTATCTACTAGATATTATACAAACTCAAAAGGAGTCCTCATTACAATTATTATCACACTATTTCACGAGAATAGTGAGGACTACTAATTTATCCTCACGGACCATTACTCCGTTCCCAGGCTCGTCCCGGCTATGTTCTCATTTCACGAAGAGAACAAAGTGAAAGAAAAGGTGAGCTCAACTAGCCCAAAGAAGAAATATTATGACTAAGATAATGCAGAATAAATTATCATTAGCCTTCAATAGTGTTAAAGCGATAAAATATAATAAACATCAAGTTTAAGCTGCGATGAACAAGCAATCCATTAAAAAGAGTCAGTAGAAAATAAAATCTACTATCTTTTATGATTTAAAAGGTTTTTTCATCATTTGTTATAATTTGAGACTCGACTTTAATAAACATCATTGAATCACCCCACACTTTCTGACCGAGGATATTCTTTAGTATCACGTCCACAATTATTCATGCACTACGGGCCAAGAATAGTTGTGTATTCATTAATGGTCATGTGATCATGCCAACAATCGTCCATCAATGCACTACTGCCCCATCGAGGATTTTTACCACATCATTTGTAACATTACGGTCATGATTACACCGAATAGTCTACGGTCATAATCATACCAAGTCCATCTATGCACTCTACGAGCCACGAGATGACTTAAAAAAAAAATATAAACATGAGGATGATGACAATGATATAAGAATTCAATAAAACAAGTTCAAGAATTATTTTATCCGGGAATTATTAACGTCCAAATTGTCAACATGATCTTGTTTTGTAGAGTAAAATTCAAGAATGATCGGAAGAATATTTCCATGAAAAGATCTTTGAATAAAACGCAAATATCGAGGATATTCTACTAATTTCATGGAGTATAGAAGTCAAAGTTTTAACCATTTGGGTATAATAAAGAATGGAATAACAAAAGAAATCACCATGCATGCGGTACCGCGCCAGACGAGTTATTCCAACAGAATAATAATAACGGAACCGGTCGGTGAAATTCTGCAAGCGGGATGTTCCAACAGAATAATAAAGATGGAACTAGATCCGGTGTAAAAACACACGAGATAGGATATTCCAACAGAATGATAAAGACAGAACCGAGTCGGTGTAAAATACCGCATGAGGATGTTCAACGAGAATAATAAAGAGCGGAACCGGTCGGTGTAAAAACACGACATGGATGTTCAGCGAATAATAATAATAAAGATGGAACCGGTCCGGTGTAAAACACACGAACATGATGTTCCAACAGAATAATAAAGATGGAACCGGATCGGTGTAAAACACACGATAGGATATTCCAACAGAATGATAAAAGCGGAACCGGGTGGGTGTAAACACTTGAGCAGGATGTTCCAGCGAGAATAATAAAAGCGGAACCGGTCAGGTGTAAAACACACGAGCAGGATGTTCCAGCGAGAATAATAATAAAGATGGAACTGAAGTCCAGGTGTAAAACACATGATGCAGGATGTTCCAGCGAGAATAATAGAAGAATGGAATAAAAGAAGTAGATCACCAAGTATAGGGGATTTCAGCGTATCTGAGTTATTCAATGAATAAATAAGAATGGAATAACAAAAGAAGTTCTCTTCATGAATACAAAAGAATAACACCCTTACGGTACAACAAATAATATTCCCTACCTTAGAAGGCTGAATATTGGCAAAGTGAAGTAGCGAGAATACTTTTCTTCTTTCTCTCTATAGTTTCTCTCTCTAGAGTTTGGTGAATTAAAGTAAGAAAATAATGAAGGAATGAGCTTCTATTTATAGGAAAATAGAATGCATAGTAATTAATCCATGAAGCGGTCCAGATTGATTTACTTTAATCGGCGGTCCACATTTAAAGCAAAATCTTTTAAATAAAATAAAATATATTCTATTTATATAAAAACATTTTACTATGCAAACACTATGCAATACTATATGCAAAATACTATGCAAAACACTATGCAACACTATGCATAATAAAATATAATATATTTTATTTATAAAATAACTTTAATAAAGTATTACATTTTATATAAAAAGATGTTTACATTTTATTACGTTAATAATACTGAATAAAACAAAGCGTCATTATCATTATAATAATTCATATTATTAATCGACAATAATGGAATCAAAGCGAGTGACTTCTCACATAAGCATCGATAATCAATACCTAGTGTGCTACTATGCAACCACACGTATTCTTGTACTTTTACTACTGAAAGTAGTTCAGCGATATCAGCGGTAAAACTTCCACCGTTATTTCAATAAAATATTTTTTGTCGTTTTCTCAATAAACAATAATTACATTGTGGGGTCCACCAATGATTGAGCCATTGTACGAATATTCCCTGCTAAACCGAATATTCCCCGACCAATCGAATATAATATAACCACTTACATACTTTGCAAAATTTATAAATATTTCCCACAACTATAACATTATATCAAATTATTCCATAATATTCAAAAATAATATTTATAGAAAATTCATCTTTATTTATAAAAGCTGGGGTCTTACAAATACTTCATAAAAATTCCCGCTATTTATCTCAACTCACTTGGCTTCACTGAACACATTTTTGAACAATAACTATTCATCATTAATATTATAACTTGCAATATTAACAACCATATCATTCACAGGAAAGAGGGGGCTTTTCGATAAGGATTTCTCCCTATTAGCGCGCAATTAGGTGACCAAATCCTTTCCTCGACAGAACTTTCTAGACATTATCAATAATGCAAATAATAATATGAATAACTTTGTCGGCTCAATTATTGATTTAATAATATAAAATATTATGACAATAATTGAATCAATAACGTGAGATACTATGCAGCAATTACTGTGGCAATAATTGAAATAAACTGAGTGACTTCTCACGTAAGCATCAATAATCAAAAATACTGTACAATACCGTGTGCTACTATGCAACCACGCGTATTACTGTAATTTTATCACCGGGTATTTCAATAGTTAACGGTAAAACTTTAGCAGTTATTTTTATAAAAAGATATTTCTGTCGTTTTCTAACTCCGACAATAATTCTGTTGTGGGGTCCACCAATGATTGTGATGTCATACGAATATTCTCGAATATTCCCTGACCAAACGAATATTTTATAACAACTTGCTTATTTTGCAAAATTTGTAAATATTACCCACAACTATAACATTATATCAAATCCAAACCTTAATACTCAAAATGTTATTTAGAAAAATTAATCTTTATTCATACACGTAAGGGTCTTACAACCTCCCCTTCTTATGAAATTTCATCCTCAAAATTGGTGTACGTACCTGGTATGTCGAAGAGGTGAGGATACCTTGATTTCATTTCAGATTCTAACTCCCAGGTCATTTCCTCAACATCGTGGTTTCTCCACAAAACTTTGACTTGAGGTATAACCTTGGAGCATAGAATATATTTTTTCTTATCCAAGATTTTAACAGGTACCTCTTCATACGTTAAATCTTCCACTATCTCGTCTGGTTCTAATTCAATAATGTGGTTCGGGTCTTTCACATATTTACGTAACATAGATATGTGAAAAATGTTATGAACACAAGACATACTTGGCGGTAAGGCGATTCTATAGGCCACAGTTCCTACTCGATCAAGGATTTCAAATGGGCCAATGAATCGAGGGTTGAGCTTTCCTCTCTTTCCAAATCTTTTAACTTCTTTCCATGGAGCAACACGTAACAACACATAATCTCTAACATTGAACTCCACGTCCCTTCGATGAAGATCAACATAACTCTTTTGTCAATCTTGTGAGGTTTTTATACGTTGTCGGATCATTTGAATTTTTTCCGTAGTCATGTGTACCAATTCCGGTCCCAACAATATTGCTTCACCCACCTCATTCCATCATACTGAAGAACGACACTTGCGTCCATACAACGCCTCGAATAAAGCCATGCCGATACTTGCTTGATAACTGTTACTGTAGAAAAATTCTACTAATGGCAAGAACTTGACCCAACTTTCTTCGAAGTCAAGGACACAGAGTCTTAATAGATCTTCAAGAGTTTGAATAGTCCTCTCCGACTGCCCGTCCGTCTGAGGATGATATGCCGAACTGAATCGTAAATCCGTGCCCATAACCTTTTGCAAACTGACCCAAAACCGTGAAGTAAATCTTGGGTCTCAGTCAAAAACTATGGATACTGGCATACCAAGCAGTCTTACAAACTCATTTATGTATATACGAGCAAGACGTTCAAGTGAATAAGTTTCTCGTATAGGTAAGAAATGAGCATACTTGGTTAATCTATCAATAATGACCCAAATTAAGACCAGTAACAAATCCATGGTAAAGTGCTCCCACTTCCATTCTGGAATTTCAAGTGGTTGCAATGGACCTTTTGGCACTTGATGCTCTGCCTTGACACGTTGACAAGTTTGACACCTTGAAATAAACTCCGCAATCTCTCTTTTCATATTGATCCACCAAAATATATGTGGAAGATCATGGTACATTTTGGTACTCCCAGGATGGAATGCAAACGGTGTGTTGTGTGCCTCCATCATGATTTTATACTTCAAATCAGAGTCGTTAGGAACACAAAGTCTGGAGTTGACTCGAAGTATTCCTTCTTCATCGATTCTTGCTTTCGAAATATCACATTCTTGTACTTTCTTCCTCATATGCATTAGCTTCAGCTCCGTAGCTTGAGCAGTTTTAACTTTATCGATTAAAGTCGGTTCTACTCGTATATTTAACATCATCACATGGGTCCCCAGAGTCTTTAACTCTATCTCCATCCTTTGTAAGTCATACAAAATGAGCCTTTTCATTGACAATATCGCACTTATACCCGCATATGATCTTCTACTCAACGCGTCAGTTACCACATTCGCTTTTCTAGGATGGTAATGAATGGTATGATCATAATCTTTCAACATCTCGAGCCAACGTCGTTGCCGTATATTGAGTTCCTTTTGGGTGAAGAAATATTTGAGGCTTTTATGATCTGTATAGATCTCCATCTTCTCGCCATATAGGTAATGCATCCAGATCCTTAATGTAAAAACGACTGCTGCCAACACTAAATCATGAGTAGGATAATACCTCTCATATTCTTTGAGTTGTCGTGAGGTATAGGCTATGACTTTCCCATGTTGCATGATTACATATTCTAACCCTCTTCCTGAAGCATCGCTGTAGATGACAAATTCCTCCGAACCAGATGGTATTGTCAGAACAGGTGCTGAAATGAGTCTCCTCTTGAGTTCTTGAAAACTCTTCGTACATTCCTCGCTCCAACTGAATTTTGTATCTTTTCGAGTTAGCTGAGTTAATGGAGTAGCTATTCGAAAAAATTCTTCTACGAATCTTTGATAATAACCAGCTAAGCCCAGAAAGCTACGTACTTCGGTCACTGACTTAGGTTGCTCCCAGCTTTGTATTACTTCAATTTTTGTTGGGTCAACAGATATTCTGTGATTTGATATCACGTGCCCAAGGAATGCTACTTTCTCAAGCCAGAACTTGCATTTCTTTAACTTGGCATAAAGTTTGTTCTCCCAAAGCTTTTGGAGTATCAACCTTAAGTGTTGCTCATGATCTTCACGACATTTGGAGTATATGAGGATGTCCTCAATAAAGACAACCACAAAATAATCCAAATATTCCTTGAATACTTGGTTCATCATATCCATAAAGGCAGCAGGAGCATTAGTCAATCTAAAAGACATGACTAGGAATTTGTAATGCCCGTACCGAGTTCTAAAAGCAGTATTTGGAATGTCATCATTTTTAATCTTTAACTGATGATATCTGGAACGAAGATCGACCTTTTAAAAGAATTTAGCGCCTTGCAACTGGTCAAACATGTCTTCAATGCGAGGCAACGGGTACCTATTTTTGATGGTGACATGATTCAACTCTCGATAATCAATACAAAGTTTCACACTTCCATCTTTCTTCTTTACGAATAGAACAGGAGCACCCCAAGGAGACGTACTAGGACGAATGAAACTGGTGTCTAACAATTCCTGCAGTTGGGTTTTTAACTCCTTAAGTTCAATAGGAGCCATTCGATATGGGGCTTTAGAAATGGGTTTTGTACCAGGTTCAAGGTCGATACAAAATTAAATTTCACGCTCTGGGGGTAGGCCAGGAAGTTCTTCAGGGAATACGTCATGAAATTTATTAACAATAGAAATATCATTCAAATCTTACTTATTTTTGTTTAAATCCGTGACATGGGCTAAGAAAGCTTGACATCCATTTTATAATAAACGAATAGCTTTATGACTTGATATGACAGTGTGTGATGCCCCCAAAATAGGTATACATCACCAATTCTGAGTCGCCAAATACATGGTACATAAAATAAGTACAACTTTATTATTACAATTGTAAATGCAAAATCTGACAACACATATCATGAAGTTTAAATACAAATATTGTCTTCTAGACAATATCAACACTCAAATAAAGTGCTCATTACAATTATTGATGCACTATTTTACAAAATAGTGAGGACTACAAAAACAGCTGTCTTGGATCATCACTCCATACCCCAGCTAGTCCCTGCTAAATTCTCACATCCTGAGAAGAAAAATGGAACAAAAAGGAAAAGGCTGAGCTCAACTAGCCCAGTAAAGAATATTATGACTAAGATAATATACAACAAATTATCCTTAGTCTTCAACAGGAAAAAATATGATAGAATACAATAGACAACAAGTTTTAGATTAACAACTGCAGCGGAAACAACAATTCATTAGAAGAGTTAAGTAAAGAATGAAATCTACTATCATCTATGAATTTAAAAGTCCATCATCAATATTTTATCCCTTTAACATCAATCAATATACATCTTGAATCAAATATTCATCTTTGCACTACGGGCCAAAGATATTCATCAGGTAATCATTCATCTTTACACTACAGGCTAAAGATATTCATCAAGTATCACCATTAAGAATTGAGGATGATGAAAAACATTTTAGAGAACGAATCCAGTGAGACAGAAGGACAAATGTTAAGGATTCATATTTCTGTTTATCCAAATTCAATAATACTCCATAATAACCAAGTGTGAAGTAGAATTCAAAAATAAAGATCAAAACATGGATACAATCAAAGATAGTAACCATTAAAGACATCTGGGATGAAAAAGAGAATTTCATTTTTCGGTGAATAGTGTCGTATACGTGAATAGTGCCGTATACGTGAATAGTAATCTCGACATAAAAAGATAGAAATTCCACAATAAAATTTATATCAATATTTCAGCATAATGATATTGAAGAAAGTAATATCATTTACGAAGAAAATAACATCCCTTACCTCAAAGAAACAGTACTTCGGAATGAAAGGTCGGATTGTGATGCTAAATGAAACTTGTACTGAATAACAACTCTCAAAGTATCTAAATACTCACAAAATACGCTCGATAATATAGAGAGAGAAAGAGAGAAAGCTTATGTTTCTGGTGTGATTTTCAATTCTAACCTAAACACCTATTTATAGGAAAATGCTATGCCAAGCAGAAGCGAGACTTGACTGCTCTTTACGATGGCTTTACCTGCTACTATTGCCACCCACCACATTTGAAATAAAATTTGAGCACATTTCTCATCAATCAAAAGTGGGGCCCACTCAATTCTAAAATTTTCCACCAAAAATCATTTATAACATAATTTCTGAATCAGTCACCTCTTAAAATTCATAACAAATCATACATTCATTTTTAATGGTTCAAAATTTGTGGACATATACTCAACTTATATATGTATAACATATCTAAAAATCACAACGATCCAACGGTTGGATTAAAAATTATAACTCACGCAATATATCTCAAGAACACTAATTTGATTTTTAATACCTCCATTCCGACAAAAATACTGATAAAACACCTCAACATTAATAGCCACATAAAATAAATATTTCCTTATCATATAAATCAATAAATAATTATTCACAAATAATATTACAGAATCACAATAATGACAACCAGGCCATTCCCAGGAAAGAGGGGGCTTTCCAATAAGGATTTCTCCTTACTGGTACGCAATTAGGTGACCAAACCTCTCCTTAGACAGAACTTTCTAGACATTGCCAAAATGCTATCTAATTATATTATTCAAATAATATGAATTATTAATCTGATAATGGGAAATACTGTGCAGAGACAATTATTGAAATAACAATAATATAAAATATCAACGTAGCAATTATTGAATCAATGAAATAAAATATTGAACAATAATTACTGTAATAATTATTGAGTAGTGCCTTTTTACGTAAGAATCAATAATTCAAAAAATGCATGCAATACCTTGTGCTATCTTTGTGCAACCACGCCAGCGTACATTGTATTTTAACCACCGGTTATTCAACGGTTGTTAATCGGTAACAACTACGCCGTTATTTATAAAAACTCAAACTTGTCATTTTTTTCATATGACAATTATTCTGTTATGAGGCCCACGAATGGCTGCGCCGTCGTACGAATATTCCCCGACAAAAATAAATATTTTATAACCACTTGCTTATTTTGTAAAATTTGCACATTTCACCCATAACCAAAGTATTATATCAAATTAACTCCTTATTATTTCAAGATAATAAATAGAGAAAATTTAATTTTATTCATAATAAGTTGGGGTCTTACACAGTGATTCACTTTAGTTGTTTGGTTGCTTGAATTTGTAAAATAGGTTGGTTAGGAATATGAAAGCTAACAACCTTATGAAAATAATTAATTTTAGCATGATGAGTAGTTAACCAGTTAATCCCTAAAATCACATCAAATGCAAGTATTTTCAAAGAGATAAGATCGACAGGTAACGTGCGGGTGCCGATTTGAATCAAACAAGATTTATAAACAGTGGATGTAATGAAGGTTTCTCACAACAGAGTTTCAACAGATAAGTCAAAGTCTAATTCCTCCGGAGTTAAATTTAAACATTGAGCATGTGACGACCCGAGAATTTAG
The DNA here is from genome assembly GCA_020205615.1 of Panax quinquefolius. Classification (NCBI taxonomy): domain Eukaryota; kingdom Viridiplantae; phylum Streptophyta; class Magnoliopsida; order Apiales; family Araliaceae; genus Panax; species Panax quinquefolius. The sequence continues at coordinate 72,053,094 of CM035173.1, read as the reverse complement.
ACAATTTAATAAAATCTTAAAGATTTAATTAAAGTTTAAATAATAGACCTAGACAAAAAATAAGTGTATGGATTTGATATTTTTGTGAAGGATTTTGGTGAATTTAAAATTTTTTGCTAACGGCTTACAGTGTTAAGGGTATAAGTGTATATGTTTTGTGTATGTAGTTTTATGTGTATAAAATTGTTGATAAAGATCAATTATTGGTCGGATAAGTTATATCAACGATAAACCTTAAAGTTATATTAAGAACATAGACGTTCAGTTAAAAAAATGCTAACGATTTACTAGAAACCCTAATACCGGCTCTGGAAACCCTAATTTTAGTTCTGGGAATTCGAAACCCTAATTCAGAATCTTAAAACCCTAATTTGGGCAGTTAAAAGATAAGTATAAAAGTTTAAGTGTTTATGATTATATATTTAATTAGGGATAACCCTAATTGATTAATTAGAAAACCCTAATTGTTCAGTTAGAAACCCTAATCCATAATAACTAATTGTTAATTTAACAATTTTAATGTTAATTAGGACACCTTGTTCCTAATTAGCAAGCTTTATTGTGATTAGGGAACCTTAAGATAATTAGGAAATCCCAATCCTAATTTAGAAGGCTTAATTTCCTATTTTAAAAACTAATTAGAAATCCTAAAAATTTTAAGTTTTCAAAACCTTAGGGTTAAGCCCTAAGGGCCAAACCCTAAGGGTTATACCCTAAGGGTTTCACAAGTTACTTTTATGCCATTAAATTGGTAAGAAAAATGACTAAAATGCCCTTTTTCAATTCTTTATTAGGTTGGAGTGTAGATCTTGCGATATATTTGGTAGTTTACCAACTAAAGTTTCCCCATGTTCTCTAAAATATCAAATATCTCAGCCACATTGCAAAATATAGATACATTGCATCAATATATATAGATTAAAGAGAGATAAAATACTTACTTTATTTTTTATATGAACCAAGACCTTCTCTCACTAAGATTTCAAAAATGGAGAGAGAAAGGGAGTGTTAAGTCAAGCTAATATCACTACTTAGCAAGCCAAGATCAAATCAGCAAGATCAGATTTAAGATCAAAGCTTAAAAGTGGTATAAATCCTAAATTTCAAAATCCTTAAAATTTTGTGTTAATGTTGGTATGTTGGTTAGATATGTGTTAGAGGGTGTTATATAGTGATCTGGGTTGTTATATCCTAGATCAATAACATCTAGATGCAAGAAAATGGGTTTTTCAAAATTGATCATAAAAGTTATCTGACAAGCAAGTGTCAGGACTCCTAGATCTGTGCGTGTTAGATGTTTAGTGTGTTTGATGTTATAGATCTATTCTTTGCTATGAGGATAGTAGACTGGAAGTGGAATCACCTCCATAACCTATCTAGATCTTCAGTTATTAGCAGTCAAACAGGGTTGACCAATCATGGAAATAGAATTCCAGGTAACCCAGATTTTCCAGAAAACTCTGACAACGTTTTTGCAGGGCTCTGATATTGCTGTTGTTAGATAGTTATGTAATGTTATTGTTATGGTTGTGTAGACTGACATGAGTACTATCGATCCATGTCTCTAGAATCCTTAGATCATTCACATAATCAAATAAAATGGCGGTCAAAGTAGGGTTGACGAAACTGCCGGATGAAGATTCTGGGTAACCCAAAAATCTTCAAAGTCAGATTCCTGACCACTACTTTAACCGGCTTAGATCTTTTATATGTGGTGTTGTTAGGTTGATCTAATGTAGTATTATTGTACCCGACATCTCTACTTCATGAATGAACCTTTATATACATTAAGTAAGCTCAGGATCAAAGTTACAAAGCCCATAAAATAGACCCATGAACTATTCTTCATTTCTGGGTAACCCAGAAATGAAGAACAACCTCTTACTGCCACTTTGATGGCTTAGATCTCTATGTTGTGTTATGATATGGCCATGAAACTTGATTTTAGTTGTAGTGTTACACTTATACTACAATCCTAACACAAATTACCAGCCCAGAATCAACAAGATCCTAGATCTATTAATGGTCAAACCTAGCACCTTGTAGACTGACATGAAGATCTCGACAGGCTCAAGAACATGAAGAACACCTATAGCGACGTTTCTATCGCTATAGGCCCCCCTTTAGTGACACTTTATTTCCAAAAATTATTATATTTATTAAATAAATAAAGAAAAATAGTTTTTAATTATGAAAAATACATAATAAATTCCTAAAAAAAAATTTAAAGCCTGAAAATGGGTTTTTAATAATTTTGAATATATTTCATTAATATTTAATATTTTTGGAATATTAATGGTATTTAATTTATTTAATTATAATATTAAATAAATTAATTAAAATAATTTTAATACTTAAAAATTATTTAAAACTATATTATGGTATAAAAATATTTTAAGTTATTATTAATGACTTTTAATATTTTGTGATGAATTTCATTAATAATTTATTATTAATGGTAATTAATTTATTTAATAAATATATTAAATAAATTATGGAAAAATAAATTAATGATTTAAAAATCATATAAAATAATTTAAAGGTTATAAAAATATTTGAAGTTATAAAATATAACTTTTGATATTTTGTCATGAAAAATATTAATATTTTAATATTAATGGTAATTATTGAATAATAGATTTAAATGTTTTAAAATCATATAAATGTGATTTTAAGGTATTAAAAATACTTTGAAATATTAAAATATATTATAATATTATGTTATGATTTTCATTAATATTTGATATTAAATAAATATTAATGATAAGAGAATAATGTGGTATTTATATCATATAAAAACGATATAAGTGATTGAAAAATCATGATAAATGATAATAATTACGTGAAAATTTTTACGAGCCTTTAAATATTATGTTGACTGATTAATAAATTATCTAAGATAATTGTGTTGCGTTTAGATAGAGTCTTATGGATATTAGGCTCGTTAATTATCCGACTAGGCCATCGGGATGTCAGAATTGTGAAGGATTCAACTCAGACAACAATAGTTTGACTTGATACTAGGTCTTATGTTATGTTTAGACTGATAGGGTTATGTGTTATGTGTTTAGGTTGTTTTATAAATATATATATATATAACAGTATTATAGTGTGATGATATTATTCTAATATTTAGAGTTCCATATTATCAATATTAGGTTCTTCGGATAAAGCTAAATAGGTTGCGTAACGGTAATCAACGGAACATGCAAGTTTGCACTAACTCGACCTCGAGTTGTTCATTTAAATATGCTTATGGATAATCATTGCTGATTACTATGTCTATGAATTGTTGAATCGCATTCTGTGCATATTGCATGTATTCATCAGGTAGGAAAGGCTGATCACCTTCATTAACATTTAGTCTAGATATAGTTGTTTATGTTCAAAGTTCGTTCAGCTATGAAAATTTGTTCATGCTAGTTCACAATTATATTGTTGAATGTTAGCCAACTATTATTCAAATTCTTTCAATCATGATATATCCTCAATTAAACTTATACTTGCTGGGCAAACTTGTTGCTCACCCTTGTCTATATCATGAAAAATATTGCAGATAAGGACGGATACGTTAGATACATGAAAAGACAAAGACAAGTCCAGCTTTGGATTATACGTGCAGCTAAAATTGTAACAACAATATATTATAATAACATTGTATGTCAGATAGGATATTGATTCAGGTATTAAGTTAAGGTTACTCGACCTTGGTGATAATGTGTAAAGTTTAATGTATAAACAATTTATGTTTATATCTTCCGCAATAGTTATTGAATTGGTATACTAGATCCTTGGTTATTAGGACCGAGATCTGGGGATGCTATAGAGCATAAGTAGAAGAAATAAAAGAATGGGTAGAACCGGTATAAAATAAGGTATAGACTTTGCAAGAGTTTATAATTAACTTACCCGTGATAACCTCGTTCGGGTTCCTCACTTTTTGGGAGGTCACAACAAACGCTCTCCCTTGAACTACCAGCTTTGACTTGTCTGGGACGACCTTTGGTGTCTCCATCCCAGCTAGACTTGACTTCACTGCACGATAAAATTGGGCTAGGTGACCTTCTCTTCCACAATTATAACATGCTTTGGATTGCTGCGTACAATTTGGACTGATGTGTCCCTTCCCTCCGCATTTGTAGCATATGATCGGTGGTCGTTCTCCTTCCTTAACAATGGGTGCTGGTGCTGACGTCTTTCCATCATTATTGAATCTCCTCTTCCTGAAATTTCCACTTCTATTATCTTGGCCAGGATTTCCACCAGAGTGGTTACCATTTCTAGCATGTTGATTTCCTACACGTTTGTTGTCACTGCTTCGATGACTGTTACCACTGGTATTATCGTTATGCTGACTGGTGTCTCTTGGTTGGGTTGACTCATTATTGCGCTCCAATAACTAAGCCCTATTCACAACATCTGAATATAAGCAAAGTTTGTGAGAAATGAGGTATTGACGTATTTCAGGTTTCAAATCCCTTAGAAAAATCTGTGTCATACGCTCCGTATTATCTACCAAATAGGATGCAAATCGGGATAACTCCACAAATTTAGCCTTGTACTGCGATACGGTCATATTATTTTACTCCAGCTTGATGAACTCTACCTCCTTCATGTGAAGAATACTTTCAGGAAAGTACTTGTCGTTGAATAATCATAAACTCTTGCGAAGTCTATATCGTGTTAGATACCGGTTCTACTCACTCTTTCATTTCACTTAGTTGTGTTCAATGTTTGAATTTAACTCCGGAGAAGTTAGACTTTGACTTATTAGTTGAAACTTCGTTAGCAGAAACCTTTGTTACCTCCAATGTTTATTAATCTTGTTTGATTCAAATCGACACTTTCACGTTACCTGTCGATCTTATCTCTTTGAAAATACTTGCCTTTGATGTGATTTTAGGAATCGATTGGTTAACTACTCATCATGCTTTTCGTAAGGTTGTTAGCTTTCATATTCCTAACCAACCTGTTATGCAAATTCAAGCAACTAAACCACTAAAGTCAATCATTGTCATATCAAGCCATAAGTAAAGAGCCCCGATCCTTTCGTTGTTGACTTCCTTGTGTGGAATGCAATCAAGTCCGGACTTTTGTAGGCGACATTTGTGAATGACGATGGCAAGTTGATAGATATCAATGTGACGTACTATCCAAGTCATGGATGAGAGTCACAGTTTTGAATGATATTTCTATTGTTAATAAATTTTCTAACGTATTCTTGAAGACTTCTTAGCCTACCCCTAGAGCGTGAAATCGAATTTTATACTGACCCCAGTACAAAACCCCATTTCTAAAACCCTTAAATATTTCTTCAACTAAAACGAACATAACATGCGCCAAAGACGTTGTTAATTATATTATTATTTTATTAATTTTTCTGCTTTGGTGTTCTAAGCATTTTCCTATAAATAGGGTGCTTGGGTTAGAATTGAAAATCACACCAGAAACTGAAGTTTTTTTCTCTCTTTTTCTCTCTATATTATCGAGCGTATTCTTATGAGTATTTTGATATTAGCTAATCTAACCCTAATTAGCTTATCTTAACACCTAATCATGGTTAGTAAACTTTAATTAGGTACTACTTAACATTAATTAACATTCCTAATCATTAGTAACAAAACCCTAATCAAGATTAGTGAAGATTTAAACCTAATTAAGCTACTAATTTGATCAACTAGCTCACAAGTAGGTTGGGAGTCACCATTTCAAGTTCCAAAACATCACAAGACATGCTTTCAAACTCCCAAGCAGCAGAAGAGTCACAAATCAGATCTTTATAGAGGCAAGTAGGTGGAAAAATGACCAGAAGAGTCACAAATCAAGCCTGGGTGATAGCAACAACAACATCAGAAGTTAGAATCACAAATTGCTCAAGAAAAGGTGCAAACCCTAGTTCATAAATTGCTCTTTGATCTTATGTTAGATTTGTTGTTTAAATGTTTAGAATTATGTATTAGGATGTTAGAAAGTATGTTAGATTGGTAGAACACGTTTTCATAACATCTAGATGACTTAATTAAGTGTTTTATGAAATCTAGAAATTTTGTAAAACTTGGTCTGACAGCCGAATGTCAGGGCTTGCAGATTCGTGTGTGTTTATGTTTTGGTCTGTTAATCGATTGGTTTTTGTAGCCTGTTAGTAGGTCTTTAATCTAGAAAAGAAAGTGTTCATTGAACCGTAGATTTCAAGTTATAAGCGATCAAAGTGGGTCAATTGTTCACGGATGTTGGTTTTTGGTTTGCCCAGAAAACTTCGAAAGCAATCGAACCGACTACTTTACCGAATTCGCTTAATCGTCTTCCGATTGTTAATTGTTTAAGTTTTGTTATAGATTAGTACCTGTTATACATACTACATATCTATGATCTTTAATTGAACAAACAACGATAGGTTTATCTTTGGAATTATTGGTCAAAATCCGTTGACCGAGAGCATGACCGAAGTTTTTACGGGTTTTCCGAAAGCGAAGAACATAAAGAATAACATCTAGCTGTACTTTGACCAGCCAATTTAGAGACCTTAGAGTTATGACCTGTTCCTGGTAATGTTATATATATGTACCACGACATATATACTACATATTACAACAAGCAAAATACACATCTAATATACTGAGAATCGAAGATATTTAAGCCCAAAAAAGTTATTGGCCGTGACTTACATTTTTGGGTTACCCAGAAACCCAAGAACAACTCGATACAATGACTTTGAGCTTCTATAACTTCTTGTTATGTGTAAGTTAGAGTCTATGATTTGTTTCATGTTGTCTTATTGTATGAGTACTACAACATCAATCTTCAATTCAACCGAAAACCATTACCAAAGAGCTAGTTATTTAATGGTCAAAGTGATCACTCGACCACGACCAAATCACGCCTTGAAACTCAAGAACACCTACAAGCGACACTTTACATCCACCGTAGGGCTTTAGCGATGTATGTAAATTATTTTCTTTAAAATAAATTATAAAAATTAGAAATAATTAATAAATAAATATAAATAAATAATTATAAAAATAGTTTTAAAAATTATATTAAATTATTATAAATAAATTATGATATTTTTACATAAATTTAAGAATTATTTTATATTATTTTGATACTATTAATAATTAACTTATTAATAAAGAAATTAGAATAATTATTTATAAATACTAAATAATTATGGAAAAATATTATTAATGATATAAAATTATAATAAATGAATATAAATTATTTAATAATAATAATCAATGTTTTTGTAAAATTTTAGGTAAATATTAGTTACTTATAAATAAAATAAATGATTTAAAAATCATTTAAAGGATAAATAAATATTTTAAAATTTATTATAATGGATAAATAAATGTTGTAAATAAAATTTAGTCCATATAACAAAGGTATTAAATACTAAACCCTATTAAATCTAACCCGATATTATATAAATGTTATAATTGGATATTGTTATCAATATTAACATGTTAGATTTATATATATGAATATTGTAGGTACTTATTAACGTTTGAATAACATAACTTGACTGATCTATGCTTAGACAAGTTCTCTATCCTTAAATCTCTTATAAAGCAAATTTCTTAAACCCTACTTATTGTTTGACAAGATTTTTTTTATCTTGATATGCTGTTGATATAATATCCTACACCTATAATTGAATTACCTTATTATTGAAAAGTTATTGCTATAGTTCCAGCATAACTAAGAAATGAATTGTTTATCCATATGATATTGTTTATTGAGCATAAATTGCCGTGCCCGAGACCGGAGGCGGAAAAATTTTAAGTTTTTAAAGACGTGTCTCATTCCAACTTCTGATATCAGTTACTTCTAAAACGTGTGCCTCTCAGATTTCTCTCCCTACAAAACCGACGCACGTCTCTTCTCCTTTCCAAAATGTTCCCATTTCAAATTCCTAACTCCTCACACCACTACCAATTTATACGCGATCAGTTCTCCTTCTCAAGTTCAAAATCTTTATCTGGTCCTTCATTCTATTTCAAAGATAAAGCTAGGGTTTGTGAGAGTTTGTTACAATAGTAAGTTTGAGGGAGTTTTAATACATAGCTAGCATTTTCTCAGTCAAATTTTTCTCTTCAATTAAGGGTTCTTCTTCATCAACTATAATGGGGCCAAAACGAGCACGTTCTCGCAATCCAGAGTCATTTTCCTTAAGTAGCTAGAGTGAGGACGTTGTTGACCTTACAAAATTTGTCAGCCTTGAGGCCCAGATGGAATACTAAAGAATAGTGGCTAAGACATTTGTAAGGGAGCGTGATTTCAAGCCTGAGGCATAAGATGGGAAACTAAAAGAAATGATCAGAGAAAGTTATTGTCTTGGAGTCTTTTCTACGCCCATGCCTGCACCCATGGGCATTGTACGTGAATTTTATGTGAATGCGAAGGAGACCATGAGTGGTTTTTCCTTTGTCAAAGGTGTGCAAGTAGACTATCGCCCACACGCGATTCGCGGCATGTTCAATTTACCCCACCCTCTAACTGGACGTGCAAATTGGGTCAAGGCTTCAAGGTTTGAGACTGACTTCGACAGGGTTATCACAGACTTATGCATACCGGGTACACAGTAGAGTTACAAGCCAAGCACTAATCAGCCTAGGACTTTTCAGGCTTTAACCCTCAATTACTATGCCAAAGCTTGGAACCTGTTTATCTGTGAAAAACTTATGCCATCATCCCATCAACATGAAATTATAACTGAATGGGCAATTATTTTATGGGGCATAATTATAGGAAAATACATTGATGTTGGTCATCTCCTTAACCAGAACATGTTACGTTACATGCAGGGGAGCACTACAGGAAGTATACCACATGCCTCGATTGTTGCTCATTTATGTGCTTGAGCAGGACTCACGTGGGCTAATGAACAGTTATAATACCCAAGTTAGGATATCACTCACGCTACGATAGCCAAGTTTGAGGATTGGGCAGGAGGTATGTAAGACCCCAACTTTTATGAATAAAGATAAATTTTTCTATAAATATCATTTTTGAATATTATGGTGTGGATTTAATATAATGTTATAGTTGCGGGTAATATTTACAAATTTTACAAAGTATGAAAGTTGTTATATAATATTCGATTGGTCGGGGAATATTCATTTTAACAGGGAATATTCGTACGATGGCACAATAATTAGTGGACCCCGCAACTGAATTATTGTCGGAGTTAGAAAACGACAGAAATATCTTTTTATGAAAATAACGGCGGAAGTTTTACCGTTAAACTGTTGAAACACCCGGTGGTAAAAGTACAGTAATACGCGTGGTTGCATAGTAGCACACGGTATTGGTTATTGATGCTTACGTGAGAAGTCACTCAGTTTTATTCAATTATTACTACAGTAATTGTTGCATAGTATCTTACGTTATTTGATTCAATTATTGTCGATATTTTATATATTATTAAATTAATAATTGAGACGATACAGTTATTCCTATTATTATTTGCAATATTGACGATGTCTAGAAAGTTCTGTCGAGGAGAAGTTTGTTCACCTAATTGCGCGCCAATCGGGAGAAATCCTTATTGGAAAGCCCCATCTTTCCTGGGAATGATCTGGTTGTTAAATATTGCGAATAATAATAATGATGAATAAAAGTTGTTAAAAATATTGATGGAATTTTTTTTATAAAGTATTTGTTGAAATTTTGCTTATTATATGGACCACTATTTACCCATTTTGTCAAAATAATCGGTAGAAATTTATAATAAAGGTGGGGGCCACATGTGAAGCCCACGTGTGGAAGAAATGATTTTGGAAATGGGAGGAGGAGAAAGAGTATACGTAAAGGGGAGGGAATATATATAAGTATGTGATGTGTGTGTGTGTGTGTGTGTATATATATATATAATATAATGTGTGTGTGAGTGGAAAGTGGTGGGTGAAAGTGATGGGTGTATGATGAAAGTGATGTTTGCGTGTGATAGTGATGTTGAGAATTCACGGATTTCTTCACGGATTTCTTCAATAACTAAAAATAACCTAGAAACGTCGGAACGTCGTAGTATTTCGACTACGTGAGAGAATTAAAGTGTTTGAATTTATAAGACGAAAATAAAAGCTTTCTGAGAAATTTTCTGAAAAACACTATTCATCAATTTCTGCTCGGGAATTATTTTTGAACTTCCGAGAAATACGTAATGATAGAATATCAAAGTAAGTTAGATTATGTAATAATAATTCAAGTATAGAAAACGTAATTTTTTGCATGCGGACGTAATTCGAGAATGTTAGGGAAAATAAAGCATTATAAGCTAGTGTATTGATCGTATGATACGTATGTATTATACGAGGTAACGAATACGAGTATGATATGAGGTATTATACGAGTATGTACAAATAATGATATACCGTATATTGTGAATTAGTATAGGAGTTACAATACGAGAATAATATGTAAATAATACGTTATAAGGCTTTAAGCCAAATGAAATGGACTTGTGGGATTATGTAGTAAATTGTAAAGTCCAATAGAATTGAAGGTACAAGCCCAACTATTTGTTAATGGGCAGCCTAATTAAGTTTGTTAATACAATCCTAAAGCTTAAGTTAAGAAAATTAAACCTAAGCCCAAGCTATGATCCAATGGGTTAACGTGATCCATGGGGCAACCTATGATAATTTGGTTAATTTTGGTGACCAAGATAATGACCAAGCAAAAGAAGTGGGGAGCAAGTTTACTTAGTAAATAAGTAATGAATAGTAAGGAGGTGGGATGGCCTAAATGACAAAACTACCCTAACCTTAGCAATCCTATAAATAGAGAGCTTGGATTTCTTTTGTTGGTTGCTCATTTCATCCAACAACTTTCAACTTGCAAAGTGCTTATTGGTTAGAGATAATAAGTTAAGAAAAGTTTGACTTTGAAGCAAGAAGTAAGAGCAAGAAAGATTCAAGTGATCATCAAGGGTAAGACTCTTGTCTATTAATCTTCTAACTCTTTTATGGTAGGTTGATAAGAGAATGAATAATCAATGGACTTAAGCCGTATAATTCATGAATAAGTAATTCAAACTTAAATAAGTTATGAACTTATGAAGAACATAAATGAACTTGTCATATGTTTACCTTAAGAAGTTTGTATGAAAAGGAGATGTGGGAATGATGGTTAGAAGACTTAATCCATTATAAGTCATAAGAAATGAAATTGTATGTAGTTTATACTTTGATAAGTTATAAGCTCACGAAGAACAAGTAATAACTTATTATAAAAATAAGTTGATGTAATATGTATGCTGGGATGTCAATATGATGGAAATAATTCATTTGAAACAATGAACAAATTATAAGTAACGAAGTTATGCTGGAATTCACACGATTAGACGATAATCGTTGAATTCGTGAAATTCTCGGATTAGAAGTTGAATTTTGATAATAAGCTCAGAAACATTGATTTTCGATGGAAACAAGTCTTATTTGGCATTATAGAGTTGCTGAATCTAAAATGGCCAAATTCTGACTTAGAACGAAGAAACGAGCGTTGAACGTTCACAGACGTTTATCATTTTCGTTAAAAATAAACTCATAGGTGAATTTTGAGTTAATGAAGTCAAAAATATAAAATTCTTGCACGAACATGTAGATTATGCGATTTGTGAGCTAATGCCTTTTGAACGAGCCAATTAGACTTAAAATGATCAAATTTGGAGTCCAGGAAGTTCACAAAGTTAAAAGTCTGTAAAAATTTTCTGGTGCACAAAGTCAAGGGCGTGCATGCAAGACCAAATTTCAAGGCCAATGTGTATGCCGCAGCCTCATCCATAGTGTCTTGACCTACTAAGGAGTCATGTATACAATACGACATATATAGAATGGGACTCATGACTGCAAGGTCGAAGTCAAGACCATGACATCGCTAACTAACTTGTATGTACAAATATGAGTTGTTAAGAATGATTTGGTAATTAACACAAATTTTTAGGGTTTCGGGCGATGAAGAAGGTTTGTAGGTAGAGAAAGAATGGTAATTGATTAACAATTAAGTAAAGCTTAATTATAACATTGATAAGGCATTGTTAAACCTTAATTATGATACATAAAGGCTGAAGATAAGTAATCGAACATGAATGTAATGACAATGTAAACGATATCGGAAAGCCGGAACAAATAGTAACAAGTCTAATACATGATTAGATTGAGAAGAAGGGTAAGATTCATTAGGAACCATGTATGTTCAGTCATGACCTAATGTGTTATGTTATGTGATCATCTACTGTAGAGACCTTAAAGACTTAAAGTGAATGTGTAATAACAGTAGCAAACGCTAAAGGCAAGTACTCTAACCCTTGTCTATGTTCAGTCTAGACAAGCTTTGTGATTCTTGTATTCTTACGAATGAATTGATGTATAATGAAGTCAAAGCCAATTCTTTCAGCTAGAATTAAGATGTTGGATTTCTTATAATCTATTTATGTGAGACCCCAGATTTTATCAATAAAGATTTAAATTTTGTCAAAATATTTTTTTAATATTATGGTGTGAATTTGAGATAATATTATAGTTGTGGGTAGTATTTATAAATTTTACAAAGTATGCAAGTGGTTATATTATATTCGATTGGTCGGGGAATATTCGGTTTAGCAGGGAATATTCGTACAACGGCTCAATCATTGGTGGACCCCACAACAGAATTATTGTCGGATTGAGAAAACGACAAAAATATTTTATTAAAATAACGGCGGAAGTTTTACCGTTGATACTGTTGAACTACTCGGTAGTAAAAGTACAGTAATACGTGTAGTTGCATAGTAGCACACGGTATTGATTATTGATGCCTATGTGAGAAGTCACTCAGTTTGATTCCATTATTGTCGATTAATAATATGAATTATTATAGCGATAATGACGTTTTGTTTTATTCGTATTATTAACGTAATAAAACAGAAACATCTTTTTATATAAAATAGAATACTTTATTAAAGTTATTCTATAAATAGAATATATTATATTTTATTATGCATAGTGTTGCATAGTATTTTGCATAGTGTTTTGCATAGTATTGCATAGTGTTTGCATAGTAAAATGTTTTTATATAAATAGAATATATTATATTTTATTTAAAAGATTTTTCTTTAAATATGGACCGTCCGATTAAAGTAAATCAACTGGACCGTTCATGGATTAGTTACTATGCATTCCATTTTCCTATAAATAGAAGCTCATTCCTTCATTATTTTCTTACTTAATTCATTGAAACTCTGAGAGAGAAATTATATAGAGAAGCTATAGAGAGAAAAATAGAAAGAAGAAGAGTATTCTCGCTACTTCACTACTTCTATATTAGGTTCTTTTACGGTAAGGGTGTTATTCTTTCTTCTTGAAGAGAACTTACATTATTCCATTCATTATTATTCTCATTGGAATAACTTGTAAAAGTGGCATACCCTATACATAACCTTGTATCACGCCAGCATACCCTATACTTGGTGAAATCCTTATGTTATTCCGTTGCTTATTATTCTGCTGAATAACTCAGATATCTGGTTTACCCTATACTTGGTGACATTCTTCTATTATTATTCGCATTGGAACATCCATGCTCGTCAGGTGTTTTACAGGACTGGTTAAAATCTTTATCATTCTGCTGGAATATCCTATCGTGTGTTTTACACCGGATCCGGTTCCATCTTTATTATTCGTTGGAACATCCCGCTTGTGAATTTCACCCGACCGGTTTAGATTATTATTATTACATTGGAATAACTTCATCGGCGCGGCAACCGCATGCATGGTGATTTCTTTTGTTATTCCATTCTTTATTATACCCAAATAAGTTAAAACTTTGACTTCTATACTCCATGAAATTAGTAGAATATCCTTGATATTTGCGTTTCATCCAATATCTTTTCATGGAAATATTCTTCCGATCATTCTTGAATTTTACTCTACTAAACAAGATCATGTTGACAATTTGGACGTTAATGGATTAAATAATTCTTGAACTTGTTTTATTGAATTATTATGTTATTGTCATCATCCTCATGTTATATTATGTTATCTTTCGCTTACGTGCATAGATGAACTTAGTATGATTATGACCGAGGATCATTCTAAGTATAATCATGACTTGATATAAATGATGTGACAAAAGTCCTCGATGGGTCTGTAATGCAATGATGGATAGTTTTGGTATGATTATGACGGGGGTGATTCGGATAGTCATGACCATTGATAATTTGATGAAAATCCTTGACCGTAGGAATGTGGATGATTAGATGTGGTGGTTTATTTATTAAGCTGAGTCTCAGCGATAAAAATTGATGAAAACCTTTTAAAACCTAAAAGATAGTAGACTTTATTCTCTACTTGAATTTTTTAATGGATTGCTTATTCCGCTACAGTTAAACTGGTTGTCTATTGTATTTTATCGGTTTAACATTGTTGAAGGCTAATGATAATTTATTCGCATTATCTTAGTCATAATATTTCTTCTTTGGGCTAGTTGAGCTCACCCTTTCTTTTCTTCGTGTTCTCTTGTGAAATGAGAACATAGCCGGGACGAAGTCGGAAACGAAGTAATGGTCGAGAGGATAGCATTAGTAGTCCTCACTATTCGTGAAATAGTGTGATAATAGTTATAATGAGGACTCCTTTTGAGTTTGTATAATATCTAGTAGACAATATTTGTATTCAAACTCACGGTTTATGTCGATTATTACTACGCAGTTAGGTTAGTAAGTTGTATTTGAATTTATGTACCATGTAAGTGGCGACCCAAGATGGGTGACGATACCTAATTTTGGGGGCGCCACGGTTGGTATCGAGCTTAGGATATGATCTCCGGCTAAGATGTGAGACAAGAACTAGGAGGAGAGACGGGGAATTCCTTCGCTAGTATGACCTACCTAAGTTTATGTGGTATTTATTTGGTCTCACGAGTATAGGATAATATGTGATATGTTATTTAACCCATGTTTGGTGGCAATATTTGAAAATGACATCTGAAAATATTGAGATAAGCAATGAAGCACATGAGACCGTTGAGTCAGCTCAACCAAAAGGTAATGAGCAACAACACGATAATAATCATACCGGCAGGGTGGTAGCCATCTGAACAATGATAACCATCGTCGGGGGAAATTATCATGTCAAGAATGGTAACCATTTTGGGTGGTAATCATGGCCAAGATAATAAGAATGGACATTTCAAGAAGAGAGGGTTCAACAATGACGTGAAGACGCGTCAAGATCAAAGACCCGTTTCAAAGGAAGAAGAACGACCACCCGGTCAGTATGTTTCAAATGCGACGGGAGGGACACATCCGTCAAACTGCACTGTGACAATCCAAAGAGTGTTTTAATTGCGGAAGAGAAGGTCACTTAGCTCGATTTTGTCGTATGGTGAAGTCAAGTCCAGTTGAGATAGTGATGCCAAAGGATGTCCCAGACAAGCCAAAGCCGGTAGTTTAAGAGAGAGCGTTTTTTTCTCGTGACGAGGAACCTGAATAAAATTATCACGGGTAAGTTAATCATAAGCTCTTGCGAAGTCTATATCGTATTCGATACCGGTTCTACCTATTATTTTATCTCTCTTGCTTGCGTTCAACGTTTAAATTTGACTCCGGAGAAATTAGACTTTGATTTATCTATTGAAACTTCGTTGGGAGAAACCTTCGTTACCTCCACTGTTTATTAATCTTGTTGTTTCAAATAAACACTTTCACGTTACCTGTCGATCTTATCTCTTTGAAAATACTTGCCTTTGAGGTAATTTTTGAAAACGATTGATTAACTACTCATTATTCTTTTTGTAAGGTTGTTAGCTTTCATATTCCTAACCAACCTGTTATACGAATTCAAAGTAACCAAATCCTAAAGTTAATCTCTGTTATATCAAGCCATATGTAAAGAGCCCGATCCTTTCGTTGTTGACTTCCTTGTGTGGAATGCACCGAAGCCGATTTTTTTCGTAGGCGACGTCGTGGATGAAGATGGCAAGTTGATAGGTATCATTGTGAGGTGCTATCCAAAGTTAAGGGATAGAAGTCACATTGGTATTAATCGACGTACTATCCAAGTCTTGGACGAGAGTAATGATTTTGAATGATATTTCTATCATTAATAAATTTCCTGGCGTATTCTTGAAGACTTCCTAGCCTACCCTAGAGCGTGAAATCGAATTTTGTATTGACCCCAGTGCAAAACCCATTTCTTAAACCCTCAAATATTTCTTCAACTAAAAGGATCTGTTTACGAGGATTATGATGAAAGTCATAATAAAAGCATTGGAATAATGAAAATCATGGGTATTCGTGGTATTAGTAAGTTTTATGATGAGTTATGTTGGTTAGTATGTAAAAACATGAAAGTTTCTTAGAAATCACAAAGGGTTGAAAAATCAGATTTTGGTGAAAAACGTAACATGAAATTCAATTGACCATATCTCTTATTATATTTTGAATTTTTGAATGTGGTCAAGTCCTAGAGTTAGATCTACGAGTTACCTAACTAATCCAAGTGGAATTACTGGAAAAGGTGTTGTGGATTTTTGTGTGGACTGATTTTAGCAAAGGAGGCCAAAGCTGTAAATTTCAAAAATGCTACTGCCCAGAAACTTTAAGGGACTGTTTCGGCCACTTAAATTATGAGAAAAATTCTGGCCTTTTGGGACATGAAAGTATATGGTATAAAGTACCTCCTGTCCAAAAAATGAGCTCATTCTCGACTTAAAATGAGCAAGTTATGACTATTTCAATATTTAGTTTTTTTCGACGAAAAACGCTATAACAGGAGTTCTATAACTCGATGACCATGAAATTTAAACTGGAAGCTCACGTTAACATGTGTAAGGTCCTGCCAAGATTTGGGAATTTTTGGAGTTAAACTTGAGGTAGCTAATTTCTTAAGGAATTAAGTGGAAATTGATTTTTAAAAATAGTAAATGAATTTTAAAAATTCGAGAGAAAATATATTTTCATTATGGGACTATATTATGCTAAATCCCAGAAAAGAAATATTTTGGGGCTGATTTGGTATTTTTCATGAAAATAGTTTAATACTGAACATATGAGTTAAATATGTTATGTGAAGTAACAAAAGTTGAAAATAGGATTTTATGGCTAGAGAATCCTATATAGAGTATATGCATATTTTTGATGAGGATTTGATAATTGGTGATGATATTTTATGAGTATGACATTTTGAATGATTAAATGCATTATATGGTAAAGCGTAAACAATTAAGATAAATTGTTTATAAATTTAAGAAGTGATTAAAATATTGTTATAATATTAATGTTATTAGATTATGAGATTATTAAATGATTGATAACATGGGGATATTCTTGAATCTCGGATAAATTATAAATGTTTAATATTTATCCTTTATCTCATTTGATTGATTCTTTATATCATTATCCTCATGTTTATATTATGTTGAAAGTCATCTCGTGGCTCGTAGTGCATAGATGGACTTGGTATGATTATGACCACGGATTATTCTCAGATAATCATAACCAGTAAATGAATACACAATTATCTTTGGTCGTAGTGCATGGATAATTTGTGGTCGTGATACTAATGAATACACAATTATCTTTGGTCAGTAGTGCATGGATAATTTGTGGTCGTGATACTAATGAATATCCTTGGCCTGTAGTGCGGTGATGATTCGATGATGTGGATTAATTATTGAGGTGAGTCTCAGCAATGAAATATTAATTCATGGATGTGTTCAAAGTCATCTGTGGCTTACGTGCATAGATGGACTTGGTATGATTATGACCGAGGATTGTTGGCATAATCATAACAGTAATTGAAAACACAATTATCTTTGGTCAGAAAGTGCATGGATAATTTGTGGTCGTGATACTAATGAATATCCTTGGCCCGTAGTGCGTGGATGATTCGATGATGTGGATTAATTATTGATTTGAGTCTCATTGAATGAAATATTAATTCATGGATGCGTTCAAAGTCATCTCGTGGCTTACGTGCATAGATGGACTTGGTATGATTATGACCAGGGATTGTTCGGTATAATCATAACCGTAATTGAAAACACAATTATCTTTGGCCGTAGTGCATGGATAATTTGTGGTCGTGATACTAATGAATATCCTTGGCCTGTAGTGCAGGGATGATTCAATGATGTGGATTAATTATTGAGCTGAGTCTCAGCAATGAAATATTAATTCATGGATGCGTTCAAAGTCATCTGTGGCTTACGTGCATAGATGGACTTGGTATGATTATGACGTGGATTGTTCGGTATAATCATAATAATCAGATTGAAAACACGAATATCCTTGGCGATTGGTGCATGGATAATTCGTGGTCGTGATACTATTAAGTCTGCGTCTTGGCATTATTGGTTTTACTGGTTGTATATCTTTGCTTTGTAGTGCAAAGATGAATTGTTAATGAATAGCTTTCATGATTTCAAAGATGAATTTAATATTTTTAAACGATAAAGGTATTCAAGGTATCCTCATCTCTTTATCATATCAGTATCGCGTACCCTAATTTCGAGGGCTTAAATTCCATAAGGAGGGAGATTGTGAGACCCCGTGATTTTATCAATAAAGATTTAAATTTTGTCAAAATATTTTTTAATATTATGGTGTGAATTTGAGATAATATTATAGTTGTGGGTAGTATTTATAAATTTTACAAAGTATGCAAGTGGTTATATTATATTCGATTGGTGGGGAATATTAGGTTTAGCGAGGGAATATTCGTACAACTACTCAATCATTGGTGGACCCTACAATGTAATTATTATCGGATTGAGAAAACGACAAAAATATTTTATTAAAATAACTACGGAAGTTTTACCGTTGATCATTGTTGAACTACTCCTCAGTAGTAAAAGTAAAAGCGATACGTGTGGTTGCATAGTAGCACTGCGGTATTGATTATTGATGCCTATGTGAGAAGTCACTCGGTTTGATTCCATTATTGTCGATTAATAATATGAATTATTATAGCGATAATGACGTTTTGTTTTATTCGTATTATTAACGTAATAAAAATGAAACATCTTTTATATAAAATAGAATACTTTATTAAAGTTATTCTATAAATAGAATATATTATATTTTATTATGCATAGTGTTGCATAGTATTTTTTGCATAGTGTTTTGTATAGTATTGCATAGTGTTTGCATAGTAAAATGTTTTTATATAAATAGAATATATTATATTTTATTTAAAAGATTTTTCTTTAAATATGGACCGTCAGATTAAAGTAAATCAATGGACCGTTTCATGGATTAGTTACTATGCATTCCATTTTCCTATAAATAGAAGCTCATTCCTTCATTATTTTCTTACGAATTCATTGAAACTCTAGAGAGAGAAATTATAGAGAGAAGCTATAGAGAAAAATAGAAAGAAGAAGAGTATTCTCGCTACTTCACTACTTCTATATTAGGTTCTTTTTACGGTAAGGGGTGTTATTCTTTCTTCTTGAAGAGAACTTACATTATTCCATTCATTATTATTACATTGGAATAACTCGTAAAAGTGGCATACCCTATACATAACTCTGTGATACGCAGATACCCTATACTTGGTGAAATCCTTATGTTATTCCGTTGCTTATTATTTCATTGGAATAACTTGATACGCATGATTTACCCTATACTTGGTGACATTCTTCTATTATTCTGTTGGAACATCACATGCGTGTGTGTTTTACAGGACTGGTTCCGCTTTTTTATTATTCTGTTGGAACATCACATGCATGTGTTTTACAGGACCGGTAAAATCTTTATCATTACGTTGGAATATCCTATACGTGTGTTTTACACCGGATCCGGTTCCATCTTTATTATTCTGTTGGAACATCCCGCTTGTGTGAATTTCACCGACACGGTTCCGTTATTATTATTATTCATTGGAATAACTTTGCATACATGGGCACCGCATGCATGGTGATTTCTTTTGTTATTCCATTCTTTATTATACCCGGTTGGTTAAAACTTTGACTTCTATACTCCATGAAATTAGTAGAATATCCTTGATATTTCGTTTCATCCAATATCTTTTCATGGAAATATTCTTCCGATCATTCTTGAATTTTACTCTACTAAAGCGATTATCATGTTGACAATTTGGACGTTAATAATTCATGGATTAAATAATTCTTGAACTTGTTTTATTGAATTATTATGTCATTGTCATCATCCTCATGTTATATTATGTTATCTTTCGCTTACGTGCATAGATGAACTTAGTATGATTATGACCGAGGATCATTCGGTATAATCATGACTTGATATAAATGATGTGACAAAAGTCCTCTCGGTGGCTCTGTAATGCAATGATGGATAGTTTTTGGTATGATTATGACTGGGGGTGATTCGGTATATAGTCATGACCATTGATAATTTGATGAAAATCCTTGGCCGTGGTGATGCGGGGATGATTAGATGTGGTGGTTTATTTATTAAGCGAGTCTCGGCCGATAAAATTGATGAAAACCTTTTAAAACCTAAAAGATAGTAGACTTTATTCTCTACTTGACTCTTTTAATGGATTGCTTATTCACCGCAGATTAAACCGGGTTGTCTATTGTATTTTATCGGTTTAACTTTGTTGAAGGCTAATGATAATTTATTTCGCATTATCTTAGTCATAATATTTCTTCTCGGGCTAGTTGAGCTCACCCTTTCTTTCACCGTTTCTTCGTGAAATGAGAAATATATTTGGGACTAGTCTGGGAAACGAAGTAATGGTCCAGAGGATAGCATTAGTAGTCCTCACTATTCTGTGAAATAGTGTGATAATAGTTGTAATGAGGACTCCTTTTGAGTTTGTATAATATCTAGTAGACAATATTTGTATTCAAACTCACAGTTTATGTCGTATTGTACACGACAGTTAGGTTAGTAAGTTGTATTTGAATTTATGTACCATGTAAGTGGCGACCCAAGATGGGTGACGTATACCTAATTTTGGGGGCGTCACAATTTAAGTATGGTTAATGTTTTACCAAGCTATATTGGTATGGTTTTCAAATGAAGACTGAGTATGCTAAAATGTTTTGTCGTCAAATGACAGGCACGTGAGGTTGCCACAACTTAAATGTACATACGTTTAATGAATGTAGTGTTGATTAACATAGAGTATTATATGCTGATCACCTAGACGTGCTCGTAAGAAATGCCTGACTTATAGACTTAGTGTCGGGATGTCCTTTTTAAAGAAAGTATGAAATGCTCAAGGTCTTGGACCGAAATTGATGTTTTACTGAATATTGTCATTGTAAAACGTTTTCAAGAAAAGAGAAGTACTATTTTGAATTATTGATAGAACTTCATAACTATTGTTCAGTTATTAAAGATATATAAATTGTATGATTGAAGCATATTGTTAAATAGAATTGTTGTACTTGCTGAGCTAGTTATGCTCATTCTTGCTTGAACCATATGAATACAGCTAAGACCGAATGGACCGAAGGATCCGGCAAGGATGAAGGAAAGGCGAAGGTGAACCTGTAGATTTACTTATGTAATAGTATAGGTTTGTAATGATAATATTGATATTATGACAAGAACAAATGTAAATATTATAAAGAACATAGGGAATGGTAATATTGATTTACAATATCTATAAGACATATTCATTCTTTTGGGGAATTTTGATTGAATGTTTGTGTGAACTGTAGCACCATGGAGCACCATCTGTCGAGTTAGAAGATACCCAGATTTGGGGGCGTCACAGGTTGGTATCAAAACATTAGGTTATAAAACTTAAGGGGGGGGGGGGGAATTAAAACCTTAAGTCATAACCTTAAGAGAAGTCAAAGAAGTAAAAGAAGAAATTAACCCTATAAAAATGCATTATATATATATATGTTATGTGTTTTTATTATTCTACTGACGTGTACTAATCAAACTTAATATTTTTATTGTAGATGTCAGGTGGAAATGGAATGTATAGAGCCGTACAGGTAGACAGTGAAGAATCAGTTAACCAGATAGAGGTTATACCGAATTCGATAGCAGAGGAGCCAGAAGTAGTGGTGATTGAGTCTGGAGACTTAGAGGACCCTGATCTTATGTCGGTATTTGATGACATGTTAGAAGAAGAGGTGGAGGTGGTGTCCTTCAACCCTATAACACTTGCAGAAGAGACACCCCAAGGGGAGTCCATGATGTCACTGTTCATGACAGTGTTAGATAGGAACCTCCGTTATTGTCAGGAGGTGAAAGAGTTAAAAGCAGAGCTCTAGGCTGTCATATAGGATAAGACATATATGGAGTCGATGTGGGAAAAGGAACACGACGAACGAGTTTTAGCAAAGGACAAGGTTCATGAGCTAAAAAAAGAGGTCTTTGATCTCAGAGGGGAGCTAAAGACCAAGAAGCAAAAGATATGGAGAATGTCCTATATTCATAGGAGTTCTCATAAGGATTTCCAGCAACAGGTAGCTAGATATCCAATAAAGGCAGAGCAGACATGACACACTATCAGCCGTGATGTTATCGTTGGTCTGGCCACAACAGATTTTGATAATGTCATAAGGCAGATGTAATCTAGTAGTAGCTAGAGTAGTTTTAGATATATAAATATCGTGTATCTAGTAGTGACGTACAACCCTCTTTTGTATAGCAAAGGGTAGTCTTTTGTAAATCCCAATTTTTGAAAAGTAATTGCGGGATAGTAATGTAATCAGCTTAGGCTGTGTAATGGTATGATGTAATATTATACTACAATGAATGAAGTAATATAAACCTTTTTACGGAACATATTGAGTAATGGGTGTTGAAGTTATTATTTAATCATGAATAATAAGTAACTAACAAGAAGGGAATAATAATGAAATGTGTTGTTTATTGTAACAGAAAAATGCCGCCAAGAAGAAGACAACGAAACCAAGGCGCTAATGTAAATCAACCACAGGGAGGTCCGGTTAACCCAATGCAGGAATTTGTTAACTTATTAATAGTCGTGTTTAATAAAAATTGGGCTAATATCCCCGTAAATTCGGGAGTAGTACAAGCTACTACTTTCAAGTATTTTAAAAGTGTGGGTCCGCCGGAGTTCAAGGGAACTACGAACCCCATAGAATCCCAAATGTGGGTGAAAGAAATTGAGAAGGCATTTGTCATAACAAATGTCAAAGAGGGTCAGAAGGTTGCCTTTGCAACCTATATGATGAAAGGAGAAGCTAATTTTTGGTGGGAGGCTAACCAGGCTAGAGCTGGTATAGAGAACTTAACGTGGGTGAGGTTCAAGGAGATATTCTTCGAGAACTACTTTCCCACGAGTATGCAGGAAAGAATGGAGATGCGATTTCTGGACTTGAAACAAGGGGACATGACGATTCCCCAATATGTTGGCAAGTTTAATGAACTAGCGAGGTTTTCTCCGAACCAAGTGGACACCGAGGTTAGAAAAGCTCGATAGTTTGAGCAAGGCTTGAAAACCTGGCTCTATAACCGTATATCTGTGTTCCAAAGTACTTTCTTTGGGACTATTTTAGAGATGGCGATAATCGTCGAAGGTGGTAGAGAGGCTCTAAGCCAGTACCACAAAGATAAGAAGAATAAGGGGAAGGTTGATGTGGGAGTTAAGATAGAAGGAGCTAGTGGGAGTGGCGAATGACAGAAGCGGAAAGTGTTTAACTCTGGGAATACCATAGTGAAACAAGGAGATCCAAAGAGGAGAATGGAGGCCTATAAAACCTGTGGGAAGACTCATCTGGGAGTCTGTCTTAAGGGGAAGGTCGTATGCTATAATTGTGAACAGGAGGGGCACATTTCACCTAACTGTCTAAGTCCGAAAAAAAACCATGGATGCTTTGTGTGTGGGTCAACTGACCACATGGAAAAGAATTGTCTAAAGAAGGGGACGGACGGGAATAAGGGCACTAATAGTTGTAAGTTAGCTATTAGTGGTCCAGTAAGAATGGGTAGTAGTTAGCCTATACCTTTTAATACGACAATCGAAGATGCGATTGCATCGGGGACGTAATTCTGAGAGATATTATTCCGATCAACGACATAAATTCTTATATGCTGTTTGATTCGGGTGCTACTTGTTCGTTTATAGCATGTGATTTTGCTAGACGATTAGGATTACTTCCCGAAAAGTTTCTTGGACCTTTGAATATTTAGGTAGCAAACGAAGAGATAATTCTTATTGAAGATATTCATAGGAGTTGTTGCGTAGACATATGGGGTTGTAAATTATCGGTAGATTTAATACCGATAAAGTTAGGAGAATTTGATGTAATTCTCAAAATGGATTGGTTGGTTAACCATGGGGCAATTATTGATTGTCAGAAGAAATGTGTGAACATTAGAACATTGAGACAACCTCAGGTAGTATTTTACGGGAATAGATCGTCGGGGCGTTCGTGTTGTCTTACCATGACACAAACTAGGAAATTATTGAGGAAGAGATGTGTAGGTTATCTATGCCATGTTGTGGATACCCAGAGAGTGGTAGTAACCATGGAACAAATACCTATAGTTAAAGAATTCACAGATGTATTCCCAAGTGAATTATCGGGTCTTCCGCCGAATAGGGGGATCGAGTTTGTAATAGACATTATGCCAGGAGCGGCACCAGTTTCCAGGGCATCGTATTGTATGGCGCCAGTGGAGATGAAGGAGTTGATGGTACAGTTACAAGAACTGTTGGATAGAAAGTACATACAACCGAGTGTTTTGTCGTGGGGAGCACCGATACTATTTGTAAAGAAGAAGGACGAATCATTAAGACTTTGTATTGACTACAGAGAGTTGAACAAGTTAACGATAAAGAATAAATACCCATTGCCCAGGATCGATGATCTTTTTGATTATTTGAAAGGGGCTAAGTATTTTTCTAAAATATATTTAAGGACGAGGTATCACCAGTTGAAGGTTAGAAAGGAGGATGTACCAAAGACAGCATTCAGGACTCGTTATGGTCATTACGAGTTTCTGGTGATGTCATTTGGGTTGACTAATGCACCAGCTACATTTATGGATATGATGAACAGAGTATTCAAACAATATTTGGACAAGTTCTTCGTGGTATTTTTCGATGATATTCTAGTCTATTCTAAGACGCCATAAGATCATGTTGAACACCTAAGAATAGTGTTGGAGACACTAAGGAAGGAGAAGTTGTATGCGAAGTGAACTAAGTGTGAATTTTGGTTGGAAAAGGTACAGTTTTTAGGTCATGTCATTGACCATTAGGGGATTTCAGTAGATCCAGCGAAGGTGGAAGCCGTGATGAATTGGGAACAACCGAAAATGCCGACTGAGGTGTGGAGTTTCCTAGGGTTAGCGGGATACTATCGGAGATTCATCCAGAATTTTTTGAAGATAGCTACTACATTGACTAACTTGACAAGGAAGACGGTGAAATACGTGTGGACTGATAAATGCGAGGACAGTTTTCAAGAACTGAAGAAGAGATTGAGTGAAGCGCCTATTTTGTCATTACCCGATGACACATGAAATTTTGTAGTTTATAGTGATGCTTCGCATAGAGGACTTGGTTGCGTGCTCATGCAGCATGGCAAAGTCATTGTGTATGCATCAAGGCAGTTAAAGGATTATGAAAAAGTTTACCCTACTCATGATCTGGAACTGACCGCAGTAGTTTTTGCCTTAAAGATATGGAGACATTATCTTTACGGAGAGAAATGTGAGATATACACGGACCATAAGAGTCTAAGATATATATTTTCACATAGAAGAAGTTGAATATGAGACAGAGAATATGGCTGGAATTGATAAAGGATTATGACTGTGAAATCCTGTATCACCCTGGAAAAGCCAATGTAGTTGCCGATGCCTTAAGTAGAAAGGGTCGGGAGAAGTTGTCTATGTTAATGGCTCAAACTAAGTTAATAATAGAGATGGCTAGGATGGAAATAAAAGTTACGTTGCCAAGTGAATCGGGGCAGAGACTGTTTGTGACAGAGATTCAATCTACCATTGTAGAGAGAGTTAGGGTGGTGCAACTTAAAACTGATGAGTGTGACCAGATGAAGAAGCGGTTAGCCAATGAAAAATATACTAAGTACAGTCTTGATAACGAGGGGTTATTGAGATTTGAAGGAAGAATTTGGGTTCCGAATGAAACAAAATTAAAGGAGCAGGTATTACAAGAGGCTCATAGTTCAAGGTTTTCGATTCATCCTGGGAGTACTAAGATGTATCAAGACCTTCGACAAAGTTTTTGGTGGCCGAATCTGAAGAGAGATATAGCCGAATATGTAAATAGGTGCTTGACTTGTCAGAAAGTTAAAGCCAAACATCAATGACCAAGTGGCTTGTTACAGTCATTGGAGATTCCAGAGTGGAAATGGGAGCATATCACGATGGACTTTGTGGTGGGACTTCCGACTACAACGAAAGAGTATGATGCAATTTGGGTAATAGTAGACCGATTGACGAAGTCAGAAAACTTCTTGCCAATTAGGGTCAAGTATAACTTAGATCAGTTAGCTAAACTTTATGTTAAGGAAATAATTTCCAAACATGGAGTACCAGTTTCGATTGTGTCAGATCGTGATCCACGATTCACATTGAACTTTTGGAGAAGTCTGCAGGAGCAGTTGGGAATGCAATTGAAGCTGAGTACGACGTACCATCCATAAACTGATGGCCAGAGTGAGAGGACAATTCAGACGTTAAAAGATATGTTAAGATCTCGCGTCATGGATTTTAAGGGTAGTTGGGATGATCAACTACCACTAGTAGAGTTAGCGTATAACAATAGTTATCATGCAAGCATAGGTATGCCGCCATACGAAGCTTTGTACGGAATGAAATGCAGAACACCATTATATTGGGATGAAGCGGGAGAACGCCGAATGCTAGGACCTGAATTGGTACAGGAAACAACGAATATTGTCAAGCTTATACGAATGCGTCTAGTAACAGCTCAAGACAGACAGAAGAAATTTACGGATTTACATCGAGTAAATAGAGAATTTGAAGTAGGCTCGTATGTATTTCTAAAGGTATCTCCTTGGAAAGGAAAGATACGGTTTGAAAAAAAGGGAAAGTTAAGTCCCCGGTTTATAGGACCTTTTGAGATATTAGAAAAGGTAGGAGAGGTAGCTTACGTGTTAGCCTTACCTCCAGAATTAGAACGAATACATAAAGTGTTTCACGTATCTGTGTTACGTCCTTATAAGCCGGATTATAAGCAAGTAATAGAGTATGAGCATGTTCATATCGAGAAGGACTTAACGTACTAAGAGATGCCGATTCAAATTATCGATAGAAAATAGTAAGTTCTGCAGAACAAAGTCATACCTTCCGTGAAGGTGTTATGGAAGAACCACGATGCAGAAGAAGCAACGTGGGAACTTAAAGAAAAGATGAGAAAGAATTACCCTCAATTGTTTGTGTAATTTTTTTTAGCAAGATTTTGAGGATAGAATCCTTATAAGGGAGAGAGAGTGTAACTACCCAGAAATTCGGGTCCATTGTCAGATAATTTTATTTAATATATAATGAATAAAATTATATTATTTATTATGGTTATGTGCTAGTAAGATGAATGTCGTTCTATAACCTAGAAACGTCGGAACGTCATAGTATTTCGACTACGTGAGAGAATTAAAGTGTTTGAATTTCCAAGATGAAAATAAAAGCTTTCCGAGAAATTTTCTAAAAAACACAAAACACTATTCATCGATTTTTGCTCGGAAATTATTTTTGAACTTCCATGAACTACATAACGATAGACTATCAAAGTATGGAAAACGTAATTTTTCGCATGCGGACGTAATTCGAGAATGTTAGGGAAAATAAAGCGTTAAAAGCTAGTGTATTGATTGTATGATACGTATGTATTATACGAGGTAACGAATACGAGTATGATACGAGGTATTATACGAGTATGTACGAATAATGATATACCGTATATTCTGAATTAGTATACGAGAATGATACGTAAATAATACGTTATAAGGCTTTAAGCCAAATGAAATGGACTTGTGGGATTATGTAGTAAATTGTAAAGTCCAATAAAATTGAAGGTGCAAGCCCAAGTGTTTGTTAATGGGAAGCCCAATTAAGTTTGTTAATACAAGCCCAAAGCTTAAGTTAAGCAAATTAAACCTAAGCCCAAGCTATGATCCAATGGGTTAAGGTGATCCATGGGGCAACCTATGATCATTTGGTTAATATCGGTGACCAAGATAATTGTGTAATGACCAAGAAAAAGAAGTGGGGAGCAAGTTTACTTAGTAAGTAAGTAATGAATAGTAAGGAGGTTTAATTAAGGAGGTGGGATGACCTAAATGACTAAACTACCCTAACCTTAGCAATCATATAAATAGAGAGCTTGGATTTCTTTTGTTGGTTGCTCATTTCATCCAACAACTTTCAACTTGAAAAGTGCTTATTGGTTAAAGATAATAAGTTAGGAAAAGTTAGACTTTAAAGCAAGAAGTAAGAACAAGAAAGATTCAAGTGATCATCAAGGGTAAGACTCTTGTCCATTAATCTTCCAACTTTTTTGTAGTAGGTTGATAAGAAAATGAATAATCAATGGACTTAAGCCGTTTAAGTCATGAATAAATAATTCAAACTTAAATAAGTTATGAACTTATGAAGAACATATATGAGCTTGTCATATGTTTACCTTAAGAAGTTTGTATAAAAAGGAGATGTGAGAATGATGGTTAAAAGACTTAATCCATTATAAGTCATAAGAAATAAAATTGTATGTAGTTTTTACTTTGATAAGTTACAAGCTCACAAAGAACAAGTAAGAACTTATCATGGAAATAAGTTGATGTAATATGTATGTTGGGATATCAATATGATGGAAATAATTCATTTGAAAAAATGAACAAATCTTAAGTAACGAAGTTATGCCGGAATTCACACGATTAGACGATAATCGTCGAATTCGTGAAATTGTCGGATTAGAAGTCAAATTTTGATATTAAGCTCGAAAATGTTGATTTTCGATAGAAACAAGTCTTATTTGGCATTATAGAGTTGCGGACTCAAAAATGGCCAAATTCCGACTTAGAACGAAAAAACGAGCGTTGAACGTTCATGGACGTTTATCATTTTCGTTAAAAATGAACTAATAGGTGAATTTTGAGTTAATGAAGTCAAAAATATAAAATTCTTGCATGAACACGTAGATTATGTGATTTGTGAGCTAATGGCTTTTGAACGAGCCAATTCGGACTTAAAATGATCAAATTTGGAGTCCAGGAAAGTCACAAAGTTAAAAGTCTGTAAACTTTTTCTGGTACACAGAATCGGTGTCATGGCGCCACCAAATAATGTGTGGTAGCAATACCGTCATGCGTATAGTGTCTTGATCATCGAGAGTCACGCCGCAACACGACATATAGAATCGGGACTCATGCGCGCAATCACCGAGTCCAAAGCCATATACTACATCGCTAACCCGCACTGTGCCATGATGAGTTGTATAGTAATGATGCGCGCCGCAACGCCAAATTTTAGGGTTTTGGCAGTGAACAAGGTTTGTAAGTAGAGCAAGAATGCTAACTAATTAACTATGAAGTAAAGCTTAATTATAACATTGTTAATTCATTATTAAACCTTAATTATGATACATAAAGGTTAAAGATAAGTAATCGAACATGAACGTAATGACAATGTAAACGATATCGAAAAGCCAGAACCAATAGTAAAAAGTCTAATACATGATTAGATTGAGAAGAAGGATAAGATTCATTAGGAACCATGTATGTTCATTCATGACCTAATGTGTTATGTTATGTGATCATCTACTGTAGAGACCTTAAAGACTTAAAGTGAACGTGTAATAACAGTAGCAGACGCTAAAGACAAGTACTCTAACCCTTATCTATGTTCAGTCTAGACAAGCTTTGTGATTCCTGTATTCATACGCATGAATTGAAGTATAATGAAGTCAAAGCAAATTCTTTCGGCAAGACTTAAGATGTTGGATTTCTTATAATCAATTTAAGTACGGTTAATGTTTTACCAAGCTATATTGGTATGGTTATCAAATGAAGACTGAGTATGCTAAAATGTTTTGTCTTTAAACTGTAAGACCCCAACTTATTATTAATGAAATTTAATTTTCTTTATTTTGAAATAGTAAGGGTTGATTTGATTAATGTGGATAGTTATGGGTAAAATACGCAAATATTTCAAAATAAGCAAGTGGTTATAAAATATTCATTGTTGTCGGGGAATATTCGTTTGGTCGTGGAATATTCGTGATCATCGCGGGAAATATTTAACGATTATGCGGTAGCCCGTGTGTGGGCCCCATAACTGGAAAAGCGATTGGATGAAGAAAACGACAAATATAAGTTGTTTAAAAATAACGTGAGTAGTTATTCAAGATTAATATCGTTAAAATACTCGATTGGTTAAAACACAAGTAGATTACTGTATTGCACCAATTATTGATTCTTACGTAAGAAGGCACTACTCAATAATGGTTACAGTAATTCTTATTCAAAGATTTTATTAATAATTGTTGCGTTGATATTTTATATTCTTTGTTGTTTCAATAATTGTCATTACAACCGTATTTTTCATTATCGAAGCAATAATTCATATTATCGTAATAATATTATCGAGATAACATTATTGGCAATGTCTAGAAAGTTTTGTCTAAGGAGAGGTTTGGTCACCTAATTGCTTGCGCCAAGAAGGAGAAATTCTTATCGAAAGCCCCTCTTCCTAGAGGCGCCGGTTGTCAATATTGTGATTCTCGTAATATTATTTGTGAATAATTAATTATTGATTCATATGATGAGAAAAATATTAATTTTATATGGATATAGATTGAGAAAATTTTTAATGTGACAATTGTTGAAAATTGAAATTTTATCTTTTCTCGATAAAATAATTCATTTAAATATATTATTATATTTTAATAATATAATAATGGTGATATTTTTACAATGAATGTGGGATATATGAGTATACGAGGAGAAAGAGTATTTTTTGTTGCAATAAATGTTTAAAACATGTTAAACATGCTGATTGGACCCCATTTATCGAGTGAAATTTGATTATAACTGTAAAATCCCGTTTGTGGATTTTTGGTCAATTTCATTTGGAATTTGGAAAAACTTTCTTTCGTAAAGTTGTAGAGAATTGAATTTCCTATATAAACACGCAAGATTCGAATTTTCTCGATAGAAGGGCTATTTATTATAAATTATTGAAGTTCAAGCTCAAATAATTGATTTTGGAAGTTTAAAATATTTTAAATAATAAATACGTTTTTTGTTTGTTTTGTGGGCTACAACATGTGCATAATGAGCTGAGATCAGATCTAAGAAGGTTGGCGTAGAAATTTTAATATATATATTAATATTTTATTAAATTTTCGCTTTTGGTGTTCTAAGCATTTCTATAAATAGGTGCTTAGGTTAGAATTGAAAATCACACCGTAAATCAAGTTTTCTCTCTATATTATCGCGTATTCTTGTGAGTATTTTGAGTATACTTTGAGTATTGCTATACTCTGCAAGTCCAAGTCATAGCCTTTATATCCAGGTGTTTCAATTTAGAGTCTACCGATCTTTCGAGGTAAGGAATATTATTTTTTTCGTAATGATATTATTCTTTCAATATCATTATGTTGAAATATTGATCCGAAATTTTTATCAAATTTGGAACTTTTGGTGTGGAGTTACTATTCACGCGATATCAAGACTATTCACGATATCGATAATTATTCACGAATCATCAAGACTATTCATCAAAAATGAAAAATTTTCTTTTCGTCCAAAATATCTATTCTCGGATACTAGCTTTGATTGTATCCATGTTTTGATCATTCTTGAATTTTACACCAATTGTGATTATTTTGAGGTATTTTTGGACGTGGATAAAACAAAAGTACGAATCCTTAATCCTTAATCCTTGTCATTTTGTTTCACTTTGGATTCGTTTCTTTAAAAATATTTTTCATCATCTTGATCTTAAATGATGATATTATGGAATATCTTTGGCTTTTGTAGTGCAAAAGATGAATGATTTTGAAGAATATCTTTGGCAGTAGTAAAGATGAACAGTGTTTAGATGAACATGATTAATCGATGAATATCTTTGGCCTATAGTGCAAAAGATGAATATTTGATTCGGATGTATATTGATTGATGTTACAGGATAAAAGATAGACGACAAACTTTTAAATTCATACATAGAAGATAGTAGTTTGAATTCTCTACTTAACTCTTCTAATGAATTATTATTTCATTCATGTAATATTGATTTAAAATTTGTTGTTGTCTATTGTATTCTATTAGATTTTTCCTCGTTGAAGACTAACGATAATTTGTTGTATATTATCTTAGTCATAATATTCTTTACCGGGCTAGTTGAGCTCACCCTTTTCCTTTTTGTTCCATTTTTCTTCTCGTGAGGCGAGAATATAAGCATTTAGCAAGTCGGGGTATGGAATGAAGGTTCTAGAAAGAGTTGTTTAGTAGTCCTCACCATTTTGTAAAATAATGTATCAATAAATGTGATGAGGATTTATTTGAGTATAGATATTGTCTAGAAGATAATATTTGTATTCAAACTCACAGTTTTACTATTGTAATAATAAAGTTTTAGTTGTTTCTGTACCATGTATTGACAACTCAGAATGGGTGATGTATACCTATTTTGGGGGCGTCATATAAACGACAGGCACGTGAGGTTGACACAACTTAAACGTACATACGTTTAATGAATATAGTGTTGATCAACATAGAATACTATAGGCTGATCACCTAGACGTGCTCGTAAGAAATGTCGAACTTATGAACTTAGTGTCGCGATGTCCTTTTTAAAGAAAGTATGAAATGCTCAAGGTCTTGGACCGGAATTGATGTTTTATTAAATATTGTCATTGTAAAACATTTTCAAGAAAAGAGAAGTGCTATTTTGAATTATCGATAGTACTTCATAACTATTATTCTGTTATTGAAGATATATAAATTGTATGATTCAAGCATATTGTTAAATAGAATTGTTGTACTTACTGAGCTAGTTATGCTCATTCTTGCTTGAACCATATGAATACAGCTAAGACCGAACGGACTGAAGTATTCGACAAGGATAAAGGAAAGGCGAAGGCGAACCTGTAGATTTACTTATGTAATAATATATGTTTGTAATAATAATATTTGATATTATGAAATGAACAAATGTAACGGTTATAAAGAACCTGGGGAATGGTAATATTGATTTGCAATATCTATAAGACATATTCATTCTTTTGGGGCATTTCGATTAAATGTTTCTGTGAACTGCAGCACTGTGGAGCACCATCTGTCGGGTTGGAAGATACCAGGATTTGGGGGCGTCATAGGGAGAGCCAAAACCACTTAAGGCAGAGACGTGGATAAAGTAGATCACCAAGATATTTGATGTCTTTGGATGCTCTGAGTAACAAAAGGTTCCCTTTGCCACCTTCATGTTGCGAGGAGAGGCTGATTATTGGTGGGAATCTATAAAACGTACCCAGCCTTCCACACTGAAGATGTCTTGGGAGAAGTTCTAAGAATTGTTCAACAACAAGTACTTTCCCGATTCGTCACATGAAGGAGGCAGAGTTCATCAAGCTGGAGCAAAATAATATGACCGTGTCGCAGTACGAAGCTAAGTTTGTCGAGTTGTCACGGTTTGTATCCCACTTGGTTGATGATGAGGAGAGAATAACGCGGATGTTTCTAAGATGTTTGAAACCCGAGATACGTCAATACCTCATTTCTCACAAATTGTGTTTGTATTTAGATGTTGTAAATAGGGCTCAGTTATTGGAGCGCGATAATGAGTTAACCCAACCAAGAGAGAGCAACCGGCAAAATTATAATACCAGTGATAGCAGTCATCAAAGCGGTGATAACAAACGTGGAGGGAATCAACATGCCAGAAATTGTAACCACTTTGGTGGTAATCATGGCTAAGACAGTAAAAGTGGAAATTTCAAGAAGAGAAGATTCAACAATGATGGAAAGACATCAGCACCAGCACCCGTTGTTAAGGAAGGAGAATGACCACCTATCATATGCTTCAAATGCAGAGGGGAGGGACACATCAGTCCAAATTGCATGCAGCAGTCCAAAACGTGTTGCAATTTTGGAAGAGAAGGTCACCTAGCTCCATTTTATCGTGTAGTGAAGCCAAGTCCAGTTGGGATGGAGACACCAAATGCCGTCCCAGATAAGACAAAACCAGTAGTTCAAGGGAGAGCGTTTGTCGTGACCTCCCAAAAAGCAATGAACCCGATCAAGGTCATCACGGCTAAGCTAATCATAAACTCTACAGAAGTATATACCTTATTTGATACCGGTTCTACCCATTCTTTTATTTCTTGTACTTGCGCTCAACGTTTAAATTTAACTTCAGAGAAATTAGACTTTGACTTATCTGTTGAAACTTCGTTGGGAGAAACCTTCATTACATCCACTGTTTATAAGTCTTATTTGGTTCAAATCAGTACCCCCACATTACCTTTCGATCTTATTTCCTTAAAAATACTTGCATTTGATGTGATTTTAGGGATTGATTGGTTAACTACTCATCATGCAAAATTGATTGTTTTCGTAAGGTTGTTAGCTTTCATATTTCTAACCAACCTATTATACGAATTCAAGTAACCAAACAACTAAAGTCAATCACAGTCATATCAAGTCATAAAGCTATTCGTTTATTGAAAAACGGATGTCAAGCTTTCTTAGCTCATGTCACGGATTTAAACAAAAATACGTCAGTTTTGAATTATATTTATACTGTTAATAAATTTCCTGACGTATTCCTTGAAGAACTTCCTAGCCTACCCCCAGAGCGTGAAATTGAATTTTGTATCAACCTTGAACCCGGTACAAAACCCATTTCTAAAGCCCCATATCGAATGGCTCCTATTGAACTTCAGGAGTTAAAAACTCAACTGCAGGGTTGTTAGACATCGGTTTCATTCGTCTTACTACGTCTGCTTGGGGTGCTCATGTTCTATTCGTGAAGAAGAAAGATGGAAGTATGTGACTTTGTATTGATTGTCAGGAGTTGAATCATGTCACCATCAAAAATAGGTACCCGTTGCCTCGTATTGATGACCTGTTTGACTAGTTGCAAGGCGCCAAATTCTTTTTAAAGATCGATCTTCGTTCTGGATATCATTAGTTAAAGATTAAAATCGATGACATCTCAAAGACTGCTTTCAGAACTCGGTACGGGCATTATGAATTTCTAGTCATGTCTTTTGGATTGACTAATGCTCATGCTGCCTTCATGGATATGATGAACCGAGTATTCAAGGAATATTTGGATAAGGTGAAAGGCTGTCCGAGCATAAGGTGAAGGACTGTTCGAAAAGGAGAATGGAGGCAGGGAGTATGACTACGGAGAAAAGTAGTGGGACGCTGGCGACAACGGGACCAACTTCAACAGACAAACCAACAAAATCAACCGCAAGAATCTTCAACATGACCGTTCAAGATAACGTGGCAGATGGGGATGCAACTCCAGGTATTATTCGTATAACTTTTATTTTCTTATATATAATAAATTATTTTATAAAGAAATTTTGAAGGAGGAATTTGAGTTCTATTAGAAATCAAATTTCTGTTTAATCAGATTGACAAGTTTTATGCTAAATAGTTAAAGATCGGTTCGATCAATTATGATCGAGATCTACTTGCAATGATTGTGTACGCTATGTACCCTTGTAAGTATAAGTTTTAAAACAATGATTCCGGGGACGGAATCTTTATAAGGGAGGGTTAATGTAATAACCCGATATTTTCTATATAATTAAATATGAAATTTTGCATATAACTTTTTTTTTAAGGTGAGAATGTGTACAAGGTGATGTGTATGTATTTATGTGATGAATATAAAATATATTTATTACATAAATGATTACAAATAATTTTATTTTAGAATTATTGATCATTATAAATTATATTCTTATAGTAATTAATTTTATAGTAGAAATGTTTTTATTAATTATTTCCATAAAAATATGATTTTATATTATTTAAATAATATATGAAATAATTATAGAATTATTATAATAATTATTTTGTTATATGAATTTATTTCAGATTAATTAAGTTAATTATTATAACTTAATTAATAATGGTGTGTATACGAAAGATAAATCAGATATGGAATCTAAACCTTAATTTTGGATTTCGATCGAAGAAAGAGAATAATAATATAATATTATTTCAGTGCTAT
This sequence comes from Panax quinquefolius, assembly GCA_020205615.1. Lineage (NCBI taxonomy): Eukaryota > Viridiplantae > Streptophyta > Magnoliopsida > Apiales > Araliaceae > Panax > Panax quinquefolius. The sequence continues at coordinate 72,016,955 of CM035173.1, read as the reverse complement.
GAATATGTACTGTATATGTGTAGACTAATGATGGTTGGTCAATTATGGTACAGTATTACAAAACCCTAGTATTATTTTAATAAACCCTAATGCAATAGTCAAATAAGACTGTAAGATTTTCAAGTAATTACGTTAGGTTATGAATGTCATGTGTTATTGATTTTAACCCTAATTATGGAAAACCTTAATTAATTAGGAACCCAAATTACTAAATTAGGAAACCTAATTAGCTAATTGCTAAGTGGAAACCCTAATTTGAAACTTAATTATGAGTTCGAGACTGTTATGTAACTGTGTTATTGTGATTAAGGTTAAGTATTGTATGATTTAATGTTAATTAGGTAAATCCTAATTAATATTTAGAAATCCTAATTTTTAGAAACTCTAATATTTAAATTATAAACCCTAATTTGCTAATTATGAACCCTAATCGCTAACTTAGCAATCTTAATGCTAATTGGTGAACCTTAAACCTAATTTTCATGTTTTATATTATTAGAAACCTAAACCAATTTAGAAACCCTAAATTTGTAATTTAGAAAACCTAATTTTCTATTTTAGCCCTAATTGTCAAATTGAAAACCCTAAATTGCTAATTATAAGTCCTAATGATAATTAGTGAATCTATAATCTAATTTTAATGTTCTATGTAATTAGGAAGCTAAGTATGTTTACAAAATCCTAATTTGAAATTTTTAGAAACTAAATTTTCTATTTTTGGCCTAACTAGTAATCCTACAAATTTTTGTGCTAAACTTTAGGGTTAAACCCTAACAGGAAAAAACCCTAAGGGTTTGCCAAGTTACCATTTAGCCATTAAATTTAAAAGCCAAATGAACTAAATGCCCCTCTTGCATTAATTGAGCTAACTTGTAAATCTAGCTAAGATAAGGAGTTGGTGACCAAACAAGATACACCATGTGCTCTAAATATCAGCATAATTGCCCAGTCATGTGCATTGTATCACCTGATATATAGATCTAAGGAGAGAGAAATGTCATTTGTTAGCCTCATTTGTACATAAACTCCTTACCAAGTCTCTCTCTCTCAAAACCCATGAATTATAGTAGCATTTCAGTCCCAAAACCAAGCCCCATGAATTCCATTAACAGATCAGTAGCCAAGAATCAAAGCTTGTTCATAGAAGGTATAAACCCTAACCTAGAATCTGATCATGCTAGATGTGTTAGATGTTAGTTTTTTTTTGTGTTAAACATGTTGAATATATTGTTATTAAGTGATCTAGGTTGATAGATGTTAGATCCATAACATGTATAGGCTCAGATCTACTATTTTTCAAAAATCTGGAAAATATATTTTTTTTTGTCTGACAACGAATGTCAGACCTTATATCTTAGTGATCGTTAATGATTTTTGTGTTTTGAAAGTTTGTAGTTGTAGTCTGCTATGATATCTTTGATCTGGAACTGAAAACATGTTTATATCATGTATATATTGAAAGTTATTAAGGGTCAAAGTGCGTTGACCGCTCATGGAAAACTGTTCTGGAAAACCCAGAAATTTTCTGTTATAGTTAGTCCATGTTGTTGTTTTGATGTTGTAGTCTGACATAAGGACTACATAATCATGCCTCTAGAACCCCCAGATCTTGCACTGAATCAAAATTATAATGGGTCAAAGTAGGCTTGACCGACTGCTTATGAAGATTTTTGGAAAACCCTGAAACCTTCAAGAGCGATTTTTCTGACAAGGTTTGACCAGCCTTTATCGTTCATTTGTGTTGTTGTTATGATGATATGATGATATGTTATTGTACCCGGACATTTATTCTACAAGTATGAACCATTAGATCTCACAAACTAGAACCAGAACGAAAGCTATAAGGATCTAAATATAGCACCTTGGTTTGTTCTTCATTTTTTGGAAAACCCAGAAATGAAGAACAACTTTGTCAGACTTTTTGGAGGCCTATAAGTATCTGATCTGTTGTTGTATTGCCATGAAATTTGATTCTAATTGTAGTGTTACACTAATACTACAACGTGAACACCATAACCAGCCCAGATAACATCAAGATCTAGGTTTAAATGGTGGTCAAAGTGGTACCCTTAGTGACTGGCTATGAGTTTCTGGGTTTTGCCAAGAACATGAAAAACACCTAAAGCGACGGTTTTGTCGCTATAGGCAGTCTTTAGTGACACTTAATTTTTGAAAATTATTATTATATTAAATAATTAGAGAAAAAATAGTTTTTAATTCTTAAAAATACAAAAAAAATTACAAATATTTTTTTTAAAGCCTAAAAATTAATTTTTAATAATTTTGAAGATATTTCATTAATATTTAATATTTTTGGAATATTGATGGTATTTAATTTATTTAATTATAATATTAAATAAATTGTTTAAAAATGATTTTAATACTTGAAAAATCATTTAAAATTATATTATGTTATAAAAAATATTTTAAGTTATTTTCTATAACTTTTAATATTTGGTGATGAATTTCATTAATAAATTAATATTAATGGTAATTAAATTTATTTAATAAATGTATTAAATAAATTATGAAAATAGAATTAATGATTAAAAAAATCATATAAAAATAATTTAAAGGTTATAAAAATATTTTAAGTTATAAAATATAACTTTTGATATTTTGTCATGAAAAATATTAATGATATTAGATTTATTTAATATTTATATTAAATAAATTAGTTTTAAAATGATTTTAATATTATTAAAACTATTTTAAATTAAAATAAATTGTTTAAAAACATTTTAAGTTATAAATTATAACTTTAATATTTAAAGGGTAATTTCATTAATAATTTAATATTAATGATATTAAATTTATTTAATAATTATAATAAATAAATAGTTTTAAAATGGTTTTATTAATTTAAAAATCATTTAAAAAGGATATAAATGAATTAAAAATATTTTAAGTTATAATTAATGACTTTTAATATTTTGATAAATAATACATTAATATTTAAATATTAATGATAATTATTTAAAAATGATTTTAATTATTTTTAAAAAAAAAATCATTTAAGGGTAATAGTAATACTTTAAAAATATTTTAAGTTATTATAAATAAATTTAATATTTTGGCAATGGTTTCATTAATAATTTAATATTAATTAAATATTAATGATAATAGAATTATTTGATATTTAAATTATTTTATAATGATTCTAGTGTTTGAAAAATCATGATAAATTATAATAATTATTTAAAAGTTATTATAAGGCTATGAAAAATAATTTGACTGATATTTAAATTATTTAAACGAATATAGAACTACAGGATAAAGTCTTAGACTCGATAATAACCCGATACAGCCGTCGGTACACCGACATGGTTCATAAATTGTTCTGGACTTAGATAACTTGACTGGATATGTGTTTGTTTGTGATTCAATGATTGTTAAAATTATGTGACAATATGATTAGATTATGTGCTGACTACAAATAGCAGTACTGTATGTTATGATATGTTATTCTAATCGATAGAATGATCTTATTAATGATAGGTCTTGATATAAAAGATAAAACTAAGTTGCGTATTATAAGCAGTAGACCAGGCAAGTATCCTACCTTTGCATTTACTTTATGCAATGGACATAAGTAAAAAAGTTTCATAATTACATTATCATTATGCAAGAATATTAACTCTATTGTTATCGATTATGTATCCTATCATTATTTATCAGTACAGTATTATTGTATAATTCAGATATTTATTCGGTTCGTTAATTTCTAAATATGGTTATACAAGTGTCCTCACTTGGATAATCATTGTATTTAATCACATGTTGATACATACTTATTAATTTTCATTATGTATACGTTGACTTAAAAGATGTCTAAGCTATTTGATCCAGCTAGACACAAACTTAAAAATATTGTTGAACAAGATATAACTTTATTATTATCCGACCAAATTGTTTTGGTTTGGATTCCCGACTATGTATGAACATCCCGAATATTGGAAAATTTTTATGCGCCTAAGGCGGATAGAATGAACGATAATATCGTTCTTGCATGTAGTATTGGTCAATACAGGGCACATTGGGATGATCACCCTCGCGCCCATAAGTTATGACAGTTTGCGGATGAAGTTCTGCTATACCTTAGCGAAAATTAAAAACAATGTTCATAGTTTGTCGACTAATACTCATTTATAGTTAGTACGTAGTTTCAAAAATTTGATATAGAATTGATATGTTGTTATTATTGGTTCAGCCTACTTCACAACTGTTGATTCGTTGTAGAAGTGTCATTCAAAGAAAATATTTAATCCTTTCAGCTACAATTTATTGTTGCTATTACTTATTGGGCACTCAAATGCTCATCCTTGCTTAATTTAAATGTTTTCAGCTAAGTGTGAACAACTAGAAGGTTCAGCCAAGAACAAGGGAAAAAGGAAAGCAAACAGAATAAGTGTTATGGTATTCTATGTAATAGTATGACTTTATTAAGACAATGATATCTATTAATTATCATGTATTGTAATGAATGTAGTAAAGGTTGCGTACTTGGGATTAGACTCTGATATATGTAAATTAAGTTTGGTATTTATATTATTGTTATTATTATTAGTATTATTTCTGCTCATAAAAATGATATAGTAAAGCATTGAGTTCGGGTTTCAAGTACCTGAATTTGGGGGCGTTACATGTTGTCAACGCAAAGGCCCATTTTGTATGACTTGCAAAGGATGGAGATAGAGTTAAAGACTCTATGGACCCACGTGATGATGGCAAATATACGAGTAGAACCGACTTTAATCGATAAAGTTAAAGTTGCTCTAGTTATAGACTTGGAGCTGATGCGTATGAGAAAGAAAGTACAAGAAGGTGTTATCCCAGAAGCAAGAATAGATTAAGAAGGAATACTACGAGTCAACTCTAGACTTTATGTTCCTAACGACCCTGATTTAAAGTATAAAATCATGATAGAGGCGCACAACACACCGTTTGCAATCCATCCTGGGAGTACGAAAATGTATCGTGATCTTCGACATACATTTTAGTGGAGCAATATGAAGAGAGAGATAGCGAAGTTTATCTCAATGTGTTTAACTTGTTAATGAGTCAAGGCAGAGCATCAAGTGCCAAAAGGTCAATTGCAACCACTTGAAATTCCAGAATGGAAGTGGGAGCAAATTACCATGGATTTCGTTACTGGTCTTCCCAAGGTTTCTCAAGGCATAGATGCGATTTGGGTCATTGTTGATAGATTAACCAAGTCTGCTCATTTAATACCTATACGAGAAACTTATACACTTGAACGTCTTTCTCGTATATACATAAATGAGATTATAAGATTGCATGGTATGCCAGTATCCATAGTTTCTGATCGAGACCCAAGATTTACTTCACTATTTTGGGTTAGTTTGCAAAACGCTACAGGGACAGATTTACAATTTAGTTTGGCATATCATCCTCACACGGACGGGCAATCAGAGAGGACTATTCAAACTCTTAAAGATCTATTAAGACTTTGTGTCCTTGACTTCAAAGGAAGTTGGGACAAGTTCTTGCCATAAGTGGAATTCTCCTACAACAACAGTTATCAAGCAAGTATCGGCATGGCTCCATTTGAGGCGTTGTATAGAAGAAAGTGTCGTTCTCCAGTATGCTGGGACGAGGTGGGTGAAACAACGTTGTTAGGACCAGAATTGGTACGCATGACTACGGAAAAGATTCAAATGATCTGACAATGTATAAAAACCTCACAAGATCGATAAAAGAGTTATATTGATCTTCATCGGAAGGACGTGGAATTCAATGTTAGAGAACATGTGTTGTTACATGTTGCTCCATGGAAGGGAGTTACGAGATTCGGAAAGAGAGGAAAGCTCAATCCTCGATTCATTGGCCCATTTAAAATCCTTGACCGAGTAAGAACTGTGGCCTATAGACTCGCGTTATCGCCAAGTATGTTGTGACACCACCAAAATAGGTATACATCACCCATCTTGGGTCGCCAAATACATGGTACTGAATACAAATACAAACTTAATTATACAACATGAGCTGAGAGATTTTACACGAATATTATCTTCTAGACAATATCCAAACTCAAATGTAGTCCTCATTACATTTATTGTCACACTATTTTATAGAATAGTGAGGACTACTATAACACCATCTCGGACCATCACTCCGTTCCCCGACTAGTTCCGGCTACGTTCTCATTTCCTGAAGAGAATAATGGAAGTAAAAGGGTGAGCTCAAATAGCCCAGCAAGAAATATTATGACTAAGATAATGCATAATAAGTTATCATTAGCCTTCAACAATGTTAAACTGAAAGAATATAATAGAAAACAAGTTTAACTACATCGAAACAAGCAATCCATTAGAAGAGTCAAGTAGAGCATGATATCTACTATCTTCTATGATTTAAAAAGTTTATCATTAATTTTATTGTTGGGACTCAGCTTAATAAATAAATCATATCATCGACTCATCCCTGCACTACGGGCCAAGGATATTCATTAGTATCACGTCCACAAATTATTCTTGCACTAATCATGATCATACCGAATTATCCCTGGTCATAATCATACCAATCAACAGTCCATCTATGTACGTAAGCCAAAGATGACTTTCATCACAATATAAGCATGAGGATGATGACAATGATATAAGAATTCAATTAAAAGAAAGCAAAGGATAAATTTTTAAAGAATTATAATTTAATTTATCCAGAATTCAATAATTTCCAAATTTTCAACATGATACTTCTTTGTGGAGTAAAATTCAAGAATAATATCCATGTATCAAAAATAATTTGGACAGAAAATAAATAATTTTTTTGGTGAATAGTACCCTATGAATAGTACTTTAGGAATAGTACCCCGTGAATGGTACCCCGGCATAAAAAGTGCCCCGAATACCTGAGTGAATAATATTCTAATGAATAGTAATCGGATGAATAGTAACCTGTGAATAGTAACTCGTGAATAGTATTCCGACATGAAAAGTGCCCCAAATACCCGAGTGAATAATATTATAGTGAATAGTAACAGGGTGAATAATAACGCGTGAATAGTACCCTGGGTGAAAATATTGATATTTAATAAGAAAGTTTATATCAATATTCTAATGAAACGATACTGGATGAAGAGAAAAACTCAATGATATTCCACTAATTTCAAGGATAATAGAAGCAATACTTACCATAGTAAGTTTAGATTTAAGAATATGAAAAGAATTAACATACAAAAACTACAAATGGATTTTTTACCGTCATACTTGCAGACGTATCGCTGATGTATAACGGGTTATTACGAATTATTAAAGGATAAATATGAAAAATAGTATTCCTTATGAATACGAAAGAAATAAAACCCCTTACCTTAGTAGAAGGCTGGATACTGCAATAGTGAAGTAGCAGAATACTCTTCTTCTTACTCTCTATAGTTTCTCTCTCTATAGTGTCTCTTGTGAATCTCAGTGAATTAGTGAGAATGAAAGAAGAATTAAGCTTCTATTTATAGGAGAATGGACTAAATAGTATGGCGATTCATGAGCGCAGTGACAGATTGATTTACTATTAGAGCAGACGGTTCATATTGATTACTATTAAAACCATAATATTTCGGTCAGATTGATTTACTTTTAAAACCACCACCGACTGTCTAGATTGATTTACTTTTAAAACCACCACCGACGGTCCAGATTGATTTACTTTTAAAACCATCACCGACTGTCCAGATTTATTTATTTTTAAAACCACCACCAAAAGTCGAGATTGATTTACTATTAAAACCACCACCGACGGTCCAGATTGATTTACTATTAAAACCACCATCAATGGTCTAGATTGATTTACTATTACAACCACCATCAATGGTCCAGATTGATTAACTATTAAAACAACCATCAATTGTCCAGATTGGTTATCTATTAAAACCACCATCGACGGTGCATAAAATTAGTAAATCTTCTCATGGAATACTAAGTCAAACTTACAACAAACGCCTTATAACAATGTATATATTTATATCAAAAACTAAATAAACATTTACCTCAAATTATTTATCTTTAATAAATACATTATTAACAATTATTCATCATTAATATTATAACTCATAATATTTAACAACCAAATCATTCTCAGGAAAGAGGGGGCTTTCCGATAAGGATTTCTCCCTATTGGCGCACAATTAGGTGACCAAACCTCTCCTCGACAGAACTTTCTAGACATCGTCAATATTATAAATAATAATATGAATAACTTTGTCGTCTCAATTATTGATTTAATAATATAATATATTAATACTGTGACAATAATTAAATCAAATAACGTGAGATACTATGCAGCAATTACTGTAGCAATAATTGAGTATAACTGAGTGACTTCTCACGTAAGCATCAATAATCAATACCGTGTGCTACTATGCAACCACGCCAGACATCGTATTTTTTTTACCACCGGGTAGTTCAACAGTTTAACGGTAAAAATGTCGTCGTTATTTTTATAAAAAGTTATTTCTGTCGTTTTCTAACTACGACAATACTTCCGTTGTGTGGTCCACCAATGATTGTGTTGTCGTACGAATATTCCTTATTAAAACGAATATTCCTCGATAAATCGAATATTCCCCGACACAACAAATATTTTATAACAACTTGCTTAATTTCCAAAATTTTCAAATATTACCCACAACTATAAAATTATATCATATCCACACCATAATATTCAAAAATATATTTCAAGAAAAATTATTCTTTATTCAAAAAATTTGGGGTCTTACAACCTCCCCTTTTTATGAAATTTCGTCCTCGAAATTAGGGTACATACCTAATATGTCGAAGAGGTGAGGATACCTTGATTTTATTTCAGATTATAACTCCCAGGATATTTCCTCCACATCGTGGTTTCTCCACAAAACTTTGACTTGAGGTTTAACCTTAGAGCGTAGAATATGATCCTTCTTATCCAAGATTTTAACAGGTACCTCTTCATACGTTAAATCTTCCGCTATCTCGTCCGGTTCTAATTCAATAATGTGGTTCGGGTCTTTCACATATTTATGTAACATAGATATGTGAAAAATGTTATGAACACGAGACAAACTTGGCGGTAAGGCGAGTCTATAGGCCACAGTTCCTACTTGATCGAGGATTATAAATGGGCCAATGAATCGAGGATTGATCTTTCTTCTCTTTCCAAATCTCATAACTCATTTCCATGGAGCAACACGTAACAACACATGATCTCCAATATTGAATTCCACGTCCTTTCAATGAAGATCAGAATAACTCTTTTATCAATCTTGTGAGGTTTTTATACATTGTCGGATCGTTTGAATCTTTTCCATAATCATACGTACCAACTCCGGTCCCAACAAAGTTCCTTCACCCACCTCATCCCAGCACACTGGAGAAGGACAATTTCTTCCAGACAACGCCTCAAATAGAGCCATGCCAATACTTGTTTGATAACTGTTGTTGTAGGAAAACTCCACCAATGGTAAGAACTTGTCCCAACTTCCTTTGAAATTAAGGACATAGAGTCTTAATAAATCCTCAAGATGTTGAATATTCCACTCTGACTGACTGTCCGTTTGAAGATGATACACTGAACTAAATCGTAAATCCATGCCCATAGCTTTTTGCAAACTAACCAAAATCTTAAAGTGAATCTTGGGTCTCGATCAGAAACTATGGATACTAGCATACCATGCAATCTTACAATCTCATTTATGTACATACGAGCAAGACGTTCAAGTGTATAAGTTTCTCGAATCGATAAAAAATGAGCAAAGTTGGTCAATCTATCAATAATGACCCAAATCGCAACTATGCCTTGAGAAACCTTGGGAAGACCAGTAACGAAATCCATGGTAATGTTCTCTCACTTCCATTCTGGAATTTCAAGTAGTTACAATGGACCTTTTGGCACTTGATGCTCCGCCTTAACTCGTTGACAAGTTAGACACGTTGATATAAACCCCGCTATCTCTCTCTTCATATTGCTCCACCAAAATGTATGTCGAAGATAACGATACATTTTGGTACTCCTAGGATGGATTGCAAATGGTGTGTTGTGCGCCTCCATCATGATTTTATAATTCAAGTAAGAATCGTTAGGAACACAAAGTCTAGAGTTGACTCAAACTATTCCTTCTTCATCGATTCTTGCTTCCGAAATAGCACCTTCTTGCGCTTTCTTCTTCATACGCTTTAGCTTCAGGTCTGTAGCTTGAGCAGCTTTAACTTTATCGATTAAAGTCAGTTCTACTCGTATATTCACCATCATCACATGGGTCCTTGGAGTCTTTAACTCTATCTCCATCCTTTGTAAGTCATACAAAATGGGCCTTTGCGTTGACAATATCGCACTCGTACCTGCATTTGATCTTCTACTCAATGCGTAAGCTACCATGTTCGCTTTTCCAGGATGGTATTGAATGGTATGCTCATAATCTTTCAACAGCTCAAGCCATCGTCATTGCTGCATGTTGAGTTCTTTTTGAGTGAAGAAATATTTGAGGCTTTTATGATCCGTATAGATCTCCACATTCTCTCCATACAGGTAATGCCTCCAAATCTTAAGTGCAAAAATGACAGTTGCCAACTCTAGATCATGAGTAGGATAATTCCTTTCATATTCTTTGAGTTTTCGTGAGGCATAGGCTATGACTTTCCCATATTGCATGAGAACACATCCTAAACCTTTGCCTGAAGCATCACTGTAGATGACAAATCCCTCCGAACCAAATGGTATTGTCAGAACAGGTGCTGAAATGAGTCTCATCTTGAGTTCTTGAAAACTCTTCTCACAATCTTCGCTCCAACTAAATTTTGTATCTTTCTGAGTCAGCTGAGTTAATGGAGTAGAAATTTGAAAAAACCCTTGTACAAATCTCCGATAATAACCAGCTATGCCGAGAAAGCTAAATACTTCGGTCACTGACTTAGGTTGTTCCTAGCTTTGAATAGCTTCAATCTTTGTTGGGTCACCAGATATTCCATGATTTGATATCACATGCCCAAGGAATGCTACTTCCATTAGCCAGAAATTACATTTCTTCAACTTGGCATACAGCTTGTTTTCACAAAGCTTTTGGAGTATCAGCCTCAAGTGTTGCTCATGATCTTCACGACTTTTGGAGTAAATAAGGATGTCATCAATAAAGACGACCACAAAGTGATCAAAATATTCCTTGAATACTCGGTTCATCATATCCATGAAGGCATCACGAGCATTAGTCAATCCAAAAGACATGACTAGGAATTTGTAATGTTCGTACCGAGTTCTGAAAGAAGTCTTTGGGATATCATTGGTTTTAATCTTTAACTGATGATATCCGGAACAAAGATCGATCTTTGAAAAGAATTTGGCGCCTTACAACTGGTCAAACAAATCATTAATACGAGGTAATGGGTACCTATTTTTGATGGTGACATGATTCAACTCCCGATAATCAATACAAAGTCGTATACTTCCATCTTTCTTCTTCACAAATAGAATAGAAGCAACCCAAGGAGATGTACTAGGACGAATGAAACCGATGTCTAACAATTCATGTAGTTGGGTTTTTAACTCCTGAAGTTCAATAGGAGCCATTCGATATGGGGCTTTGGAAATGGGTTTTGTATCAGATTCAAGGTCGATACAAAATTTAATTTCACACTCTGGGGGTTGGCCAGAAAGTTTTTCAGGGAATACATCAGGAAATTTATTAACAATAGAAATATCATTCAAAACTGACGTATTTTTGTTTAAATCTGTGACATAAGCTAAGAAAGCTTGACATCCATTTTTTAATAAACGAATAGCTTTATGGCTTGAGATGACAGTGATTGACTTTAATGATTCGGTTGCTTGAATTTGCATAATAGGTTGGTTAGGAATATGAAAGCTAACAACCTTATCAAAACAATCAACTTTAGCATGATGAATAGTCAACCAATCAATTCCTAAGATCACATCGAATGCAAGTATTTTTAAAGAGAAAAGATCGAAAGGTAACGTGCGGTTATTGATTTGAATCAAATAATACTTATAAACAGTGGATGTAATGAAGGTTTCTCCCAACGGAGTTTCAACAGATAAATCAAAGTCTAATTTCTCCGGAGTTAAATTTAAATGTTGAGTGCAAGTAGGAGAAATAAAAGAATGGGTAGAACCGGTATCAAATAAGGTATAGATTTCGCTAGAGTTTATGATTAGCTTACCCGTGATCACCTAGTTTGGATTCCTCGCTTTTTGGGAGGTTACGACAAACGCTCTCCCTTGAACTACAAGTTTTTTCATGTCTGGGACGGCCTTTGATGCCTCCATCCCAACTGGACTTGACTTTGGTGCATGATAAAATTGGGCTAGAGGACCTTCTCTTCCATAATTATAACATGCTTTGGACTGTTGCGTACAGTTTGGACTGATGTGTCCCTCTCCTCTGTATTTGTAACATACTGATATGGCCGTTTGTTCGCTTTCTTAACAACAAGTCTTTGGTGCTGACGTCTTTCCATCATTATTGAATCTCCTCTTCTTGAAATTTCCACTTCTATTATCTTGGCCATGATTACCACCGAAGTGGTTGCCATTTCTGACATGTTGATTCCCTCAACGTTTGTTGTCACCGCTTCGATGACTGCTACCACTGGTATTATCAACTTGTCGGCTGCTCTCTCTTGGTTGGGTTGACTCATTATCGCGCTCCAATAACTGAGCCCTATTTACAACATCTGAATATAAACATAGTTTGTGAGAAATGAGGTATTGACGTATTTTGGGTCTCAAACCTCACAGAAACTTTCGCGTCATTCTCTCCTCATTATCAACCAAGTGCGATGCAAATCGGGACAACTCGAAAAACTTAGCCTCATACTACGACACGGTCATATTGTTTTGCTCCAACTTGATAAACTCCACCTCTTTCATGTGACGAATACTTTCGGGAAAGTAGTTGTCATTGAACAGTTCTTGGAACTTTTCCCAAGACATTTTGAGTGCGGCAGGCTGAGTACGTTTTACTGATTCCCACCAGTAATCTGCCTCTCCTCTAAACATGAAGGTTGAAAAAGGAACCTTTTGCTCCTCGGAGCATCCCAAGACCTCAAATATGTTGGTGATCTGCTTTATCCACGTCTTTGCCTTAACCGGTTTTGGCTCTCCCAAAAACTCTGGTGCTCCCAGCTCCTTGAACTGCTTAGCAGTGACCATCCGAGAGTTGCCAGTGTTTCCACCTGCATTTTGAACAGGAGCCGCTCTCGCCTGATGTTGTTTGAATTGCATAAAGCCTCTGAACATCCCATCGTTCATCATTTGATCGGTGTTGTTGTTTACCTGAGGATTATTATCTTCTTGTTGCACATTATCCTGGATATTGATTGTTGGTGACTCAACGGTCTCATGTGCTTCATTGCTTATCTCGACATTTTCAGATGCCATTTTCAAACATTGCCACAAAACAAGGGTTAATTGACATGCCACATATTATCCCTATACTCTAACCAACCAATTAAATACCAAATAAACTTAGGTAGGTCATACTAGCGAAGGAATTCCCCTTCTCTCCCCTCCTAGTTCTTGTCTCACATCTCAGCCAGGGATCATATCCCTAAGCTTTGATACCAACTGTAATGCCCCCAAAATAGGTATACATCACCCATCTTAGGTCGCCAAATGCATGGTATTGAATACAAATACAAACTTAATTATACAACATGAGCTGAGAGTTTTTACACGAATATTGTCTTCTAGATAATATCCAAACTCAAATGGAGTACTCATTACATTTATTGTCACACTATTTTATAGAATAGTGAGGACTACTATAACACCTTCTCAGACCATCACTTAGTTCCCCGACTAGTTCCGACTACTTTCTCATTTCCTGAAGAGAACAATGGAAGTAAAAGGGTGAGCTCAACTAGCCTAGTAAGAAATATTATGACTAAGATAATGCATAATAAGTAATCATTAGCCTTCAACAATGTTAAACTGATAGGATATAATAGACAACAAGTTTAACTACAGCGGAATAAGCAATACATTAGAAGAGTCAAGTAGAGCATGATATCAACTATCTTTTATGATTTAAAAAGTTTATCATTAACTTTATCGCTAGGACTCAGCTTAATAAATAAATCACATCATCGAATCATCCCTACACTACGGGCCAAGGATATTCATTAGTATCACGTCAACAAATTATTCTTGCACTACGGGCCAAGAATATTCGTGTAATCATCAACGGTTATGATCATACCGAATTATCCCTGGTCATAATCATACCAATCAACAGTCCATCTATGCACGTAAGCCAAAGATAACTTTCATCACAATATAAGCATGAGGATGATGACAATGATATAAAAATTCAATTAAAAGAAAGCAAATGATAAATTTTTAAAGATTTATAATTTAATTTATCCAGAATTCAATAATGTCCAAATTGTCAACATGATACTTCTTTATGGAGTAAAATTCAATAATAATATCCATGTATCAAAAATAATTTGGACAGAAAAGAAATAAATTTTTCGGTGAATAGTACCCTATGAATAGTACCCTATGAATAGTACCCCATGAATAGTACCCCGTGAATAGTACCCCGGCATGAAAAGTGCCCCGAATACCCGAGTGAATAATATTCTAGTGAATAGTAACTAGATGAATAGTAACCCATGAATAGTAATTCGTGAATAGTATTCTGTCATGAAAAGTGCCCCGAATACCCGAGTGAATAATATTATAGTGAATAGTAACTGGATGAATAGTAACCCACGAATAGTACTTCGGGTGAAAATATTGATATTTAATAAGAAAGTTCAGATCAATATTCCAATGAAAAGATAACGGATGAAGCGCAAAACTCAAGGATATTCCACTAATTTCAAGGATAATAGAAGCAATACTTACCATAGTAAGTTTAAATTTAAGAATATGAAAAGAATTAACATACAAAAAATTACAATTAGATTTTCACCTGTCATACGGTACGTAATCCGCGTAGACAGGTTATTCCGACATATTAAAGGATGAATACAAAAAATAGTATTTCTTATGAATACGAAAGAAATAATACCCCTTATCTTAGTAGAAGGCTGGATCTTTTTAATAAGTGAAGTAGCGATAGAATCATTCTTCTTCGCTTCTCTATAGTTTCTCTCTCTATAGTGTTTCTTGTGAATCTCAGTGAATTGGTGAGAATGAAAGAAGAATTAAGCTTCTATTTATAGGAGAATTGACTAAATAGTAACTGATTCATGAACGGTCCAGATTGATTTACTATTAGAACAGATGGTTCATATTGATTACTATTAAAACCTCAACCGACGAGCCAGATTGATTTACTTTTAAAACCACCACCGATGGTCCAAGTTGATTTACTTTTAAAATCACCACCGACGGTCCAGATTGATTTACTTTTACAACCACCACCGACGGTATAGATTGATTTACTATTAAAACCACCACCGAGGTCTAGATTGATTTACTATTAAAACCACCATCAATGGTCCAGATTTATTTACTATTATAACCACCATCAATGGTCCAGATTGATTAACTATTAAAACCACCATTAATGGTCCTGATTGGTTATCTATTAAAACCACCATCGATGGTCCATAAAATTAATAAATCTTCCCATGGAATACTAAGTCAAACTTACAACTAAAGCCTCATACAATCCCTATATATATTTATATCAAAAATTAAATAAATATTTACCACAAATTATTTATCTTTAATAAACACATTATTAACAATTATTCATCATTAATATTATAACTCACAATATTTAACAACCAGGTCATTCTCAGGAAAGAGGGGGCTTTCCGATAAGGATTTATCCCTATTGGCACGCAATTAGGTGACCAAATCTCTCCTCGACAGAACTTTCTAGACATCGTCAATATTGCAAATAATAATATGAATAACTTTGTCGTCTCAATTATTGATTTAATAATATAAAATATTAATATCGTGACAATAATTGAATCAAATAACGTGAGATACTATGCTACAATTACTGTAGAAATAATTGAGTATAACTGAGTGACTTCTCACGAAAGCATCAATAATTAATATTGTATGCTACTATGCAACCACGCGTATTACTATACTTTTACCTCCGGGTAGTTCAACAGTTTAATGGTAAAACCTTTGCCGTTATTTTTATAAAAAGTTATTTCTGTCGTTTTCTAACTACGACAATACTTCCGTTGTGGGGTCCACCAATGATTGTGTCGTCATACGAATATTCCCTATTAAAACGAATATTCTTCGACCAATCGAATATTTCCCGACACAATGAATATTTTATAACAACTTGCTTACTTTGCAAAATTTTCAAATATTACCCACAACTATAACATTATATCATATCCACACCATAATATTCAAAAATATATTTTGAGAAAAATTATTTTTTATTCAAAAAAGTTGGGGTCTTACATATGTCTCGTGCTCATAACGTTTTTCACATATCTATGTTAGGTAAATACGTGGAAGACCAGAACCATATTATTAAGTTAGAACCGGATGAAATAGCAGAAGATTTAACGTATGAAGAGGTACCTATTAAAATCTTGGATAAGAAGGAACATATTCTACGCTCCAAGGTTATACCTTAAGTCAAAGTTTTATGGAAAAACCATGATGTTGAGAAAATGACCTGGGAGTTAGAATTTGAAATGAAATCAGGGTATCCTCACCTCTTCGACATACTAGGTACATACCCTAATTTTGAGGGTGAAATTTCATAAGAAGGGGAGGTTATAAGACCCCAACTTTTATGAATAAAGATGAATTTTTCTATAAATATCATTTTTGAATATTATGGTGTGGATTTAGTATAATGTAATAGTTGTGGGTAATATTTACAAATTTTGAAAAAGTATGCAAGTTGTTATATAATATTTGATTAGCCAGGGAACATTCGTTTTAACAAGGAATATTCGTACGATGGCAAAATCATTGGTGGACCCCATAACGAAATTATTGTCAAATTTAGAAAAGGACAAAAATATCTATTTATGAAAATAACGGCGGAAGTTTTACCGTTAAACTGTTAAAACACGCGGTGGTAAAAGTACTGTAATACGCGTGGTTGAATAGTAGCACACGATATTGATTATTGATGCTTACGTGAGAAGTCACTCAGTTTTATTCAATTATTGCATGAATTAATCGTGACAAGTATCTCACGTTATTTGATTCAATTATTATCGATATTTTATATATTATTAAATCAATAATTGAGACAATACAATTATTCATATTATTATTTACAATATTGACGATGTCTAGAAAGTTCTGTAGAGGAGAGGTTTGGTCACCTAATTGTGCGCCAATAGGAGAAACTTTATCGAAAGCCCCCACTTTCCGGAATGATCCGTTGTTAAATATCATAATAATAATAATGATGAATAAATGTTGTTAAAAATATTGATGTGATTTTTTATAAAGTATTTGTTGTAATTTTGCTTATTATATGGACCCCCATTTACCCATTTTTCAAAATAATCGGTAGAAATTTATAATAAAGGTGGGGGCCACATGTGGGGCCCACGTGTAGAAGAAATGATTTTTGAAATAGGGGGGAAGAGCATATGTAAAGGGGAGCGAATATATATATAAGTATGTGATGTGTCTGTGTGTGTGTGTGTGTGTATATATATATATATATATATATATAATGTGTGTGTGAGTGGAAAGTGATGGTTGTATGATGAAAGTGATGTGTATGTGTGTGTGTGATAGTGATGTATGTATGTGTATGGTGATAATGGTGGGTTTGGGTGTTGAATTTGAAAACCAGCCATCCGTGATTTTAAGAAATCTGTGAAATCTCAAATTTCATCCGTGAAATTTTTAGTTGTGCTCTCGCGATCAAACATTATCCCTTCCATTCTCCTATTAATAGGATGCTTAGTTATAATTGAAAATCACACCAGAATCAGAGAATTCTTCTTCTATAATATTGAGCGTATTTCTTTTGAGTTTTAGAAAGCTTTGAGTGTAGAAAATAGTATAAGTTTTCTTCAAGAATATCCCGGCCCTACCAGTCGGAATACTCTTTTTTTTAAGGTAAGGGATGTTATTTTTGTTCAATATTCGTATGAAATAATATTTTCTTCCATACTCTGTAGTATGTAAGTAATATTATTTCGTTTCAGATTTTGAATTCTACACTCGTTTTGTTAAAGTTTTAGCTTCTTTACTCCATGAAATTAGTAGAATATCCTTGATATTTGCGCTTCATCCAGCATCTTTTCATGGAAATATTATCCTGAGTATTCTTGATAAGTTTTAACTTTTTCATGCCAGAGTACTATTCACGGGGTTACTATTTCTGAAGTACTATTCACCCGTGGTACTATTTATGATAAAAATTAATTTCTTTTTTATCCAAATCATTTTTGATACAATATTATTCTTGAATTTTACTCCACAAAGCAGTATCATGTTGATAATTTGGGCATTATTAAATTCTTGATCAATTAAATTATAAATATTTAATAATTTATCCTTTGTTTTCTTTTAATTGAATTGTTATATCATTGTCATCATCCTCATGTTTATATTATTATGAAAGTCATCTGTGGCCCGTAGTGCATAGATTGAATTGGTATGCTTATGACCAGAGATTATTCGGTATAATCATGATCGTAATGTTACAAATGATGTGGTAAAAGTCATTATTGGCCCGTAATGCATTGATGGATAATTGTTGGCATGATTATGACTATTGATGAAAACATGAATATCATTGGCCCGTAGTGCATGGATAATTCGTGGTCATGATACTAATGAATATCCTTGGCCATAGTGCAGGGGTGATTCGATGATGTGGATTATTTATTAAGTTGAGTATCAGCGATAAAATTGATGATAAACTTTTTAAATCATAGAAGACAGTAGATTTTATGCTCTACTTGACTCTTCTAATGGATTGCTTGTTCCGCTGTAGTTAAACTTGATGTTTATTATATTTTATCAGTTTAACATTGTTGAAGGCTAACAATAATTTATTCTGCATTATATTAGTCATAATATTTCTTACTGGGCTAGTTGAGCTAACCCTTTTCTTTCATTGTTCTCTTCAGAAAATGAGAATATAGTTAGGACTAGTCGGGGAACGGAGTGACGGTCCAGATGTTTGCATTAGTAGTCCTCACTATTTTGTGAAATAGTGTGATAATAATTATAATAATATTGAATTTGAGTTTTGATATTGTCTAGAAGACAATATTCGTGTTGAAACTCCCAGCTTATGTGTTGTCGTATTTTACACGACAGTTGTATAATTAAGTTGTATTTGAATTTTGCACCATGTATTTGGTGACTCAAGATGGGTGATGTATACCTATTTTGGGGGCATCACAAGGTACCCCTCATCAAGGGGGAAAATGCTTCATCCTTCCACCATCATCATCGAGGCCTTCACTGCAGCCCACGTGCACAACTGACGCCGGAACCTCAGCCCAAGCCACTGTTGAACAAGATGATTGTCGTCTCCGAAGGTTGGAAAGGAAGGTCGACGCAATGTATAATAATTTTTTAGCATTTGCCAATGGATTGATGAGGTCCCTAGCCGAGGCATTCAAGCAGCAGGGAACCATGCTTGAATGGTCACAATTTGGGACAGTCGTGCCATTTCCACCGCCAGACTCACCACCCGAGGAGGGTGATACAACTGATAACTAGGGGAGTTCCTTAAAACCCTTTACCTTCATTCATTAGGACAATGAATATTTTAAGTTTTGGGGTATTGGGTGTTTAGTAGAGTAGTGTAGTTGCATGTAGTTAATTTGCATCATCTTTGCATGTTTAATTTAATTTTTTCATGTTTATTTGTTTAGTATGTGTTTATTTAATAATTGCAGAATATTTTTGCATTTTAGTGATTAATTTATGTTGTAGTTATGTGTTTAATTGCATATCCCAAGTATTTAGCTTTATGGAATTTTAATTTAGTCAATGATGAACATGAATTTGATGGATTTTTCAATTTAGTGATAACATGAGATCGATTATAATGTTATACATGATTTGAGCCATACTTGTTGTGTAGATGCTTTCAGTTAGCACATAGTTGTTCATATATTCTTGTTTGTATAAGAATGACGTGTTTTGCCTGCTTAGTAGAAAATGTTGTTTTTAAAAATAGAATTGTGTAGAAAGTGGACTTAGACTGTGAAAACACTGATAATCAAACTTGGGGGACACATGGGTATGCTTGCTATTGGGACGATATGGAGCGTAAAACGCACTTGTTTAAATGGAAATGGAAAGTGAGATGGAGCGTAAAAATGCACTCGCTATTTATAAAAAATAAAATAAATAAACATAGCGGGAAAGTGTGAAAATTGGCCTCGTGAGTAAAAATAAAGCAAAATAAACCCATTGTTGAACCTTAGTTTGTATTGATGTGTTGGAGTAGTTGATGTCTTGTGAGTATATGTGATTCTTGATTTAAACTCCAATTTGTTGTTTTTAGCAGTATAACATGTGTAATCTTTGTCTTGATCAAGTTTATTTATGAACACATCACACACACAACATCTTTATAGTGAGTGTGGATTATTTGATTGTATGATGTTATGTCTATAGCTTAGTTTGGTATTTTGTTCTTAAATCTGGATAATTCTCTGAGGCACAGTTAATTTGAATTCCAATTTAGCTAGAAATCTTGGGACTCATTTGCATCGTAGTGTAGTTTGCATAGCATGTAATTGCATTGCACTGTTTAATTTTTGTATGTATTGCTTGAGGGCAAGCAATAGTTCAAGTTTGGGGTATTTGATAAGTAGGTTTTATACCTACTTATTGGTTAACAACTCACGAGAATGATGCTCAACTTAAGTAGTTTTATTATATTTTATTTACTTTTTTGTGTTTATTTTGTAGTATGCATTGATGGAACTCCTATAGCAATATAAGGCATGGAATGTCATGGATTGGCATGGATGGCATGAAGCTAGCAAAAGCATGGCAAGGTGGACGTGAGCAAATGAGATGGAGATTATTGAAATGGTGAAGTGCAGAAGTGAGGAAATGAAGAAGAAAGCTAGTAGCAGCAAAAAGCAACAATAATAAGTAAAAAGACAACAGAAGATAAAGAAGAAGAATGTAGGTATTGCAAGTATAGCTAAGATTTAAACACCGCATACCCAGCGTCTAGGCAAGGCAGAGGCAGATCAGGCATCACGCGGCCGCACTCCAATAATAAAGGGCTTTTGCGCGCCCGCGCCATACACTCGCCAGATAACTCTATAGTGAGCACGCAAATTTAATTATACTATAAAGTGTACGCCACATGTGAGTCTTCTTTCACTAATTTTCTTTGAATTTTTGTAATTTGAATTCGAGCGTTTTTTTCTCAACTGAGACGATATGGTTGGCACCAGAGACGTGTTTTGTGATCAGTTTTCATATTATTCATTATTGTTCTTAGGTTTTAGCTATTCTAGAGAGGGTTTGAACATTGGATTTCTACATTTAGCCCTTCTCTTATTCTAGATTATTAAATAATTATTAATTTGCAACTCTGGAGATTTTGGTAATTTGGAACAAGCTTGGAACACACTCTACAATAGATATTAACAAATTTTCTCTATCATTTTTCTTACAACTATTGATTGCATTTCTTAATTCCATGTTTTGCTTCAATCCCATAATGGCTTTTGGTTCAGAAATGAACTAAACTCCATTATGGGATTCTAATGGATTTTGATGTGTAGTTTGAATATGTTAATCCGAATGGATTGTTGAATATTTATCGTTGAATTATCCATTATGATTGAGCAAAATGCTTGAATGCTTGATCATCATTCACCCTAATTGTTTGTATGGATTTGGAAAATGAAATATAAGTATAGATTATATCATAATGGCATATGTTCATGAGGTTGATTTGTTTAAGCTTTTTTGATTCGTGACCCGGATAGGCATATACCAGTCCACCGTGCGTAGTCATGAAGAGAGCCTGCACTTTAATTCATTATTGTTGTAACGCCCCGAAATCTGATCTATTTTCACATCCGGATTCCGTATGTCATGATCCCATCTTCTTCCAAACATACATCATTATATAGCTAAATATAACAACATATATCCTCAAATCCCTTGTTCTAAACCTTATAACCTCTTCCATTACAAATAATGATAATTACATTATTCTTTACATCTTGTACAAGTGACTTTTATCCGCCACCAAGGATACATAATCGTTCATTAAACTATTCTATAGTTTAATTCTATCATTCTATATTGCAAGTCTTCGCTTGATCTTCACGCTCATTCATATAATGAATGGTACTTCTTCTGGATACCAATCGGTTAGATCTTTACAGAATCCTTAAGTTCTTCTAACATCGTTTGCTGAAAATGTTTTTATTTAAAGCAAGTGTGAGCATTCAATTGCCCAACAAGTCATAGAAGTTGAACAAACAACTTTAAGAATTCGAACATTCTTTTAAGACTTCAATAACCGAACAAAGGTTATGAAGCAGCTTGAATAATAGGAATAATCTCAATTCCTATCATTTTAAAACATTAATCACATTCACTTTGAAATACTTTCATTCTTCTACCTTTTTCATAGACATTCTATCTGGCTGGAATCAATAGCACAGACTTAATAATAACGGTTCATGTATAAACAGAACATTCTCTTATTGAAGAGTTAAATCTCATAACAGTTCATCTCATAGAAACACCGAAGTGTTCAAATTGTGGCACAAGGCCTCATACATTCTAACACATTGTACAAATATCACACATTCGCACATAGACAGAACTTCTCAAGTTCAACATCTGAGAAGTTTTAGAAACTAACTTTCATTTAAAATATGAATGAAGTTAGGAAACTTGCCTTACGCACAACTAGAACTTATAGTTTACGCTGAACTGCTCATTCCAATTCCTATGTAGCACATAAGGAAATAATGCATACACCAATTAGTCATATACTTGACTTTACGCATTGGTTTACTTAACTTTACTTCTTAGGGTTCGCGTTCTCTCAACCTAAGTTTACGCGACCAACTTCCTTTACCGGTTAACGGCTTCATGACATACGGAGATGTCTTACTTAATACGTTCATCATCTTTGATGATTTGCATTATTATCTTCTTCTTCTAACTCTCCTAGGACACAACACACATCGTGTCTCTACTAGTAGTTCATATGGTACTCTGAGTGGTTTCCCACAAACAACCAACAAACAAGTTCCCGTCTCATCTACACTGCCCATAACAGTGAGTTAGATCGGTTGCCAGTTTTGTATATACCTTTGCTCTCTGAAAGAATTGTTTATCCTAGCTCCCATACGTCAACCATCAAACGTTACAATTGTACTACAACCTAAATTCATCTTAACTTATTCGAACTATTAAACTATAATGTTCGTACAGTTAATTTTTTATTCCTTATGGCTTTCTGACAAATAAATGTCATACCTCAGGATTTATTCTTTATCGTCCAAATCATACAGTCTTTTGTATACTCAGAACGATCATTCAATATTCATTCTACGCATTTATAGCATTAACTATTTTACATTACCTTATTCTTATCTTACAACGTCCGATTAATTCAACTCGAAACGTCATCCAAGTTATAAACATTAACTCGACTTCTTTATGTTATACATGCTTGTCTTTAATTCAGCTTCTTTACCGTTCACAGGTTTAATCATTGATCTTCATTCCCTTACAGTCAAACCATACAGAAGGTGTAGGTTCTACCAGTTTAATATTCGCGTACACTTAACCTTTACATTGGTTCAAGTGTTCAACACTTACATTTTATTCTAACATTCTCCTCTTACTCACATTCGGCTTTCATTAATCTTCTTACCATTCGCTACAGCTTTCTTGATAATTCATATCTTACTTACTACCTTCGTCAACGTCTAAGTCATACAACCAATGTATACTTAGAATGTTCGCCCGACGTGAATATGATTCACGAGAATCATTTACGTTGTTCATCCCTTAATCTCTCATTCAACCTTTATCTAAGGTTTAATTGCTTTCATTCATTACTATCATCTGAACCCCATGTTCAATATTCTTTTTTAATGTCAAAGCCATACGGTTCGTTGTATGCTAAGACCGATTGTTCATCACAACAACGTTGCGTTCACAGCGTCTAAACGCTTTACATTCATCTCTCATTACCACGTCATAGCATTGAAATGTTATTCATTACCCTCGTCAATCTACGTCTAAGGAATCACAATCATAGCAATCCCTCACGTTCGTTTATCATGACTACGGAACCCGGATATTGGTTCACCAACACGCATTCACATTCTTTGTCTTTTAATCTCATTTAATCTTTTCGTTCAACCTTCATCAAAGGTTTAATACACTTAATTAAGTGTTACATTAGTTGAACTACATGTTCATATTTCTTTCTTGCACATCCCCAGTAAATGAGCAGTAAAAATCTCATTTCTAGGTATTGCCCTGCACTGGCGCTGTGGTGTCGTGTCCTTCCCTTTCCTTCGCGCTGCGACGCCACTCAACAGTAGCTGATGGTCCGAGCTCGCGCTGCGGCGCCGAGCATGAAACCTAGAAAAATTTTCTAAGTGTTTTACAAGCTTGAGACGCTGACTTCGAAATCTCATATCTTATTCGTTATAACTCAGAAAGAGATCGTTCCAAAGCCATTTTCTTCTTTATCTTACGTATTTCGATTACCCATAGACATAACTTTGTTCTGAATCCGTTAACATGCCATTCAATTGTCTTAATCTTCGCTTTTCGTTCATTTTACGTTATTAATGTTCTTCGTTCGTTCGTCCGTAATTCGGTCATCCGAACTCAGAACTCGTTCGTTCTTGAGTCCACGACTCACATTTCTACATTATCTTACATTCTTATAAAACCCTACACGTTCGGGTTCATTTAAGAACTTTCTAATTCTCGTTCTTCTTTTACGAAATTTTCACCATAACTTCGTTATAGCTCAATTTTAATCCGTTCTTCATGAACGTTTCCAACGTTCCTAACCAAGCAATAAGCAACTAACTTATACGTGATGGTTTTAAACTTGTCCATCAACAACAATTATCCTATGATGGTTTTAAATTTGTCCATCAACAACGTTCTTCGCGTTCTTCGTTCGTTCTTCATTTTTAATTGATATTTTGATTATGATTTTACTTTTTCTTGGAATTTGATGTTATAGAACACCATTCCTTACTTAATTCACCTACTCATTCATATAATCCACTCGGATCGTTCTAATTCATTACGAATCTTACACTTCATTAAGAAATTTACAAACTAAATTTCTACTTTCTTATTTCTTCTTTTCTCGTGATTTCAACCATATGAAATCATTCTAAACATATTTTACTTCTCATTCTCATTAAGTTATGATTTAAACATATAAACTTAAAGAAAATTATCTAGAAGTTAGGTTTTCGGATTACCTTTCTTCTTTAATCTCATTCCGTCGGACAAAGCGTGCACTCGGGCAAGCTTTTCCTCTTCCTTTTCCTCTCTTCTCCCATCCGAACTCTCTCTCTCTCTCTCTCTCTCTCTCTCAAAGTTATAGGATTTTCAAAATCCTTAAACAATGAAATAAGCTTTCTATTTATAGATTTTCAAGGCTAGGGGTATTTTGGTCATTTCACCCCACGTCCTTACTATTCATGGCTTAGCCACCAAGTAATCACTTTACTTGGTGGCCAAGTGGCCACCCCACATGCCCATGGGTCTCCCCCATGGGTTGCCCCATGGGTTTTACCCATCTGGTGACCCATCGGTTCGATCCGCGATTTATTTTCTTGGATCGGGCTTAATTAAATCTAACATTGGGCCTTACATTAATTCTTACTGGGCCTACCCTAGGCTTGATTACACATTCCATTGGGCTTGATATAATCCAAGTCCAATTGGATTCTTCAAAGTCCATGAACTCAATGTCCATTAAGACTAATCGCATTCTACGCATCCCATTCTTGTATTCTCTTCGTATATAGTATATAGTTTGTACGATATTCGTATTCTACGTCGTAATAATCTCCGTACTATACTCGTATAATAACTAGTATCATACTCATATTTCTCACGCATAATAACCCTAGTTATTATACAAAATCATTAAATTCTCGGAACTCACGTTTCCTAACCCTTAGGTTTTAAGTTTGCAGGCGAAAACTTCGTTTTTGCCATAACTGAAATATTATTGAATATTCCATTATATCTTAGGATTATATCATTACGCGTTTCTCAAAAATTCAAACTAAATATCCGAACAGAAACGGATGAATAGTGTCTGTTTCGTCTTTTTCCCCAAAAATATTTTATTCCCGAAAAATTTTTATTTTTGTCTTGAAAATTCTTACTCATTCAGTCTAGCTCGTAGCCAGAATCCTCCCGATTAATAATCATTCCAGGTTCTAGAACGATTAATAAACAAATAGCATAGAATAGTATTAATAAAAATTCATTTTATTAATAACTAATTCTTTCAATCTTAAATTCTGGATAATCCGATTTTCCGGGTTGTCACAATTGTTGTAATTTCACATGGACATATAGTGATTTTTGGTAATAGTGATGCTTACATGAATTCTATCGATTGTGGATTTTGTGTAAATTAGACATAGTTCATTGAAAAATGGTTATGCTCTACTTTTGTGCTCTTGACTAGCTTTCCATGATAAATAATTAAACATGACATGAGGTTTGCATTTTAGATGAAACATTAAATGATATTAGAATCTCATTTCTCTCTAATTTGATTACATTACTTTAGTAACTATAATTTTGTTCATTAAGTAATTTAGAATTCAATTTAATTGTGAGTTGATCGTTTAAGCATATATAAATAGTGATTCAGTTATTGCATGATAAATTAGATTTAATACCTTTCTACGTGGATTGATACTTTTCTTACTCTATACTACTTGTTGACCCATGTATACTTGCATGAGTTAGAGTCCTTTTTGTTAAACTAAAAAGAAGTCAAAAACGTTCTACCACCTTGTACAAATATCACACATTTCCACATAGACAGAACTTCTCAAGTTCAACATTTGAGAAGTTTAAGAAACTAGCATTCATTTAGAATATGAATGAAGTTAGAAAACTTGCCTTATGCACATCTACAACTTATAGTTTACGCTGAACTGTTTACTGAAATCCCTACATAACACATAAGGAAATAGCACATACACCAATTAGTCATATACTTGAATTTACGCATTAGTTTACTTAACTTTACTTCTTAGGGTTTGCATTCTTATAAACTAAGTTTATGCGACTAACGTCCTTTACTACCAGTTTACGGCTTCATAACATACGGAGATGTCTTACTCATACATTTATCATCTTTGATGATTTACATTCTTATCTTCTTCTTATACTCTTCTAGGACTCAGTACACATCGTGTCTCTGCTAGTAGTCCATATGGCACTCTGAGTGGTTTCTTACAAACAACCAATAAATAAGTTTCCATCTCATCTACACTGTTTTCACAGTGAGTTAGATTGGTTACCAGTTTTGTATATACCTTAGCTCTCTGAAGGAATTGTTTAGCCCAGCTCCCATATGTCAACCATCAAAGGTTACAATTGCACCACAACCTAACTTATCTTAACTTATCCGAACCATTAAAACTATATTGTTTGTTAAGTCAATTTCTTATTCCTTATGGCTTTCTGGAAACTAAATGTCATACCTCATGATTCATTCTTTATCGTAAAAGTCATACAGTCTTTTTTTTTACTCAGAACGATTATTCAATATCAATTCTACGCATTCATAGCGTTAAGCATTTTACGTTACCTTATTCATATCTTACAACGTCCGGTTCATTCGACTAGGAACGTCATCCAAGTTAATCATTAACTCGGCTTCTTTACGTTAAACGCCATTGTCTTTAATTCAATTCTTCACCGTTCACAGGTTTAATCACTGGCCTTCATTACCCTATGGTCAAACCATACACGGGGTGTAGGTTCTATCCGTTTAATATTCGCGTACACTCAACCTTCACATCGGTTAAACTGTTTAACGCTTATGTTTTATTCTAACATTCTCCATCTGACTCACATTCAGCTTTTATTAATCATGATACCGTTCATTACGGCTTTCTTGATAACTCATATCTTACTTACTACTTTCGTTATCCATTACATGAACCCCACATTTATTACTCTTTCTTAATGTCGAAGCCATACGATTCGTCGTATGCTTAGACCGATTATTCATCGCAACTGCATTGCGTTCATAGCTTCTATACGCTTTACTCGTAACTCTCATTACTATAACATAACATCGAAATGTTATTCTTAACCCTCGTCACTCAACGTCTAAGGAATCACAATCATAGCAATCCCCCACGTTCGTTTTATCGTGACTACGATCCCCATATATCGGTTTCATAATATGCGTTTAAATTCTCTGTCCTTTAATCCCATTCAATCTTTTTGTTCAACCTTCATCTAAGGTTTAAATCACTTGTTTAAGTGTTACCTTACGAGAACTATATGTTCTTTATCTTCCTTTACACTTCTCTTAAGAGTTGAGCAGTTAAAAGCCCTTGTTTGGGTTTTTCCCTACACCGGCGCTGCGACGCTGGTTTCTTCTCTTTCTCTCACGCTGCAGAGCCAATCAGTAGTGTCTAACTGCCCAAGTTGGTGCTGTGGCACCGCCTCCCAAGGAATGGCTGGCGCTGCGGTGCCAAGCATCCAACCTTGAAAAAATTTCTAACTGTTGAATTATTTTGAGACGCTTACTTCCCGATCTCGTAACATATTCGCTATAACTCGGAACGAGGTTGTTCTAAAGACATTCTCTTCCTTATCTTACGTACTTCAATTCTCCTAGGATAGAATTTCATTCTGAATCCGTTAACATGCCATTCGATTGGCTTAAATTCCATTACTCGTTCATTTTACATTCTTAACGTTCTTCGTTCATTCGTCCATAATTCGGTCATCCGAACTCGGAACTTGTTCTTTCTTGTGTCCATGACTCACGTTTTCTATATTCTCTTACATTCTTATGAAACCCTACACGTTCGGGTTCATTTACATACTTTCTAATTCTTGCTCGTCTTTTATAAAATTTTCACCATAACATCGTTATATCTAAGTTTAATCCGTTCTTCATGAATGTTTCTACCGTTCTTAACCAAGCAATAAGCATCTAACTTATACGCGATGGTTTTAAACTTGGCCATCAAGAACAATTATACTACGATGGTTTTAAATTTGTCCATCAATAATGTTCTTTGTGCTCTTCCCGTGTTCTTCGCGTTCTTCATTCGTTCTTCATTTTTAATCGATATTTTGATTACGATTTCACTTTTTCTTGGAATTTGGTGTTATAAAACACCATTCCTTACTAATTTCACCGAGTCGTTCATATGATTCATTCGGATCGTTTAAATTAATTACGAAACTTTTACTTCCTTAAGAAATTTATAAACTAAACTTCTAATTCTTATTTCTTCTTTTTCAAATTATTTCAACCATATGAAATCATTCTTAACATCTTTTACTTCTATTCTCATTAAGTTATGTTTCTAACATAGAAAACTTAAAGAAAATTTAATTAGAAGTTAGGTTTTGGATTACCTTTCTCCTTTAATCTCCTTCCGTTGGACAAAGTTTGCCCATGAACAAGCTTTTCCTCCTCCTTCTCTTCATCATCCAACCTCTCTCTCTCTTTCACGTGTTGGTGATTTTCAAAATCACCAACAAATGAAATTAAGGCTTTCTTTTATAGATTTTCAAAGCTAGGGGCAAAATAGTCATTTTGGCCCTAAATTACTATTCACACCTCCTTACTATTCCACTTACTTATTATTCACGGAGCTTCTCCTAGAAGCTTCATGCTTTTATCTTGCGGAATTCGTCTGACAGTTCGAAAAGTGCGATTCTTGGAATCCAAACATTTTTGCATATTTTGTCTTTCCTTTACCGATTAAATTTTACGTAATCTTTGGATCTCCGAAAAATTGAAAAATACTTTTTGACGTTAAGCATTTTCCTTCACGTTTTCCCCTAACATAGTTAAACGAATGAAAAATACATAACAGTATTTTTCATCATTTTAATTTCGTCTGATTTCTGCACGTTTTTGAGAAAAACTTTTATCGGCTTACTTAACTTTTAACGATATATTATCGTCAAATCTTTCGACGAAATGTGTGACACCTCCAAATCCAGGTACTCCATTCCCACAGGATTTGGTGTTCACTATCCAAAACATTACATCTAACTACCCATAATCAAAGGATAAAGATGTAATTTAAATAACTTAAACAATCATCTTTCCCATTAAAGGGTTACATCATAATCTCAAAATATATCCCAGGTAATCTAACCTTAAAATTATTACATAAGTTTGCAGAATACATCACATATTAAAACAAGTCTTTAGCATAATTCATTAAAATAAAATTCTCATAGGTCTTCAACATTTGGACATCTTGCCTTATCCTTTGCTAGTAGACGGCTCGTCGACTTTCTCAACTTTAGTTGCAGTGTTAATTGCAAGAGTGAGCAAACAATTGCTCACTGATATAGGAAGTAGTAATAATAACAACATGAGAATGAACAACGAATGCTAGCAATAATGAACTTGTTACGTGAATTAAGAATAGAACACAAGTTCAAAATCAATGTACGAGGGTCTTAAGACCATTTAACTATGTCTACGATATATAGGTATTATTACCTTAACCTTTATGATCATTTAGACTATCTGAGACCCTTCTTAACGCATTTAGGGGGATCAACCCTTTGTACCATGTATTGTGCATAAACATCTAAACGTTACACGTACAAAAATCCCCTATATTAGGGTTGTTCATCTCAGTTTGAATTTAGAATTTCCGCACTAAAGAAAGTTTAGTTTGGAACTAGCTTATTAGTGTCTCTACAATTTTAGAACATTATTCAACTTCCATCAATAAAGGTTTAATACAAGAATGTATAACTAAACAAGGCTATTAAAGTCAAAGTTCGGATATCAACAATATATATAACTAAATAACATGATATACATGCAAAGTGCTATATTCAAAGGAGTTTAGAATAATCTTCTATGAACCAATGTATTAGAACAATATATGCTTCGAATGATAATTAGGAAAGTAAAGCTCATTTCGATGTAAATCTAATTAGGTTACAAGAGCTTGCACAAACATACTCAAGATAAACTAGGCTTGTTCAACCTTACAAGAATTTTAGGAACTTGTACAATAACTATTTAGGAATGGGAACATGTATTCAATATGAAAAGAATGAAGTTAGAAAACTTGCTCAATGTAAAGAGTAAAGGTTTAGGAACTTGCCTTGTTTGTAAGCTACACAAGTGTAAAATAATCTCCAATTACCCTACACATAGCATTACAATCGCAACAATAATTAGTTGTATGAATATTAACACTATGGTTATTAAACCATCATTTAGGTCATAACCCTAACCTATCACCTAACCATTTAGGTTAACATACTTAACGAATCTGACATCGCATTACGAGCCAACATAACTTACTCGTTCATTTTTAACTTTTGAAAACATCACTTTTAGTTTCATTATATAACTCAATTAACAATCACCTAAATCTCCTTTACACTATGTATTACAACACCTTACAATCTGTTATTGTAGTCCACTTTATATTTTAATATCCTTAACATGCATGCTAAACTAACCCAAGTGTGATACACACGACCTGCAAATAAGCAGACTTCACTATCTGTGACAGGTTAATCACGCTAGCGCGCCAAGATAATGACTGGGTAAGCGTGCATGTGTGTGATCTGCGTAGCGCATGGCATATATATATGTTATTGCCAAATAAGAAAGAAGCAGCGCCCAGACCTTGCACGCGCTGATGGCTCTGTTCCAATTTTTACAGACGCGAACTAATACTCTGTTATAGGCCAAAAATCCCAATTCTACAGAATTTCTCCCAATTTCAACATCTAAAACTTTGACATATTATAGTTATACATGCTAAACACCATTCTATATACAAAAACATCATTTTGAAGAATCAAAACTATATTTTTCCCCAAATTTCCTCATTTTATACTTTTAACGAATTTGATCGCCACGAACTCGTTTCTTAATCAATTGACATAATTTAAACTGCGTTGTTTTCATTTCCTAATATATTATCATAATCTACCAACAAATTGCAGATTATATCACACATTGGACAAGAAATTTGGTACTTTCTAAGGCCATACTATAAGAATACTAACACTGTGATTTTCCTTTTTTTCTTCCTACACCCTATTTTACGAATTTGATACAAATAACAAGTATACATGATGATTAACAGAGTTTTGCAGATCTATATAAACATATATACATCACCATTCACGTGATTCCCAATCACATAGAATACATATACATATATACCGAACTAAAAGTTAGAATGGGGCTAGTTTATACCTTTATTCTTTGATGGTATGAAAGCCAAATTGAGAGAAATCCTTTCCCCAAAGCCCTTCTTCTCTAACCCTCCAATATCACTGTGTTATCTTCTTTCAAGCTCTCTCTCAACACTCTGTGATATCTAGCTAAGCCTTAGAAAAGAAATAGAATGCGCATAATAAACCCACGTACTCTTCCGTTAGAAAATAACAAAAGGCGTCAGTTGAATAAGTCAAAGGCCACAAGGCCTTGTTTGGCTAAACACATAAACCCCCAACTAGATTATTTTCATATTATTTATATTATATAGTTTCCAATTGTCACACTTTTAATTTAGTTAATGTAAATAACTTTAGTTTAGCTAATTTAAATAACTTATAATAATAATAAAATTCTTATTATCATTATATCTTATAATTAATAAATAATTATATATCTAATTTAATTAATAAATTAGACACATCACTTTATTTAATTTATTTATTTCCATTAAATTAAATAATTTATTTAGCTTAATTATTTTCTTAAATATTAAGTAATTGATTTAATTTAATTATTTTCTTAAATTAAATCCTCAGGATTTATTATCATTACTCAATTTAATTAATAAATTAATTCACCACAATTCATCAATTATTTATTTTCCTCAATAAATAAATTATTTAAAATATTTATTTAATTCAATAAATATTTAAATTAAATTACAAATTTCTCGATCATTACAAAATGTCATTTGGACATAGCGAACTCTCGGAAAGGCTTAGGTTATTCAAACCCTAACCCTTAGGGTTTTGTCGGGTGAATAGTGCATATTTCGTCTTTTCATCGGAAATATTTTTGTTCCCAGAAAAATTATATTTTCATCTTGAAAATTCTTATTCGTTCAGTCTAGCTCGTAGCCAGAATCCTCCCGTATTATAATCATTCTAGGTTATAGAACGATTAATAAACACATATCACATAATATTATTAATAAAAATTCATTTTATTAATAACTAATTCTTTAAACTTAAATTTTGGACAATCGATTTTCCGGGTTGTCACAATCTTCCCTCCTTATAAAAATTCCTTCCTCAGAATTTCTAAAACCACACCAATTCCCGGGTCATCACATTCACCCCTTCTTCACAGAATTTCGTCCTCGAAATGTTAGCTTACTCTTTTTCTCAACTTCTCTTCAAAGAAGTTCTTATCCTTCAAACATTCCCTAACCTTCATAACTTGTCAAGAATCATGAAGTGGAAGGAATAAATAGGAATATAAAGATTCCTTTAAAACATTTCATACTTTTGTTGAGGGGTCAAATTGACCATGAACTCTTACTAGGTTTAACAACATTTCACCGTAAACCCTTCTATCACGATCAGTTTACAATCACCAAGAAAGCAAACTACCTCTTCCATACGTAGGCGATCAACCCATCGTATAACCCCCATTCAGGGTATGTTCACCTCAGACTTAATCATTAGATTCCACACAAAAATAATTTAGTTCGGCATAACTCTTCAAAGAAAGCTCAATTTTCTTATGACATAACATACCATTTGTCTTAGCTAAATCAAATAGCTTAGACCATACCAATAAATTGGACATAAACTTGAAACATTCGTCTAGTCAAATCAATTGACATCAACTACTTCTTTAAATCCTTTCGCAATATATCAAAACGTTTTATGACATCATGATACCGTACTTTTCACAGTACAATGAGGATTTCGTTAGTTTATGACTTCATCATTATCAATCATACCATAGTGGGTTGTTGATAATAAGATCACATCCAACACCAAGTTCAATTGCATTAATAACTCCATCCTTTTACCATCCTTGCATCAAATGCACTGATGATATAAAATTCATTTTGATAATTTAAATCAATTTTTGTCTAGCCGAAACAATTAGCAGAGACAAATATAGAATAGTTCTTTTTAAAATCCATTGGTTCCAAAAGTTCAACCAATTCTTTCATTTTCAAAATGCGCACACATAAGCACGATTTCAATAAACTTCAAAATCTAGCATAGCTAGATGACTTGGAATATCCTATTTCTCCATCTTCCTTTATTGTCTTACTTGTACAATACTTAATCTTCCCTAGCACCTTCGATGCTAAGTCTACTGAAAATAACTCATTTTCAGTCTAAACATTCGTATACATTAGTATAGTCCGTCAACTTACCACACTTTATGTGTTTAGGAACTTTCCACAACCATATGTGTTTAAGAACTTATCTTTGCAATATGTAATCAAAGAACAAATCAAGGACTATCCATATGCTTAGGGCTCGGAAACATAACATATAACTATGAGTCACAAACTTTCCATAAGTATGAGTTTCAAGAACTCGCACCTATCTTAACATTCTCTACATATCACACATATACATGATAAAAGATTTACCTTCTCGTCGTATACATATCGATAGCGCGACCAAACATGTCAATGATTATCAATACCAGAAGCTAAGTGGTCGTCAAACCAAACTCGACCACTAATCAATATAAGAAGCTAAGTAGACAATTCCCCTCCCATACAAAAAATTATTTGACTTAACTACTATATCAACCAAGAAGCTAAGTGATTCTAAAACCAAGTACAAATCCCTCGCCCATACAAGGAATCATAAAACTCAACTACTGACACAAGTCCTCAATTGAAATCTTATAACTTCTAACTTTCTCTTTACTTAATACGAATTTTCTTTAATTCGTATGTTATCCTTTATAACTTAATCTAAGTTCTTCTTTGCGTACTAATACATAGTACCCTTCATTTATAGCATTAGCTATAAATCATCCATCGTTTAACAGAACATCCGTTATTACGATTCACTATGATCACGTGGTGATCTTCTTCCTTAATCGTTTTAACTCAAAGATTTTCTTACCCTTCTCTCTACGATTATAGCCTTAGGTACTCATACCTAAGGTTTATAACCTATCAGCTTTAATACCACTCTGTAACACCCAAAAATCCGGTCTATTTTCACACCCGGATTCTGTATGTCACAATCCCATCTCTTTCCAAACATACATCATTATATAGCTAAATATAACAACATACATTCTCAAATCCCAGGTTCTAATACCTTATAACCTCATTCATTTCAAATAATGATAATTACATTATTCTTTACATCTTACATGAGTGACTTTTATCCGGCACCAAGGATACATAACAGTTCATTAAACTATTCTATAGTTTAATTACATTATTCAATATTACAAGTCTTGACTTAATCTTCAGGCTCATTCATATACTGAATGACACTTCGTCTGGATACCGATCAGTTTGATCTTTACGGGATCCTTAAGTTCTTTCTAACATTGTTCGCTAAAAATGTTATTATTTAAAGCAAGTGTGAGCACTCAATTGCTCAGCAAGTCATAGGAGTTGAATAAACAACTTCTAGAATTTAAACATTCTTTTAAGACTTCAACAACCGAACAAAGGTTATGAAGTAGCTTGAATAATAGGAATAATCTCGATTCCTATCATTTTAAAATATTAGTCACATTCACTTTAAAATACTTTCATTCCTCTACCTTTTTCATACACATTCTGTCTGGCTAGAATCATTAGCACAGACTTAACAATAATGGTTCATGTATAAACAGAACATTCTCATATTGAACAGTTCAATCACAGAACAGTTCATCTTATAGAAACACTGAAGTGTTCAAGTTGTGGCTCAAGGCCTCATACGTTCTACCACCTTGTACAAATATCACACATTTGCACATAGACAGAACTTCTCAAGTTCAACATCTGAGAAGTTTAAGAAAATAACATTCATTTAAAATATGAATGAAGTTAGGAAACTTGCCTTACGTACAGCTACAACTTATAGTTTACGCTAAACTGTTTACCAAAATCCTTATATAACACATAAGGAAATAGCACATACACCAATTAGTTATATACTTGAATTTACGCATTGGTTTACTTAACTCTACTTCTTAGGGTTCGCGTTCTTATAAACTAAGTTTACGCGACTAACTTCCTTTACTATCGATTTATAGCTTCATGACATACGGAGATATCTTACTCATACATTCATCATCTTTGATGATTTACATTCTTATCTTCTTCTTATACTCTTCTAGCACTCACTACACATCGTGTCTCTACTAGTAGTCCATATGATACTCTAAGTGGTTTCCTGGAAACAACCAACAAACAAGTTCCCGTCTCATCTACACTATTTTCACAGTGAGTTAGATCGGTTGCCAGTTTCGTATATACCTTCACTTTCTGAAGGAATTGTTTAGCCCAACTCCTATATGTTAACCATCAAAGGTTACGATTGCACCAAAACCTAACTTATCTTAACTTATCTGAACCATTAAAACTATAATATTCGATATGTCAATTTCTTATTCCTTATGGCCTTTTGGCAACTAAATGCCATACCTCAGAATTCATTCTTTATCATCTAAGTTATACAGTCTTTTCTATACTCAGAACGATTATTCAATATCAATTCTACGCATTCAAAGCGTTAAGCATTTTACGTTACCTTATTCATATCTTACAACGTCTGGTTCATTCGACTCAGAATGTCATCCAAGTTAATCATTAACTCGGGTTCTTTACGTTAAACGTCATTGTCTTTAATTTAGTTCTTCACCGTTCACATGTTTAATCATTGGTCTTCATTACTCTACGGTCAAACCATAATCGGGGTATAGGTTCTATCCGTTTAATATTTGCTTACACTCAACCTTCACGTCGGTTAAAGTGTTTAACGCTTATGTTTCATTCTAACATTCTTCATCCGACTCACATTCGGCTTTTATTAATCATGATAACGTTTATTACAGCTTTCTTGATAACTCATATCTTACTTACTACTTTCTTTATCCATTACATGAACCCCACATTCATTACTCTTTCTTAATGTCGAAGTTATACAATTCGTCATATGCTAAGACCAATCGTTCATCGCAACTGCATTGCATTCATAGAGTCTATACGCTTTACTCATAACTCTCATTACTATAACAAAACATCGAAATGTTATTCTTAACCCTCATCACTCAACGTCTAAGGAATCACAATCATAGCAATCCCCCACGTTCATTTTATTATGACTACGGTCCCCATATATCGGTTTTGTAATCTACATTTACATTCTCTGTCTTTTAATCCCATTCAACCTTCATCTAAGATTTAAATCACTTGTTTAAGTGTTACCTTACGCGAACTATATGTTCTTTATCTTCCCTTACACTTCTCCCAAGAGTTAAGCAATTAAAAGCACTTCTCCGGCTTTTTTCTCCTATACTGCATCTTGATCAGGTTCCTTCTTCTTTCTCTCATATTGCAAGTGCCACTCGAAGATGTTTAGCTACCAGTTTGTGTTGTGGTGCCACCTCCTAAGTTATGGCTGGCACTGCGGCGCCAAGCATCCAACCTTGAAAAAATTTCTAAGCGTTGAATTATTTTGAGACGCTTACTTCTCGATCTCCTAACTTATTCGTTATAACTCGAAACGAGGTCGTTCCAAATCTATTCTCTTCCTTATGTTACGTACTTTAATTCCCCTTAGATAGAAATTCATTTTGAATCTATTAACATATCATTCGATTGGCTTAAATTCCATTACTCGTTCGTTTTACGTTCTTCGTTCGTTCGTCCGTAATTCGGTCATCCAAACTTGGAACTTGTTTGTTCTTGAGTCCATGACTCACATTTTATATATTCTCTTACATTCTTATGCAACCCTATACGTTCGGGTTCATTTAAATACTTTCTACTTCTCGTTCGTCTTTTATGAAATTTTTGTCATAACTTCGTTATAGCAAAGTTTAATCCGTTCTTCATGAACATTTCTACCGTTCCTAACCAAGAAATAAGCATCTAACTTATACGCGATGGTTTTAAACTTGTCCATCAACAAAAATTATACTACGATGGTTTTAAATTTGTCCATCAACAACGTTCTTCGTGTTCTTCGCGTGTTCTTCGCGTTCTTTGTTCGTTCTTCGTTTTTAATCGATATTTTGATTACAATTTCACTTTTCCTTGGAATTTGGTGTTATAAAACACCATTCCTTACTAATTTTACCGAATCGTTCATATGACTCATTCGGATCGTTCAAATTCATTACGAAACTTATACTTCCTTAAGAAATTTATAAACTAAACTTCTAATTCTTATTTCTTCTTTTTCACATGATTTAAAACATATGAAAATATTCTTAACATCTTTTACTTCTATTCTCATTAAGTTATGTTTCTAACATAGAAAACTTAAAGAAAATTTAATTAGAAGTTAGGTTTTGGATTATCTTTCTCCTTTAATCTCCTTCTGTTGGACAAAGTTTGCCCACTAGCAAGCTTTTCCTCCTCCTTCTCCTCATCATCCTCTCTCTCTCTCTCTCTCTCTCTCTCAAGTGTTGGTGATTTTCAAAATCATCAACAAATGAAATTAAGGCTTCCTTTTATAGATTTTCAAAGCTAGGGGCAAAATAGTTATTTCACCCCTAAATTACTATTCACACCTCCGTACTATTCTACCTCCTTACTATTCACGAAGATTCTCCTAGAGGCTTCATGCTTCCATCTTGCAGAATTCGTTCGACATTTTGAAAACTGTGATACTCAGAATCCAAATATTTTTGGATATTTCTTCATTCCTTTACCAATTAACTTTTATGTATTCTTCGAATCTCCGAAAAATTGAAAAACACCTTTTGACGTTAAGCATTTTTCTTCACGTTTTCCCCTAACGTAGTTAAATGAATGAAAAGTACATAACAGTACTCATTTTTATTTTGTCCGATTTTTATACGTTTTTTGAGAAAAACTTTTATCGGCTTACTTAACTTTTCACGATATATTATCGTCAAATCTTTCGACGAAATGTCATTTGGACATACCGAACTCTCGAAAAGGCTTATGTTATTCAAACCCTAGCCCTTAGAGTTTCGTTAGGTGAATAGTGCCTATTTCGTCTTTTCCTCGGGAATATTTTTGTTCCCGGAGAAATTATATTTTCGTCTTGAAAATTCTTATTCATTCAGTCTAGCTCGTAGCCAGAGTCCTCCCGTATTATAATCATCCTAGATTATAGAACGATTACTAAACACATAGCATAGAATATTATTAATAAAAATTCCTTTTATTAATAACTAATTCTTTAAAGTTAAATTTTCGACAATCCGATTTTCTAGGTTGTCACACACACTGATTGTCCAATTGACTGATGATGTTGCCAAGATTGAATGTCCAAAATTGAACTTTCCTTTTTTTTGTTTTGATGCCCCCAAATTCGGGTATCTTCCAACCCGACATATGGTGCTACACGGTACTCATAATCATACAATCATTCTATTGAAACCACAACACAATGAATGTATTAACTATCTTCTTATTACAATCATACTAAAATCCTTTCCCAGGTTCATAAACCGATTACATCATTTGTTGTTCATAAGTATAATACATACAATCATACTAATCTATTACAAGACATTTAACTATCCATCTTAGCATTGCCTTTATCTCTCTTAAAATTCTCAGTACGTTCGGCTTTAGCTGCAATCATATAATTCACGCAAGAAGTGAGCATAACTAGCTTAGCAAGTCTAACAAAGATTAATATCAATACCACATTCATGAATTATATGATTATCTTACACAACTGAACAAATAGTCATGAAGTACTACGAAACATTGACTAGTACTTATCAATTCATAACATCAATTCCAAAGTATATAATAGCTTAGGAATTCTGAACCGGTCGAAAGACCATGAACATTCTCTTTCCGTTTTCATACATGAAAAGGACATCACAGCACTAAGGCCGTACATCCGACATTTCTTACGAGCACTTCTAGGTGATTAGCCTATAGTACTCTATGTTGATCAACATTCATCCGTTAAACGTATTTACGTTTAGGATTTGGCAAACTCGCGTGCCCATCGAATAAACGATGAAAAATACTTTTGTTTGTTCATAGACAAACTTACCTTTAAATCTGTACCAAATATTTGGCATAGGATAGCGTTATCATTTCTATATAGAAAGACACGTACACAAATCATTTTAACTCATAAGAATAGTCTAGCCGAGTTAAAACTGGCATTGACCCTTTCTTTAAAATCATTCATGCAACTCATTAAATAAATCACAGAAAACTCGGCTAACACGAAGGTTAGACAAGCATTAAGAAAACTTGCCTTCAAGCATCTCTGAATAAAATATTCAACAGTTCTCAGTCTTTACAGAATCTACATGATATATTCACATAGCACACTGTAATTAGCTACTAAACAATCTCATCACATTGTTATTACCAACTTCTTTCTCTTCTAGGTTTTAATTGAAATTATTTCATTAATAATGTCAATTTGACTTACTACCCTTCATCATGGCTTGTTAACGTTCTTACGTTACTAACCGAAACTCGATCGTCATTGGTGAAGTAGCAACGTTGAATACCGTTCACGGTTTACTTATTTACACTTCGCGTTCTTCGTTTACTTACTAACAACTTGTGTTCGATTCCTAAGTTCATTATAATATATGCTAATATATGTAACATATGAACGGTTTTAGTATGTACATTAAGTATATAAACTTGGCTTATAGTGGTCTTGAAACATTTGAGTTCAAACCTAACTTGCCCAACATTTTCCCTGTCTTGGCTTGCTTATTTTTCCTTCCATAACAACGACAATGGCTGCTGGCTGGTTTTAAATAAGCTGCACTGTGTCCGGCATTGCAGTGCGGAACTTTTTATATGTGATGGCGGCTGGCTTTCACTCTTTATTGACTCCTACTATACGTATGTATAGCTGCATACACGCCCTAGCAAGCTTTATGCAGTCATTCTGCGCGGACTTGATTCGAAATTGTTGACGATTTAACTTTTTCGACGAACTTCCCGGCTTCATAACTTCTTCGTTATAATTCCGAATTGGTCCGTTCAAAAGCCCTCAGCTCCTATTTTACATACTCTAAGTGTTCATATAAGAATTTTACATTTCCTAATCCATTAACATAGAATTCATTTTTAAGTTAATTATCGAGCGTTCGTTTATCGTTCTTGAGCGTTCAATGCTCGTTTTCTTCGTTCTAAGTCAAAATTCGACGATTCTTGAGTCCACGACTCTTGAATACCTTAACTCATATGCTGACATTAAAAACCAACGTTTCCAATTCACACGCCAACTTTTGACTACTAATCCGAGATTTCTACGTTTTCGACGTGTAACGTCTAATTTTGTAAAATTCGCCATAACTTAGTTACTCGTGTTCTATATCCCAAATGAAATGGAACAACTCCATTGATTCCTTATCTACATCCTAACCAATCAAGATGTACATACCCTATCTATGATGGTTTTTAATTTGTCCATCAACAACCATGTATATCATTCAATGTTTTTACGGTTTAAACTTACGTAAACCCTTACGATTTCTACTTAAACGTGACTTATCAATGTTTTAATCATTAAAAGCCATCCTTATTCCTCCATAAGAGGCATGCTCCACCAATCTATGATTCTTTATGACAAAGAAATCAAAAAGATGGAAAGTTAATTATTACGAAATTTTACCTCTTCGTTCTTCACGTTCTTGGTAAAACTTCTTATGGTTTGCTTTAAAGTAGGATGATTACTTGTTTCTAGCTCTTTCTCTCTCTCAATATAAGTTGGACAATTTTTGTAAAACAACTAATGGACAACCTAAGCTTGCTTTTATAGAAAAACCAAATGGAGGGCATAATGGTCATTATGTGACCTCCATACTATTCTCACCTCCACAACAACTTAGCCACAAAGTAACCACTTTACTTGGTGGCCAAGTGGCCGGCCCACATGCTCCATGGGTCATCCCCATGGGTTGCTCAATGGGTTTTATCCATCCGGTGAACCATTGGTTTGATCTGCGGTTCGGTTTCTTGGATTGGGCTTAATTAAACTTAAACATCGGGCCTTAACTTGGGCTTGATTACCTAATTTATTGGGCTTGATATAATCCAAAAATAATTAGATTATAAAAAGTCCTTAAACTCTAAGTTCATTAAAACTAATCGTATTCTACACGTATAATTCACGTATTTTATTCATATAGTACTTGTACGATATTCGTATTGTACGTCGTATTAAGTCTTCATACTATACTCGTATACTAAATAGTATCACACTCGTATATCGTACGCATAATCATCTTAATCATTATACGTATATCATTTCTTTCTCGGAAATCATTTTTCCCAACCCTTAGGTTTTAAGTCCGCAAGCGAAAACTTCATTTGCCATAACTGAAATATTATTAGATATTTCATCTCATCTTCGTATTCTATCATTACACGTTTCTCAGAATTTCAAACTTAATTCCTGAGCAGAAACAGATGAATAGTGTTTTTACGGAAATTTCTCGAAAAACTTTTATTTTCTTCTTGGAAATTCAAAACAAGTAATTCTAGCACATAGCCAGAATCCTTACCACATCCGCACATCCTATGTCATAGAACGACATTCACATAGCTTATTCATATAAATAATCAATTAAATTAATTTAATTCACATAATCAAATAAAAATTTAATTCTCATATAAATCCAATTTTCTCTGGCGTTACAATTGCCTTTTGTAGAACCGAATGGTGGCAAACCCTAGGTTTTAGAGGAGTGAAATTAGAAATTTGGTGTGTAATGGGTGTGGTGGTTGTGAAATTGATGCAGTTAGGGTTGGGATTTATAGAAGATGATAGTAGGTTACTTATTTGTGGAACATTGGAGAAAATTTCGTGGGTGTATGAAGAGTTGGTTTCGGTTATGGAAGAACAAAAGTGGGGAATTGGAGTAGACAAAGTCACATGCGTTTTAAAAATATCTGATCTGACTCCCGTACCTGGGTGGGGGGTATTTGAACAAAAAGGGCCTGTCGGGGCGGGCATGGACAGAGAACCCCCCTTCAAGGCGGGGTGCCGAGCTAGAATGAATGTGCCCGGCGGTGGGTCTTGTCTGTATAGGACTTTGATTTTTTTAGTTTCTTCACCTCGTACACCTATCTAATAACATCCTAAGTACCTGAAATCCATTGAAATACTAAATATAAGATAACATCATGAAGGTTGAGCAAGTAAGATTGAATTTACTAAAAAAAATAGAAACTAACTAACTAAGAATTATACACGAAAGAACTAAGCTATACTAGAATTACGAACTAAACTCCAAATTAAATAACATAACAAAAAATTATTGTAAATGGAAAGAAAATTGGGTTGCCTCCCAATGAGCGCTTATTTTTGAGTCTATCAGCCTGACTACTCCCTATTCATGGTGCATCGGTGTAAGACCCCAACTTTTATGAATAAAGATGAATTTTCTATAAATATCATTTTTGAATATTAATGAGTGAATTTGATATAATGTTATAGTTGTGGGTAATATTTATAAATTTTGCAAAATACGCAAGTTTTTATATTATATTTGATAGGTCGGGGAATATTCATTTTAACAGGAAATATTCGTACGACAGCATAATCATTAGTGGACCCCACAACGGAATTATTGTCAGATTGAGAAAACGAAAAAAATATCTTTTTATAAAAATAACGGCAAAAGTTTACCGTTAACTGTTGAAATACCCGGTGTTAAAAGTACAGTAATACGCGTGGTTGCATAGTAGCACACGGTATTGATTATTGATGCTTACGTGAGAAGTCACTCAGTTATATTCAATTATTGCTACAGTAATTGTTGCATAGTATCTCACGTTGTTTGATTTAATTATTATCAATATTTTATATATTATTAAATCAATAATTGAGACGATACAGTTATTCATATTATTATTTACAATATTGACGATGTCTAGAAAGTTCTGTCGAGGAAGAGGTTTGGTCACCTAATTGCGCTCCAATAGGGAGAAATCCTTATCGGAAAACCCCTTGTTTCCTAGGAACGATCTGGTTGTTAAATATTGCGAATTATAATAATGATGATAAATATTGTAAAAAATATTGAGAGAATTTTTATGAAGTATTTGATGTAAATTTTACTTATTATTTGGACCCCCACTTACTCAATTTTCAAAATAGTATGTTATGAGTATGATAATATATATATATATATATATATATATATAAAATTGTCGTTGAATTGAGGGAGTACATATAATATATGTAAATAAGTTACGTCTAAAGTTTTTCCTTTCGTTCGTGATTCTGCAAAATTATTTCGTCCGAAATTACTATTGGTCCGTGATAATTTTCCTGAAATAATATCCTTCCATTCTCCTATAAATAGGATACTTAGTTAGAATTGAAAATCACACCAGAATCAGAGAATTCTTCTTCTATAATATTGAGCGTTTTTCTTTCGAGTTTTAGAAAGCTTTGAGCGTAGAAAACAGTAAAAGTTTTCTTCAAGAACATCCCCGCTATATCAGTTGGAACACTCTTCTTTTTAAGGTAAGGGATATTATTTTTATTCAGTATTCATATGAAA
The DNA here is from genome assembly GCA_020205615.1 of Panax quinquefolius. Lineage (NCBI taxonomy): Eukaryota > Viridiplantae > Streptophyta > Magnoliopsida > Apiales > Araliaceae > Panax > Panax quinquefolius. The sequence continues at coordinate 71,972,116 of CM035173.1, read as the reverse complement.
TAATATTTTCTTCCATACTCTGTAGTATGTAAGTAATATTATTTCGTTTCAGATTTCGAATTCTACACTCATTTTGTTAAAGTTTTGGATTCTATACTCCATGAAAATAGTAGAATATCCTTGATATTTGCATTTCATCCAGTATCTTTTCATGGAAATATTATTCTGAGCATTCTTGATAAGTTATAACTTTTTCATGCCGGAGTACTATTCACAGGGTACTATTCACGGGTTAATATTCACTCAGTTACTATTCACCCGGGATACTATTCATGATAAAAATTGATTTCTTTTCGGTCCAAATCATTTTTGATACAATATTATTCTTGAATTTTACTCCACAAAGCAGTATCATGCTGACAATTTGGATATTATTGAATTCTGGATAAATTAAATTATAAATCTTTAAAAATTTATCATTTGCTTTCTTTTAATTAAATTCTTATATCATTGTCATCATCCTCATGCTTATATTGTTATGAAAGTCATCTTTGGCCGTAGTGCATAGATGGACTTGGTATGATTATGACCAGGAATTATTCGATATAATCATGACCGTAATGTTACAAATGATGTGGTAAAAGTCCTCATTGGCCCGTAGTACATTGATGGACAGTTGTTGGCATGATCATGACCATTGGTGAAAACACGAATATCCTTCGCCCGTAGTGCATGGATAATTTGTGGTCGTAATACTAATGAATATCCTTGGTCGTAGTGCAGGGATGATTCGATGATGTGGATTATTTATTAAGCTGAGTCTCAGCGATAGAACTGTTGATAAACTTTTTAAATCATAGAAGATAGTAGATTTCATGTTCAACTTGACTCTTCTAATGGACTGCTTGTTCCGCTGCAGTTAAACATGATGTCTATTGTATTTTATCAGTTTAACACTGTTGAAGGCTAACGATAATTTATTTTGCATTATCTTAGTCATAATATTTCTTACTGGGCTAGTTGAGCTCACCCTTTGCTTTCATTATTCTCTTCAGGAAAATGAGAATATAGCTGGGACTAGTCGGGGAACGGAGTGACGGTCTAGATGTTTGCATTAGTACTCCTCACTATTCTGTGAAATAATGTGATAAGAAATGTATTGATGACTTATTTTGAGTTTGAATACTGTCTAGAAGACAATATTTGTATTAAAACTCACAGCTCATGTTGTATATTTAAGTTTATATTTGTATTTTGTACCATGTATTTGGTGACTCAGAATGGGTGATGTATACCTATTTTCGGGGCGTCACAATCTGCGAGTGTGATCGTGGTGGCTTCGTTGTCGATGTCGCCACCCCAGTAATGGTTTAACAGCTGCCCGTTGACTTTGATTGTATCAAGTAGATTTCTACTATACAGTTCAATGGCGCCATGTGGGAAACAGTCTTGATCATGAATGGCCCCGACCATCGGGATTTGAGCTTTTGGGGAAATAATCTCAGTCGTGAGTTGAACAATAATACAGATTATCCCGGTTCAAACTTTATCTGCAAAATTTTCTAGTCGTGACACTTCTTGACTTTTTCTTTGTACTGTTTTGAGTTCTCATACGCTTGTAGTCGAAATTCATCGAGTTCATTTAATAGGAGTAATCTCTTCTCTCCTGCAGCTGTTTGATCAAAGTTGAGTTTCTGAATAGCCCAATATGTCTTATGTTGTAATTCCACTAGGAGGTGACATGTTTTCCCATAGACCAACTGATACGGAGACATCCCTATTGGTGTCTTGTATGTTGTCCTATAAGCCTATAACGAGTCATCTAACTTTAGAGACCAATCTTTTCTGCTCGGATTTACCACCTTCTCTAAAAATTTCTTCACCTCTCTGTTGGAAACCTCAGCTTGACCACTCGTTTGGGAGTGATATGTTGTTGCAACCCTATGATTGACCCCGTACTTTGCCAAAAGAGCTGTAAATGATCTATTGCATAAGTGACTTCCCTCGTCACTTATGATTGCTCTTGGCATGCCAAACCTTGTGAAGATCTTATTTTGTAGAAACTTTAGAACCACCTTGGCATCATTTGTAGGGAGTGATACTGCTTTAACCCATTTTGACACGTAGTCCACAGCTAGCAAAATGTACAGGTTGTTGAATGAAGGAGGAAAAGGTCCCATGAAATCCATCCCCCATACATCAAAAACCTCTACTTCCATGATAGTGTTGAGCAGCATCTCATCCCTTTTCGAGATATTACCCACCCTTTGGCATCTATCACAGTTTATCACGAACTGGTGGGCATCCTTGAACACATGCAGTAGGCCAATAGAATCCTTCCCGAAGTACCTTGGCTGCTGTCCGTTCACTCCCATAGTGTCCCCCATATGCAAAGAATGGCATTTGTAAAAACCCATGACCCTAATAAGACTCGGATATGTAAATTCAGTTATATTAATAAAATATCTCTTCGTTCTAAAAGTGTTATGTGTTAATATATACTCTGTTTAACAAATTTAGTCAAATAAATTTTCATCCAAAAATTGACGTGCTTGACATCTCGTGCTTAAAAATTTTCTTCCGAAAACAGACTTTTTGGTATATTTATTTTGACAAAATGCTTTGTCATGCTTGTTAGGATTTCTGTAAAATCTAGGTTAGGAACCCTAGATTATAAATCCTAACCCTAGATTATAAACCCTAGCCCTAATTATCTAAACTAAATCCTAATTAGGTTATCCTAACACCTAATCATGATTACTAAACTTCAATTAGGTACTAATAAACATCATTAAGCAACCCTAATCATTAAAAACAAAACCCTAATCAAGATTAGTGAGGATTATGGCATAATTAAGCTACTAATTTGGTCAACTAGCTCACAAGTAGGTTGAGAGTCATCTACACAAGTTCCAAAACATCACATGACATGCTTCCAAACTCTCAAGCACCAGAAGAGTCATAGATCAGATATTTTAGGAGGCAAGTAGGTGGAAAAATGACCAAAAAACCAAGTTAGAAAATTCTATAAAAGGAAACCCTAGCTCAGAGCAAACCCACGAAAATTTTAATCCAATACACTCATATAACCTGCCTATACAAGCCCTGCTGATAGCAACAACAGATTTAATAGCCAAAAATCAAAAATCAAGTAAAAAAGGTGTAAACCCTAATTTATATCTAGATCTTTGATGATTTATTCAAATTATTGTTTAGATGTTTAGAGTTGTGTATTAGCATGTTAGAAAGTATGTTAGGTTGATAGAACATGTTTTCATAACATCTAGATGCCTCAAATTAGTGTTTTAAGCAATCTAGAAATTTTGGAAAAATAAGCTCGACAGTCGAATGTCATAGATTGTAGATTCATGTATGTTAATAGTTAGGTCTGTTAATTGTTATGTTATTTGTAGTATGACATGAGGACTTTAATCTGGAAAAGAAAACAGGTTCATTAGAACCATATATTGCAAGATATAGGTGGTCAAAGGTGATTGAACGATCACGAAGTTCTGTTTTTAGGGCTACTCAGAAAACTCAAGAATAGGTTGAACCGGCTACTTTGACCAACCTTTTAATCACTTTCTATTTGTTGTTTTAATATCTTTTTGTAATGAATTAATACCTTGATATACATACTACATATCTATGATCTTAAATTGCTTAAACAGTTCATAGGATTACTGGAATTAATGGTCAAAAGTCGTTGACCGAGCTTGACAAAATTTTTTGGGTTACCTAGAAAACTGATGAACATGAAGAACATCCTTTGGCTATACTTTGACCAACATAGATTGAGACCTTAGAGTTAGGCTTTGTCCAAACCAGTGTTATATATATGTACCTTGACATATAGACTACCTATTACAACAAACACAACATAAATCTATTACACAGATTCAAAGATATCACTACACCAAAAATGGCCTATAGCGAAAGAAATTTTGTGAAGGAATTTATTCCTTCACATGAGGAGTTTTTTAGCGAAGGAATAGTGAAGGAAAAAAATACAGTGACAATATAGTTATTAGCGAAAGAAATATTCTTCATAATTTGTATTTTTTTTCTCGCAAAATTGAGGTGATAGAAGGCTTTTTGGCGCCAATTTATGATAAAATTTTGTGAGGAAAAAATCTATTAGTGAGGAATTATTACTCGCTATATATTATTGTTCAGAGTTTTTTTGTGAGAGATAAAATTGATCGTTTTTTTGTTCTAAATAATTTTTTTAGAATTAATTGTGCTGAATATAAATTATAATATAAATATATTAAATTTTTTATAGTATTAAATTTATTTATAATAATTGTAACTTATAATATTACTTATAAAAGATTTGTTTTTAAAAAAAAATGTTATCTAAGTTTTATTTTTGGAACAGATGAGTATCACTCCCTCAAAATACATTTACGTTTTTAATTACTCAGGAGCAGAGAAGCAGAACTCCATTGCTCTCTTCATCTCATCTGCCTCTCCCCCTCACTACAGCCCTCTCCCTCTCCTCTCTCTCCTCTCACTCATATCCCTCTTCCTCCTCATCCCTCTCCTCTATCTTTCGCCTCTATATCTTCTCTCACTTTATCCCTAATTTTAAAATAAAAAGCCCTAATTTTCGGAGGTGGCATTATTTTTCGGCGATGGCGGCGGTTGATTTGTCCACCTTCTTCTCCATTGGGGTCTTAAATTACATCTAATTAAATGTTAGTCTTCAATTTGAGTATTATGGATTTTGTTCTCCGATTTGGATGTGTTTATCATTGAATTGTGGTTTGTGTGTTGATCTCCCTTTTCTTTTCATTCTCAAGTGATTCTCAAAAGCTCCAGTGCCTCTAGGTATTACCGATTTTGTATATACATGTCTTTGCTTTATGTATTCTACTATATGTATGTTTGTACTAGTTAGTCTAATTGAGAGAAACATTTAACCATAAATTAACTGAAACCAACCCAAATGAAATTTTGGATTGCTAAATAAATTCCAATTTTATGGGCAAGATAATTTATTGAAGAAATTGGATTACGTTTTTGAGACATGTAGTAGTTATTCGGAACATGAAGTGAAGAAGAAGGGAAAGAGAAGGAGATTGAGGTTTTGGATGGATTGGTGGAGGTGATTATGGACAGGTTGAAATGGGGGAATGAGGTTATGAAGAAGAAGATGACCCCTGGTTTAAGTACCGAGATAAGCTTTTTTTGTTTTAATTTATATCTTACAGTATCTTGTGAATTTGTATTTAAGTTGTAAAAGCTTATCAATTTTACGTTTTTAAGACTTTGCCATAATTCTCGTCAAGGTAAATAACGTTCAGAAAAACTGCACCACCATCTGTTTGAAATGCTTCCCTTTCAGCTGATACAGATTCTTTGGCAATTTGGTGTTCTCCCTGGTTATGAGCACAACAGCAATGCGGTGAAGTTGGATTCTGCAGAAAATCCTCGTGTTGATTGGTTGAAATTCGGTTATCCAATATCCTGCTGCAGCACATAAAGAAAAGAGTCTTAACCATGACGTGTCATCTAAATTTGATTCGGTAAATACTATTAATAAGCAATTTCAGAATTCTGCTATAACAGATAAAAAGCACTAGCATCTGCATGGATATTCTTTATTGGATGGTGTTGACTCCTACCAGATTCTTAGGGGTTATCCGGTATAGGTCTCAACCAAGAAAGGGATGAATGAGGATATTAGTTGTAATACGCCAGCTTTGCATCAAAGTAATGCAAATATGGTTAAAAATTTCCATTCTGATCGCTTTTTACCTCAGGACTCCTGTCTTCAAAAGTGTAATGGTTTAAAACATCACGGTGCAGGGGCTGAGTTTCATTTCCTGTCCCATGACCAGTCACAGGATAATCCAAGACGACCAAAGCCACGGTGTTAAACTCTTTGGTAAGATTCTAAGTGACCCTTCATCCCAGCAGAAACTAGATTCTAGGGCACAGGAAAAGGAATATAGGGGTGCTCAACATCCTAAATTAAGTGACAATTCCTTCAACTTAAAATTCACTGGTAATCAGAATGTTGAAGGAATTTTATCCTCGGCCAAGTTTGATCCTAACAGTTACTTGGGTCTTGAGAATCTTCCAGTGAGGAGGAGTTTTGGCTTTTGGTATGGGAATAGAATACAAACTAGCTTTCCTTCTTTGCCCGATTCTGCCATCTTGGTAGCTAAATATCCTGCTGCTTTTGGTAATTATCTGATGTCCTCTTCAAAGTTAGAGCAGCAGCAATTACATTCCATTGCGGGGAGTAATGATTGTAATTTGAATGGTGCATCTGTTTTTCTAACAAGAGAAATAAGTGGCAGCAAAGGGGTGCCTGACTATCGGGCTTACAGGAGCCGAGATGGTACCAAACTCCAGTCATTTACAGTAGATTTGAAGTAGAAACAAGATATGTTATTTTCTGAGATACAGAGACGAGGAAGTGAGTTTGATGCAATGTCTAGTATACAACATCAAGCAAGGAGAATGGTGGGAATCAATGTCACGGGTAGAGGTGAAATTCTTCTCAGCGGAGGGCCATGTAAGGGTGTTTCAGACCCTGTAGCAGCCATAAAAATGCACTATGGCAAAAATGAACAATAGAGCGGGCAGGCGGGGAACATCATCAGCAGGGAGGAGGAATCTTGGAGAGGTAAGGGGGATATAGGCAGGTAGTAGGAGTGTGCAGCAAGGGCCTCCAGGAATGGGGGTCCTCAGACGGCAAATTATCTTAAAACATGACTACCACAATGACCTGATTAAGAAATTTTAAAACAGTGGGCCAATTGATTTTTTTTTAAAGTACAGTGGCTAATTGTTTAAAACACGACGACCACAATGGGGTAAAGGTGCTTTTTCCCAATTTTAATTAAAGCCCCACAAGCTTGAGGATTTCATGCAATTTGTGTGAATCATTTTCTTAAATGTTAAGAATAGGGCTACTCCCCTTGTGCGAGATGGAATAAAAGACGAGTCATCAGAATTTTCATTTTGTAATGAATTATTTGACATTTAATCTGAATTGTAAATATGTATGATACATGATCTCACTTTTTTATGTATTCATTTAAAAAAGAAGAAGTAACCGTCAAAGTATATGTCTTGTGCTTCTAATGGTGCCTTTATTGAATACCAGCTCTAAGGTTGCATTTATGTAATTTGGTCTTCTTTTTCACCTCCTTTAATCAATGCCCCATAGAATGTCAATTGTAGCTATGGTGGTATATGTCAAAGTTTCTTCTTCAAGGTTGTTTATTTGGCAATGGTACTTTTAACTACTATATCTCTAAGAAAAAAATGGGCATGTTTTCTTTCTTTGAATGTATGTTATTGGCAGAGATAAACTATCAGATGTAGCTCTAACTCCTCCGGTTTCATAAAGATTTTGTATAATGCTTGCTTAATCTCTATTTATTGCTTGTGAGTTGTGACAATGCCTATAATATCAAATTCATAATACTTGTATCTGATTTCCCTTGTTAGATTTTACATGCTGACTGTGGTTTGTATATTGTCTACTAGGTGTTATCAAAGTTGTGTCACCAGCCGATCATCGTGTAAATACCTGAACATGAGGTATGTCTGCACATAAACAAATAATCAAATCAAACTTGCAAAAGACAATAATAAGGGAAGATAATTTTGGGTCACTCTGGGAGTTTTGCTGTGGGTTTGCTTTGATAATTATTTTTGGTTAATGGACGAGCCATATCCCCTATTTTGCTTGATATCAGGTGTCACTCTTATTCTCATTCTCACCTCTATTACGACTAGTATTGGTCGGTTAAAAAATCTCAAACTAATGAATGACAGTGGAATATTTTATTTATTTCTAGACTTCTAGTCCAACCTCTAGGTGATTAAGCAGTCAGTAGCTGGATAAGTGTCTCAGACATTTATTTAATATGTATATATTGGTGACATAAGATGAGGAATTGAGTATGTAAATGGAGCATGTATAACATCAAGCGATTATTTAACTTTACAATGTGGTCTTAAAACTAGTAAAGTTTGAGAACAATGAAAATCAGGGTAGGGTAGGGTAGGGTAGGGTAGGGTAGGGTGGGGTGGGGTGGGGTCATGGGGATGGAACAAGATTGTTGAGATAAGTGGCTCTTTGCTCTTAACCCCTTTGAGACAGATTCAAATGAGAGTTGGTGATTGTGAGAGTTGCAAGTGCATCTGATAACTAAGAAAAAGCCACATTCTCAGGATAATTGTGAAGGATGTCGAGGAAGCTACTTAAAGAGAATTGACTCAACACCAATTGTGGATATAAGAATGCCAAAGGCTAAAATTTGTTGGATATATCTTAAACTACAAACTTTTGTTACTTGACTGATTAATTGACCAGAAGATTTTGACACTGGAATAGCTGCTATTTAAAATTTACCAAGTCATTTGTGATTCTCATTAGTCATCATTTCGTAATTTCTGATCAATAGACAAATTCTGCTACCGAGTTCAGTAGACCTGCTGCCATTTGTTATCTAATTTATGAGCCAATGTTAAGTGTCCACGCAGAGTACATCAGCTAACAAGTTTGGCAAATGTTTTGGTTGATTGATTTTGTTTCATCATCTAAATAATCCATTTTTATGATCAAATTGCATCACACCAAGGGTGGACGAAAAAGGGCTTGTTGGGTAAGCGGCAGATTGAGAAGATCATTAATACACTTGTACAGCCCTTCGAGTCCAGATAGGCCACTGCAAATTGTGGAACGTTGACTCATGATTCACCTCAGCTTTACTAGTTTGTTCACACATCTCTATCTAATGTGGTGATAAGTTAAAGATTTTGATTTTTGTTTTGGATTACATTAGCATGTTTTTGTTTTCAGACATGTGTCATTGGTATTGCTGTGGCATGTGTCATTGGTATTGTTGTTTGCTGCTGTCTACCCTGTATTATTGCAATCTTATATGCAGTTGCAGACCAGGTAATTTACCATGAAAAGTCATTTTGCAGCTAGCGTAAAATATAAATTGCAAAAATGTACGAGCATACTATTCTTTGGGGGCATAAATATCTTGCATGCAATAGAGAAACTTTAATTCTGCTGGCCACGTCTATTTGATAGATATAAAGGTAGGATTACATACAAGGACTAATATCCTCGAGGGAAATGAATTACTGGACATCTGTTGTAGCTGGTCATCTTTAAGGAGATTTGGAGTTGTATGGTATGCTGATATTTATTTTTCGGACATGCATTTGAATGGTATGCTGATATTTTTCTTGTTATCAACAGGAAGGAGCAACTAAAGATGATATTGATCGCTTGCCCAAATACAAGTTCAGGAGAATCGGTGATTTTGAGAAATAAAATGTGAAGATTCAAGAATCTTTTAGTGGAATAATGATAGAATGTAACACTGATACGCCCACCGAAACAGTTCTTCCCCCAGAGGATGTTGTAAGTGTCTATACTTAATTAGATGTATTCTCTTAACAATTCCTTTATACCCCGTACTATTCCACCAACCAATATACCAGCTCTGTAATACAAATTAAGCACCCACAAAAATAAGGAAAATGGTTCATATTGCTTTCTTAATAACCTATTAAAATAGACTTCTCTACGCTCTTTGATACTTCTTGAAATCAAGAAAGACCTATTTTCCAGGCTCTCCAGAAGCTCTTACACTAGTCAATTGGATCTGTCAGTCATTGGTAAATTCTTATTTATCTCGTACTTAATGTTAACCAGTATGGACCAGGATGATTGTTTGGTTAAGTAATACAACAGGTTAAATTACTAAGCATTCAGCCCTCGTCTAATTAGACGGTTGTTATATTGTACTCCAGTTAATTCATGCTGAAGCTTTTTTCTCATCATCTTAAAAGAATTAGCTTGTTTCGGCTCTAATTGAATTTCTTCTTCTTTCTCACACAAATTTTGGCCATTACTTTTTCTCAGCTACCATTTGGGGACAGATTTACTCAGTTCTGATTCTGTGGGTGGTGATTCATTGTTAAAAAATCTCTGGCATCATCAGGAGGCTATTTTGTGGTGCTCTTTGAAGGTATGGAACTTTCCTTCTTTACTGTCATAAATATATGTTGGTATTCTAACTTACAGCAATATTTCCAAGCAGAATAATTTAGTTCATGTTACTTGTAAATGTCTTGCTTCTTTTGCCCTCCATTCTGTCAAGTGTTGTTACTGTTCAACATTCATTTGGTAACTTATAATTGAGTTTTTTAAGTTTGCAACAATTTTAATGATAAAAAATATACTTTATCAGAATACAGGACATGTCTTCCAAAGGTGTCAGTCCTAATACCTGAATAAAATTTATGTTTCAGTATTTATAAATATGAAAAGTGCAATTTTTATCTGACAAAGCTTTGAGTAACTCCATACTAAGACCCTCGTGTGTTGGTTCATGTTTTGGGTGTGAGCCCATGGTTGTGAACTATATAAAAAGCCCATAATAAAGGGAAAAGATGGGATGGATTAACGCCAATTTTTTTATGCTGAAGTTCAGGTATTCTATCCAAAAAATCTGAATGGACAAACTTCAATCTTCATTTAAAAATTAAAACATCTAAGGACAAGATTACAGTTGGTGGTCCTTGCGTCATCATTTTCATTGCACCTGCATAGACAAGTGGTTGTACATCAATGCCACATGTCCCCTCTGCAAGTTTAATATACTGAAGAACAATCAGAGTGGTTGTGAAGAAGTATAAGAAAGCAAGCCCTCTTCTACGGATTGCTGATGGGTTATGTACATCATCCTGCATATTGAGTTTTCTGTTGGTGTTCCATTTTTCCTTGCTCGAACCTTCTCCAGTACAGGTGGCAGTTGACTCCTGCGTTCTAACGTTGCAATAATTGTGTTGCAATAATTGTATTGAGGTATTTACTAATAACTATATTTTTGTCTTTGTCCTTCATTAATCTCTCTCTACCTATTAATTTAAGTTCACCAGGTTTATTTATTTTTATTCTTTATCTTGTTGAAATTGAATTTTAGTGTTTCTTTTGCAGGAGAAACTTTACAGGCCCAACCTTGATTTCCTTGAAGAAAATGATGATGAAGTGGACCTAACATGATGTACAATTCATTCCTTCTAGCTCGTTATTTTTTCAGTTTTCTTATGTTATTAAATATTGTAAGTACTATGATCCTTGGGAGATCAAGATACAATAACATATTATGTATTTATCGTGACTTGAGCATTATCTATTTATATACGGAGTATTAGTTTTAATTTTTGGCTATTTATGTAGTTTATCAATTAGTTTGAAACAAGTATGACATTTATATTAACTTGAAATATTAAATTTAATATTTATTATAGCAATTAATAAAAATAATAGTAATAATAATAAATATGAAATCACTAATTTGAAAATTAATTATAATTTGCAATGAATTTTGATTATTTAGCAATTAATTTTTTATTTACAAATTTATAATTTGTGAAGGAATTTTTTCATCACTAAATTGGAGAAAGATTCTCAATTTATAATTAGTAAAGGAAATTATTCTCTCGTTAAATAAATTTGTTCTTCACAATATATTTTTTGTGAGGGAATAAAGGTATTCACTAATTTTAAATAGTCCTTAAAATATTATTTGTGAAGGAAAAGAAGGGGGGTTGAATAAGTGTGGATACAAATTAAGACTAATTTTAAAAAAAAAAATTAAACCAAATTATCGAATATAGCCTACTATATTGATGAATCCAACTTGCTAAATGAATAAGGTCTACCGAATTGAATTTTTGTTTAAGAAAATATCTTGGTGATTTTATAAGTTAAATAGAATATTTAATGTTAACAAAAATTCTCACGATGAAATAAATAGTTAAATTCTGTTTATTAAGCAAATCAATTAACTTGAGAGATATTAAGTTAAAGTAAGTAATAAAAATAACACCAAGGTTTTTTACATGGTTCAGCTATTACCCTCTATAATAATAGCCTAGTCCACGTCCAATACCAAGATTCTGACAGTGACTTTGAGCCTCAATAACTTCTTGTTATATGTAGGTTATAGCACGAAATTTGTCTAATGTTGTACTACTTTATGAGTACTATAACATCTATATTTGTCCAAACCCAGAATCATTAACAGTAGCAAAAGAAATCAATGTCAAAATGGTCCCTTGGCCACAACCGGCTGAAACCCAGAAACTCAAGAACACCTATAGCGACACTTCCTGTCACTATAGGGCTTTAGCGATAGACAGTAATTTTTTTTTTTTGAAATTAATTAATAAAAATTAAAAATAATTATTAAATAAGTATAAAAATAGTTTTAAAAATTATATTAAGTTATTATAATTAACTTTTGATATTTTTATATAAATTTAATAAATATTTTATTTTATTTTGATATTATTAATAATTAATTTAATAATAAAGTAATTAGAATAATCACTTATAAATAATAAATAATTATTAAAAATAATATTGATTATTTAAAATCATAATAAATGATTATAAATTATTTATAAATAGTAAAAAAGATTTTTATAAAATTCTAAGTAAATATTAATTATTTAAAAATAGAAATAAATGATTTAAAAATTATTTAAGGGATAAATAAATACTTAAAAATTATTATAAGCTTCTAGAAATTATTATAAAGGATATTTAAATTATCTAAGAATATAATAAAACTTATAAATAGAATTTAGTCGATTTATCATCTTATTTAATAATCGATAAAGTCTTTGAACACCGAAACCATATCGAACTTAACCCGAACATCTATAAATTTTGTATTTGAGTATTATTATCAATACTAATGTGTTAAATTTATGTGAATGACCATCTTATGTGTTTATTAACGAATCAAGTAGCATTGCTTGACTGATCTTCGCTCAAGCAAGTTATTAAACCTTATTTTACTTATTTACGCAAATTTCTCAAACCCTGTTTATTTGTTGAACAAGATTTCTATCTTGAATTACTATTGATAGGATATACCAAACCTAAACTTGAATGATCACATATTGTAAAGTTATTGCTATAGTTTCAGCATAACTGAGAAATGAATTATTTATTCCGATGATATTATTTGTTGAGGATAAACTGTTGTGTCAAACCAAATTGCTTTGAGAAGACATCCTATTCTGAAGTTGTGTATCCCGTAAGGGATTGAGATTTGGTCAATAATATATTGACATTAATTTGGGTGCATTTGAGAACTAGTAGGATGAGATGCATACTCCTAGGATATTAAGTAGGTTGATCCCCTATCTCATATCTAAACAATGTTTCTAAGTCTGTGTGACTGACAGAAATAAAAAGTCTAGAAATGGTTGAAAAAGAAATTCTAGAAATGGTAGCAACTATCAGTTGAATTTTGAATTGTTATACTTCTTCAAGTCATATATTGTTATAAATATAAAACCTGCTGAGCACGTCATAGCTCACCCTTGTAAATTATTCCCTTTGCAGTATTAGATGGTAACCCTAGAACATTTGGAGTAGATAAAGGGAAGCATCCCTGCTTAGATTGTAACACCCCCATATCTATACTCCCATGGTATCCGATATGCTGCTTATAATGAATCAATATAATGCAATTAAATCTATACACCCATGGTATCTGATTATAGTATTATATTAAAATAGAGGGACTAGCAGATATAATTCCCATAGATCCAAGATTCACAGTATCCCATAACAGATGACAATTCTCAAGAGAACTTTTACTGTGATTGGATACCCTCACTTGGATATATGAACTGTATCTCTGAATAGAGTCTATTTATCCGAAATTCAGAGTACCAGTAATAACATGAACAGTCCATATTACTAATACCCTCACCCAGATGTATAGTTTATGTCATGCGAATTTATACTATCGTATCGATAGTAGCTATCTATCCGAAATCTATAGTATCAATAACAACATGAACAGTCCATGCTATTAATCCTCACTCAGATGAATAGTTCCCAAGGATCTCAACTAGATTCAAAGAATTCTAACTTTACATCTATATATATAAGAAAACACAGTTGCGAAAATAAAAGATGTTATATATATATATATCATAATATTAAGATTCGATTACATGATTCTTATAACGAGTTTCTTATTACAAAGTATTTAAATAGACATGAATATAATCTAATCTAAGCAGGGATGTTTCCCTTTATATACTCCAGATGTTCCAGGATTACCATCTAAAATTACAAAGGGAATAATTTGCAATGGTGAGCTATGACATGTTCAACAAGTTTTGTGTTTATAACAATATATGATTTGAAGAAATACAACAATTCAAATTTTGACTGATAGTTGTTACCATTTTCTGGATTTTTATTTCTGTCAGTCACACAGACTTAGAAATTTTGTTTAGATATGAGATAGGGGATCAACCTATTCAATATCCTAGGAGTATGCATCTCATCCTACCAGTGCTCAAATGCACCCAAATTAATGTCAATATATTATCGACCGAATCACTATCCCTTACGGGATACCCAACTTCAGAATAGGATGTCTTACCCAAACAATTTGGTTTGACACAACAATTTAAGCTTAACAATCAATATGAATAAACAATTTATTTTTTAGTTATGCTGAAGCTATAGCAATAACCTTACAATAAGAGGTAATTCAAATGTAGGTGTAGTATATTATATCAACAACATATCAAGATAAAAATCTTGTTCAACGAATAAACAGGGTTTACAAATTTACATAAGTAGTTTAAGGTTTAAGAAGAACTTGCCTGAGCATAGATCAGTCAAGTTATGCTACTCAATTCGTTTAATAAATACCTGCGATGTTCATATATATAAATCTAACACGTTAGTATTGATAACAATACTCAAATATAACATTTACATAAGATCGGGTTAGATTTAATAGGGTTTCAGTGTTCAATGTCTTTACCGAATATTAAATAAGTTGATATATGGACTAAATTTTATTTATTAATTTTATTATATATTTAGATAATTTATATATCCATTATAATAATTTTTAGAAGTTTTAAAATATTTTTAAAACATTTATTTATCCTTTAATTAATTTTTAAATTATTTATTTCTATTTTAGGTAATTAATATTTACTTAAAATTTTACAAATACATTGTTTATTATTTTTAAATAATCTATAATCATTTATTATGATTTTTATATCATTAATATTATTGTTTAATAATTATTTAGTATTTATAAATAATTATTCTAATTATTTTATTATTAAGTTAATTATTAATAATATCCAAATAAAATAAAATATTTATTGAATTTATGTAAAAATATCAAAAATTAATTATAATTATTTAATATAATTTTTAAAACTGTTTTTGTATTTATTTATATTTATTTATTAATTATTTCTAATTTTTAGAAAATCAATTTTTGTCTGTCGCTAAAGCACTACAGTGACAGGAAGTGTCGTTATAGGTGTTCTTGAGCTTCTGGGCAATAGTTTGGTCATGGTGGAATAACCAGTTTGACCACGGTTTATAAAGCTATGGTTTATGATTCTGGGTTTGGACATTTATTGGTGTTATAGTACTCTTACAGTAGTACAACATCAACCAAATTTCATGCTTTAACCTACATATAACAAGAAATTATAGAGGCTCAAAGTCACTGTTAGAACTGTTCTTGAGTTTCTAGGCAACCCAGAACAGTGGTCATAGCCAGTTAACGGTTTTGTGGCTTTAATAACTTTGATTTTGTGTAATAGACGTGTGTTGTGTTTGTTGTAACATGTAGTATATATGTCAGAGTACTTATATATAACACTAACTTGAACAAATCATACTTTTAAGGTCTCTAATTATGTTGGTCAAAGTACAACCAAACGTTGTTCTTCGTGTTCATCAGTTTCTGGGTAACCCATAAAACTTGGTCAAGCTCGGTCAACGAATTTTGACTATTAATTCCAGTAATCCTATGAGTTGTTTAAGCAATTTAAGATCATAGATATGTAGTATGTATATCCAGGTATTAATCAAAAATAAAAAGTTACAAAAACAACAAACAGAAAGTGATCAAAAGGTTGGTCAAAGTAGCCGGCACAAACTGTTCTTGAGTTTTCTGGGTAACCCAGAAAACTGAACTCCGTGAACGGTCAACTCACTTTGACCACCTATAACTTTCAATATATGGTTCTAATTAACTTGTTTTCTTTTCCAGATTAAAGACCTACTAACAGGCTACAAGTAACATACAAATAATAAACCTAAACATAAATACATATGAATCTACAAGCTCTGACATTCGGCTGTCAGACTTGATTTCTAAAATTTCCAAATTTCTAAAAACACTTAATTAAGGCATCTAGATATTATGAAAATGTTTTCTATCAATCTAACATACTAATACATAATTCTAAACATCTAAACAACAAAATTAACAAAGGATCAAAGAGCTAGCTATGAACTAGGGTTTGCACCTTTCTTGATTGATTATTTGATTCTAGCTTCTGAATTTGTTGCTGCTATAACCCAGGCTTGATTTGGTATGTATATAAGTGTATAATTGCTTAAAGATTTTGTGAGTTTGCTCAGACCTAGGGTTCCTTTTATATAATTCTTCAACTTGGCTTTTTGGACATTTGAAGGCTACTTGCCTCCAAAAATATCAGATCTGATGACTCTACTCATGCTTGGGAGTTACAAGCATATCATGTGCAGCCTAGGAACTTGTATTGGTGACTCTTAACCTACTTGTGAGCTAGTTAGGTTAGTTTAATAGCTTAATTATGCTCTAATCCTCACTAATCTTGATTAGGGTTTTGTTTTTAATGATTAGGATTGTTAAATGATGTTGATTAGTACCTAATTGAAGTTTAGTAACAATGATTAGATGTTAAGATAAACTAATTAGGGTTAAATTAGCTAATTAGGGTTATGTTTTCAAATTAAGGTTAGGGTTTTACTGATTAGGGTTAGGGTTTATTAATCTAGGGTTACTAACCTAGATTTTTCACTAATACTAACAAGCACGACAAAGCGTTTTGTTAGTGTAAGCACGACAAAGCAGCTTGTCCAAACAAATATACCAAAAAGTTCGATTTCGGAAGAAAATTTTTAAGCACGAGGTGTCAAGCACGACGTTTTTCGGACAAAATTTTATTTGATCAAAATTTTTAAACAGAGTATATAATAACTCATAACACATTCAGAACAGAGGAATTTTATTGATATAACTGAATTTATATAACCAAATCTTATTAGGGTTTTGGGTTTTTACATTCACCCCCACTAATAAAAATTTCGTCCTCGAAATTACAGTATAAATTAAGTAAATAATTGAGGATAATTCTCTCGCATTTTATCTTTGAGCTCCCATATAGCCTCTTCAATGTTCTGATTTCTCCAAATCATTTTGACCGATATTATCACTTTATTTCTCAGGACTTGCTCTTTACGGTCGACGATCTGCACAGGTTCTTCTACATAAAAAAGATCTTCTTCTATTTGGATTGGCTCATAATTTATAACGTGTTTATAATCAGGTTTGTATGGTCGTAATACGGACACATGAAACACATTATGAATATGGTTCAATTCAGGAGGTAGTGCTATTTCATAAGCAACTTCACCAATCCTTCTCAAAATTTCAAAAGGTCCAATGAATCTCGGACTTAGTTTTCCTTTCTTGCCAAAACGTATCTTGCCCTTCTAAGGAGATACCTTCAAGAATACGTGGCTTCCTACGTTAAAGTTTCATTGTTGACGATGTGGATCAACGTATTTTCTTTGTCGATCTTGAGATGCTTGTAATCGTTCACGTATAATTCTGATGGTTTCCGTAGTTTGTTGAATTATTTCAGGTCCTAACATTTGTCTTTCCCCGACTTCATCCCAACACAAAGGTGATCTACACTTCCTCCCATATAAGGCTTCATAGGGTGGCGTACCTATGCTAGCATGATAACTATTGTTATAGGCAAATTCGACTAAAGGTAACTAATCTTCCCAACTTCCTTTTAAGTCTATGATACATGTTCTCAACATATCCTTTAATGTTTGTATGGTTTTCTCACTATGTCCATCAGTCTGAGGATGATAAGCTGTACTCAATCTTAATTGTGTTCCTAAATGTTTCTGAAGGCTTTTCCAAAAATTTGAAGTAAAACGTGGATCTCGATCTGATTTGAATCTTAGTTTGCTTAATTTCTCCCTTCTGAGATTGTTAGACTCCTCTTTGAACAACAAACACTTAATTTCAATTTATTAGTGTTTCCACAGATAAAACAAAAGCAACGTAACTCTGAGAATTGGACTGCTATTTATAGAAGGAACTTTGACTGGGTATTAATTTAGAATCTATGGTGTTGAAGGAAAACACAATGGTTTATCAAGAGTGGTTCACCTACCATTTCCCAGCCATCTCCATAGCCATTAGCTTGGTAATGATCACCTATGTTTAGCCACTAATATTCAGCTTGGAAGTTACGTAAATAGAGTGTAGGTTACTGTTCATTGTACTGTGGTGTAACTGATGAATTTTATATTGCAGCAATGTGCTCAAATTTGGCTCAGTTGGTTACTTTAATTCCCAAATGTAATTTTAATGTACAATTGTTACCATATTAGGAAAATTTAGGGATTATTTATGTACTTACATCATATAATCTATGTACATTAAATGCATGTAATAAAATAACACAGTTAGGTATTATTGTTCAGGTATCTCAATAATTATTTTTACTACTCACATAACCACACTATAATATTATTTAATATTATTTTTGCAGTTTACACACGTAATTCCTTTCCCACTTTCCGGAACACACAAATATTTAATTATTAAAGTCACTTATGATTTTATTGTACTACTTGATACTTTATATCATTATAATATATTCTTATCATATGATTTTATTCATGTTACAACTTACATTAATGTTCCATTTCATTTCTACAACAGAACTAATTTTCCCATATTGTTTTCTTGTACAATTGCTACTATTTTTTATCTTCTTGGGAGGGTCCAAATTGCTTGTGGGTCCTGGCAAAGGCTAAAGTTGTTTAGCCTCAAACCAGTTTCGAATTCTATCACCACACAAGTTTTACACGGTATGAAATAACTTCTACATTGGTTATATTACTAATCTAAGAGTGTATTCATTCTTTATATAATTATAAGCAATTAATCTTCTTCTTAGTTTAATCACTTAAATTTCCCTTCTCATGCCACACAAGGCATCTTACAATTCACCTTACACATTCAATTTGACTTAGTTGAATTATTCATTTCACAACACATCAATATTTATTTTTAAATAAATATTTATTCTCTTATAATTCATTCATGAAATTCTCGATCCTTACAATTGATCTCATGATCATTTGTGTGGAGACACTAAAGCAAGTATGTAGGTGTTTATTAGAGAATAAGTTCATTGAAAGTGGCTCACTAAGGAATACCTAATGGAGTTTTATTACCTGTCAATAGGAATTCCTGTAGTGATATTAGTATAAGTGATCCTTAGACTTGAGATCGTCATAGTATCTTGTGTATGATAAGTTATACTTTGACTTATAACTTATGACCCTTAGGGTATATCAAAGGGTATGCTTGTGTTTAATAAGTTGTACATGGAGATAATGTATGATCAATAAAGAATCTACCGCTTCTAGTAAAAGAAGAGAAATGTCCTATGTGATTCGATAAATAACAACCCAGTAGTCCTTGGCCAAGGTAAAAATGAAATTAGAAAGGAGTTTCTAATTTGCATTATTTGGTGTTGTGTATTTAAGAGTCGAAATACATATAATTAAATAAAATAAGACTTGACAGTAATTCCATATCTTATATTTATTTGGGACATTGTATGGTGGAAGGATTGAATTGTACGGTAACTATTTACTCAAAGGTTCTTTTATGATTAATGTAACGACCGAGAAATTCAGATTTATTGTAAAATAATTTTATTTAATTAAATAATGAATAAAATTATATTATATGTTATTATTATGTGTTAGTAAGATGAAGGTTGTTCTATAACCTAAATATGTCAGAATTTCGTAGTATTTTGACTACATGAAGGAATTAAAGTGTTTGAATTTCTAAGACGAAAATAAAAAAATTCCAAAAATTTTCTGAAAAAAACTATCTACTAATTTCTGCTTGGGAATTATTTTTGAACTTCCGAGAAATACGTAATGATAGAATATTAAGGGAAGATGGATTATGTAATAATAATTCACGTATGGCAAACACAGCTTTTCGCCTGCGGACTAAATTCGAGAACGTTAGGGAAAGTAAAGCATTAATGAGTGAACGATGATCGTATGATGCATAAGTATTGTACGAGATAATGAATACGAGTATGATACGAGGTATTATACGAGTATGTATGAATGATGGTATATCATATATGATGAATAAGTATACAAGTTAGTATATGAGAATAATACGTAGATTATATGTTATAAGGTATTAAGCAAGTGTATTGGACTTGTAGGATTGTGTAGAAGTTGTACAAGCCCAAGGGAATGAATGTTAAGGCCCAAATGTTTGTTAATACAATCCCAAAGCATAAGTTAAGTTAATTAAACTTAAACCCCAAATTAAGATCCGTATCTGTGGATCAATCTAATGGGTAAGAATGACCCATGGGGCAACCCATGTGGGCCCCATGATCACATGTCATGATCTTGGTGAGCAAGTAAGTTGTGTGATGGCCAAGATATGAATAGTATGGAGGTGGAGTTAAGGAGGTGGATGGCCTAAAAGTTCATTATACCCTAATCTAGGATTTCCTATAAATAGAAGGAGTGCTAGATCATTTTTCACTTGTTTAATTTCCACCAACAAACTTATAACTTATTTGTTAGAGAGAAAAAGCAAGAAAAGCTAGACTTTCATAATTCAAGAAGCAAGAAGAAGAACAAAGTTTGATTGTGACGCCCCCAAATTCAGGTACTTGAAACCCAAACTCGGTGCTTCACGATACCATTTCTTTGAGCGGAATAATAATAATAATATAAACATTAAACTTAATTTACATACATCAGAGTTATCTAATCCCCAGTTTCTCAACCTTTACTACATTACGTTACATGATAATTATAAATATCATTGTCTTAATATAGTCTAACTATTACATAAGATACCATAAAATTTATTCTGCTAGCTTTCCCTTTCCTTTGTTCTTGACTGAACCTTCAGGTTGATCACGCTTAGCTGAAAACATTTACATTTAAAGCAAGAATGAGCATTTGGGTGCCCAACAAGTAATAGCAGACAATAGACGTTAGCTAAAAGAAGTAAATGTTTTCTTTGAAAGGCACTTCTACAACGAATCAACAGTTGTGAAGTAAATTGAAACAATTCTAATCAACATATCAAATCTATTTCAAATTTTGAAACTACGTAATAATTATAATTGGTGAGCAGTCGACAAACTATGAACTTTGTTTTCGATTTTTCGATATTCAATTAAATAACAAGAATTAATTATACGCAATAACAAAGTAGAATATTTTCCAGAGTTTATGCTGAGTGATCCCTAAGGATCTTGAACTTCTCTTCTCGAGTAACTATCAAAGATTTACTTTGATATACCCAGGTGTATTAGATAACCATAAAGATTAAGTCATACCCCTCTGCAAGTATAATAAGTGATCAGCTTAATTATACCCTATATTATGCATAATACTTTAAAAGCATGATGGCTTTAAATATCGACCAAAAGTTTCCCTTTTATATAAAAAGGTTGTTCTTCTCAGTCTGATAACCAGAATTTGAATTATAACAACGAAATACTATTATTTTAATATCTAATTACTTTTTCGATCTAGCCTAAACAATTTGCATCCACCTATCAATAATAATTGAGTTCTCTTCTTGAACCTATCAAGTTCTAACAAATGTTCGTCTAGCCAGAATAATTAGCTAAGACATATCTCAACGCTATTTTTAAATCTATGTCTAGCCGAGTCAAATAGCTTAGACAGCTTTTAAGTCAATGTATACATACTAAAAACTTGTGACACCCCCAAATCTAGATACTTCATTCCCACAAGACTTGGTGTTCACTTTCCATTCATTCATACCTATCTACCCAAATATAATAAAATTAAATCAGAAATCCTCCCTTTAAAGGAGTTACATCATTAATCAAAAAGTCTTCCCAGGTTGTCTAACCTTAAACATCAATCAAGTTCGGAAATAAAATAATTACATCACATCATTAAATACAAAGTCTATCATCATTACCATAACAGAAATAACAAGTCTTCATCACTTACACATTTTTCCCTTTTCTTTGCTAGTTAAAGGCTCATCGACCTTCTCAACTTTAGCTGCAATAATTATATTTATGCAAGAGTGAGCAAAACAATTGCTCACTAGATATAAGAATGAATCAACAAAAGAATAATAACTGCCAATGAATAGGCTCATCAAAACTGAATAGTACTCTATTAATGATAACCAACAACGAAAATCAAAATAAGAAATATGTCTGAGGGTCATAAGACCACGAACTATGTCCATGGTTACAAGTAATCTTTCCAATTTAACCTTAACAATTATACTTTAGGGACTTCACGTACTTAGGGGGATCAGCCCTTTGTACCATGTATTGTGCACAAACATCTAAACGCATTGCGTAGCCCCTATAATAGGGTTGTTCTTCTCAGTTTTAGAGTACAAGTCCGCACCAAAGAAAGTTTGGTTTGGATAAGCTTCAAGGGTAATTTTGAGTTTAACGATCATCAACTAAAGGATTAGTTGAATCCATAAAGTTTGATAACACTACAGTTGATCACTAACAACATGGTATAAAACAATGAATAATAATAAATGAACTAACTCTGATTAAACTCATGTTTGGAAATAACTAAAAACATAAGTATTGAATGAAACAATAAACCTTGCTTGAACAATATTAAGCTAAGGCTATGTTCTTGAGATAAAAGAATTAACTTATGAACATGTACTAAGGAATAACAAGCTTAAAAATGAAACTTGCTCAATATAACAATAATATTTTGAATTGCGTTAAGTAAATGAAATAGAATAATTCACTTAGAGCTTTGGGTTCAAGAATTTGCACTTATCATGAAAGAATAGAACTTAAGAAAACTTGCTTAACTATAAACAAGTTAGAACAACTCAACCATGACTAGAATTCAAAACTTGCTTGAATAACATTAGAATTAGAGCTTGCTCGAATATAAATTAAGAATAAAAGAATTTACTTAATCAATGTTTAGAAAAAGAAACTTGCTCAATGTAAAGAGGTAAGGTTTAGAAACTTGCCTCGCGCGTAAGCTATAAATTACAACTCACGTTCACCTACACATTGTATTGGAATCACAATATCTATTAGATATATTAACATCCACTTTCCAAAATAACACCCACTTCTAGCTAAACTTGTTAATTTAGTACAAGTCTTATGCTTATATATATATATATATATATATATATATATATATATATATATATATTAAATTCCAAGTATTAACTTCACAATACTTATTTACTAATCCTCATGTTCAATAAATCACAACATGTCATTTTTATAATTTACTAATTTCTTATAATTTTAGAATTTCTAATCACACACGACACGATTCTGTTTTAACCTTTTCCTTATATGTTTATTACATTAACATAACCTTAGACCAAGTTATAATGGTGGTCCATAGTCCTGTAAGTAGCAGACTTCCTTCGTCTCGAGATGTAGGTATGGCGAATCGCACCATACTTAAGTTGTGGACGCAATTGCCATTTTTTTTTGGCCTTGACACCAAATAGTAATTGCTATTGGTGCGTATGTATGTAAACAATACGCGACTTAATAAAGGTTGTTCATTTTTAGCCCAACTAACACGAATTTCACCCACAAAACAGTAAAATTAACATATACAATTGGTATAGAACTAACACAAACATGATTCCTCACATATTCAACCACTTAGAACAATTAAACAATAACTTTAACTAATTAAAATCCTTAAATTTCATGTTTTAATATAAAAACTCCATTTTTGACATCCTTCATAGAAATTCACACTGTGATCACAATTCTACACCAAATTACTTCATTCAAACTATGTTCTCTTCGTTTCTTACCGAATTAGCATAATCAAGACTCAATTTACAGATTAACATACAAATTGACCACCATATTTGGTACTTTCACAAGCCATATGAACAAATATATACTGAAAACAGTTTTTCTTTCTTTTTAAACGTAATTAGCATAGTAATTATTGTCTAAACACTAGTTCTAGCATCACAAACACATACAACCACCATAATTCAGTTATATAGCAACAATTTAAAAAATGGAATTCACAGAACTTAAAGCTTCATGTAGTAAAACTCATATATATATAATATTAAGATTATGGAAAATACCTTCAATTTGCTTGATAATCCTTGCTAATACCACTGAAATTGTTTTGAAATTCCTAAACTTCCTCTCAAAAATTCTCTCTCTAACCTCTCAAGTTCACTATATTTCTCTTCTTCCTTTTTCAGTGTCAATATAGGCTATCTAACAGTAAGCCTAAATATTAGAATTGATATAACCATAATACGTCTACTTAATATAACATCAGTTACAAAAAAATATAACATATAGGTTATAAATATATTTTATTTATTATAATAAAATTCAAAATTCAAAAGCCATAAGGCTTTGTTTGGCAAAAACTCTTTAAAATAAAGACTTAATATTTTAAGCTTTGTTTGGTAAACCAATTTAAAACTCCTTTAATTTATTTTAATAAACACTTCAGTTTATAATTTATAATCACACATCATTTATTTGGATTTCCTTATCCAACATTAATCAAATAAATTAATTACACATACTATATTTTAAATAAATATTCCACTTAAAACAAATATCACAAAATTATAATTTTATTTAATAATTTAACATACCACTTTAAATTATTAAATTAAAACAACAATATAACATCTCATGTTATATTACAACTCTCCAAATTATAAATTAATTTAGTTTAGAATATTATCTAATAAATTTAATTTATAAATATTTACTAATAATAACCACATCAATAAAATATTTATTTCATTTAATAAATATTTTAAATTACAAATAATAAAATC
This sequence comes from Panax quinquefolius, assembly GCA_020205615.1. Lineage (NCBI taxonomy): Eukaryota > Viridiplantae > Streptophyta > Magnoliopsida > Apiales > Araliaceae > Panax > Panax quinquefolius. Next base: position 71,947,145 of record CM035173.1, on the reverse strand, counting down.
TTGGATTGTTACATCCTTCCCTTCTTACAAGGATTCTGTCCCCAGAATCATAACTCAAACAACTCATTTGTCACATTCTTCCCTCCTTACAAAGATTTTGTCCCCAGAATCGAAGACACAGACTAAACAAATAACTCAAGGTAATTCTTCATCATTTCAGCTTCGAGTTCCCACGTAGCCTCTTCGACATTGTGGTTTCTCCATATCACCTTCACAGAAGGTATCACCTTATTCCTGAGCACTTGTTCTTTCTTATCGACTATCTGGATAGGAACCTCTTCATAAGACATATCTTTACTGAATTGCAACGGTTCATACTCGATTACATGTTTATAATCGGGTTTATACGGTCACAATACCGAAACATGAAAAACATTGTGAACATGTTCTAATTCTGGAGGTAAAGCTACCTCATAAGCTACTTCTTCCATTCTTCATAGTATCTCTAAAGGTCCAATAAACCTTGGGCTTAGCTCTCATTTCTTGCCAAAACGAATTTTCCCCTTCCAATGAGAAACTTTCAGGAAAATGAAATGTCCTACTTCAAATTCGTGATTCTGCCTGTGTTGATCAGCATACTTCTTCTGTCTATCTTGAGCCTCTATCAGTCTTTCTCTGATAAGTTTGATAACTTTAGCGATTCATTGCATCAGCTTCTGGTCCTAATAAGTTGACGCTCACCAACTTCATCCCAACATAGTGGAGTTTCGTGATTTCTCGCAAGATAATGCCTCGTATGGCGGCATGCCAATGCTTGTGTGGTAACTGTTGTTGTATGCAAATTCCACCAACGGTAAATGATCATCCCAGTTTCCTTTGAAATCCACGATGCATGCTCTAAGCATATCTTCTATCGTCTGGATTGTTCGTTCGCTTTGATCATCAGTTTGTGGATGATATGATGTACTCATCTTTAGTTGTGTTCCCATGCATTCTTGTAGTCTCTTCTAGAAATTTGATGTGAATCTCTGATCTCTATATGATACTATTGACAGCGGAACTCCATGTCTTGACATGATTTTTTTGACGTATAGTTTTGCCAGCTGATCAAGATTAAATTTAATCTTCATTGGCAAGAAGTGTGTTGATTTTGTTAATCTATCCACTATCACCCATATCGCATCGTATCCTTTCTGAGTTGTTGGAAGACCTACCACAAAATTCATTGTGATATGCTCCCATTTCCATTCCGGTATTTCCAACGGCTGAAGTAATCTACTTAGCCTCTGATGTTTTTCCTTTACTCTCTAACATGTCAAGCACTTCGCAACGCATTCTGCAACGTCTCTTTTCATATTTGGCCACCAAAATATCGCCGCAAATCTTGATACATCTTTGTACTTCCCGGATGGATTAAATATCTTGAGCTATGAGCTTCTGTCAAGATTTCTTCTTTAATATCTTGTACTGCTGGAACCCAAATTCGTCCCTCGAATCATAGCATTCCCTCAGTATCAAGCTTATACTTTACCTCTTTACCCTCGACAACACTTTCTTTTATTTTTCTGCATTCTTTATCATGTAGTTGAGCGTTCTTCACCTTGTCCACCAATGTTGGACTAACTTCCATCTGGTACAATCTTTCGTCAGATTCTTTTGGAAATTTGATTTTCAACTCTAGCCTTGCCATTGCTGAAATGAGCTCCTCCTTATCGGTTAACAACATCAACTTTTCTCGGCCTTTCTTTCTCAAGGCATCTGCAACCACATTAGCTTTGCTAGGATGATAAAAGATCTCGCAATCATAATCTTTTATTAATTCCATCCATCTCCTTTGACACATGTTTAGGTCGTTCTGTGTGAAAATATACTTCAGACTCTTATAGTCTATGTAAATCTCACATTTTTCTCCATAGAGATAGTGTCTCCATATCTTCAGAGCAAATACTACTGCCGCCAACTCTAAATCATGAGTTGGATACCCTTTCTCGTAGTCTTTCAATTGCCTTGATGCATAAACAATGACTTTGTCGTTCTGCATAAGGACACATCCTAATCCCTTGTGTGAAGCGTCACTATACACCACAAAGTTTCCTGTATTATCTGGTAATGACAACACAGGTGCCACACTGAGCCTCTCCTTTAATTCCTTAAAACTCTCTTCACACTTCTCCGTCCAAACAAATTTTACAGCTTTCCTTGTCAAATTTGTTAATGGAGTGCAATCTTTGAAAAATCCTGGATAAACCGTCTATAATAGCCTGCCAATCCCAAGAAACTTCTCACTTCTGATGGAGTTCTTGGTTGTTCCCAATTTATCACAGCTTTGACTTTTGATGGATCCACTGAAATCCCATCCTTGTCGATTACATGCCCAAGAAATTGTACACGTTCCAGCATAAATTCACATTTAGAGAATTTCGCGTACAACTTTTCTTTTCTTAACGTCTCCATCGTCAGACGTAAGTGTTCCACATGTTCTTCTTGAGATTTAGAGTACACCAGAATATCATCGATAAATACCACTACAAACTTGTCTAAAAATGGTTTAAACACCCTGTTCATCAAATCCATGAATCCTGCAGGGGCGTTTGTCAAACCAAAAGACATCACCAAAAATTCGTAATGTCCATAACGAGTTCAGAATGACGTATTCGGTACATCCTCCTTCCTTACTTTCAATTGATGATACCCACTTCTCAAATCTATTTTCGAGAAATATCTAGCACCCTTCAATTGATCAAACAAGTCATCTATTCTTGGCAACGGATACTTGTTTTTAATAGTGACTTTGTTTAATTCCCTATAATCAAGGCAAAGACGCATTAACCCATCCTTCTTCTTCATGAATAACACCTGCGCTCCCCACGGTGATACGCTCGGTTGAATATATTTCTTATCTAACAGTTCTTGCAGTTGCACCATCAGTTCCTTCATCTCTACCGGAGACATTCTGTACGGGGCCTTCGATATCAGAGCAGTCCCTAATGCTAGGCCGATCACGAACTCGACCTCTCTGTTCGACAGAAGTCCTGGCAAATCTTCCGAAAACACGTCTACAAAGTCCTTAACCACTAGTATTTCTTCCAGTTTCACACCCTTCTTCTTTTGAGTATGGACTATGTAGGCTAAGTACCCTACACAACCTTGACTCAATAACTTCTTGGCCTACATAACTGTCAGACACCTTGCTTGTCTAGGCAATTTGCTACCATGGAAAACTACCTTTGATGGATACATAAGATTTACACACTTCTTTTGGCAATCAATTATCACTCCATAATTGAATATCCAATCCATTCCCAATATAACGTCAATCTCTCCAAGTTTTATCGGGATTAAATCTACTGTCATAATATTCCCCTTAATATTCACCCTACAATTCTTGTATACGAATCTAACAGGAATTACCTCCCTATTCGCAATTTCTATTTGTAAAAGAAAATTAAACTCTTCACTAGGTATTTCTAACTTCTTAGCAAATTCATCAGATATAAACGAGCAAGTAGCATCCGAATCAAATAATACATAGGCATTTATATCATTGATTGGGATAATACCTGACACAACATCTTTTGATTGCACCGCGTTCTGCACCGTCATGTTGAAAGTTCTAGCTGTGGGCTTATTTGATGACGATGGTCCAGCAATAGTCAGTGTACCTCCACTGCCACTTCCCTTGCTTCCAGTTGCCTCACCAGATTTCTTCTTTGGACACTCGCGAGCAAAATGATCCTTCAACTCGTAGGTGTAGCAAGCATTCTTCTTAGGTTGATTGCAATTTGGGGCAATGTGACCCTCCTGGCCACAGTTAAAGCATACCCGCTTCCCCCTTAAGCACATACCCATGTGAAATTTTCCGCATGTAGTTCATGAGTCAATCCTCTTCTTCTGCTGGTTACCTTGCTGATTTCTAGCTCCCACAATTGCATTCCACTTCCTTTTCAAATTATTGTTACCATTTCCACCATTACCACCACCATTCTTAGCTTCACCCCCATTCTTCTTCTTTCTCTGCTCTTGGTTGTGCTTTGTTACAGCCTCGCCTCCACTCTCAGCGAGAATTGTCTTCTCAAGCACTGCTACAAACGTCTTTAACTTGAATAGGGAGACTCTGCTGTACAACCAGGGCTTCAGTCCTTGCTCAAATCTCCTTGCCCTGCGCTCATCCGTATTCACTTGATATAGCGCAAACCTCGCTAACTCGTTGAATTTCGCGGCATACTCCGATACTGTCATTGTGCCCTATTTTAGTTCTAGAAACTGCACTTCCATCTGATTCTTTGAGCTTTCTGGGAAATAGGTCTCGAATAATATTTCCTTAAATCTATTCCAAGTCATTACCCCTTGACCTCCTCGAGTTTTATTAGCTTGCCACCAATAACCGGCCTCTTCTTTCAACATGAATGTTGCAAAAGTAGTCTTCTGGTTATCCCTATGACGCCCCCAAATCCGGGTATCTTACAACCCAACAGATGGTGCTACACGATACTACCATTCACGTATACACTCAATTGAAAAGTCTCAAAAGAACGAATATGTCTTCTATATATTCAAAATAATATTACATTTCCCTAGGTTCTTTATGACTAATACATTCGTTCTTGTCATAATATTCAATATATTACAAACATTCCTTTATACTATTACATAAGAAATCTAAGGGTTCGTCTTCGTCTTGCCCTTATCCTTGCCAGAGCCTTCGGTCCGTTCGATCTAATCTATGTTTATATGGTTCAAGCAAGTGTGAGCATGACTAGCTCAGTAAGTACAACAATTTTAATAAACCACATGCTTGAAACATAGAACTCGTACATCTTCAATAACTGAACAATAGTTATGAAGTACTATCGATAATTCAAAATAGCACTTCTTTTCATTCAAAACATTTTACAACAACAATATTCAGTAAAACATCAATTCCGGTCCAAGACCTTCAGCATTTCATAAGTTCTTTTGAAAAGGATATTCTGACACTAAGTCCGTAAGTCCGACATTACTTACGAGCACGTCTAGGTGATCAGCCTATAGTACTCTATGTTGATCAACACTACATTCATTAAACGTGTATACGTTTAAGTTGTGGCAACCTCACGTGCCTGTCATTGAACGACAAAAACATTTTAGCATAATCAGTCTTCGTTTGAAAACCCCACCAATATAACTTGGTAAACATTGACCATGCCTTGATAAAAACATAATATAAGTCTAGCCGAAAAAGTTGGCTTTGACTTCATCATACAATACTTCATGTGTAAGGATACATGAACTACAAAGCTTGTCTAGATTGAACTGGAACAAGGGTTAAAATACTTGCCTTTAGCGTCTGCTACTGTTTATAACACGAACACTTTAAGTCTTTAAGTCTCTACAATACATGATCACATAACGTACCAAATTAGGTTATATATAATCAAGTATGTATATTACTATATCTTACCCTTCTTCTCAATCTAATCATGACTTAGATTTGTTATTACTGATTCCGGTTTTCTGACATAATTTACATTATCATTACGTTCATGTTTGATTACTTATCTTTAACATAATTAAGGTTTAATAATATCTTAAATCATGTTCATCAAGATTTAGTTCATTACTAAAGAGTTACTGTTCATTTCCTACTTAAAAACTTACTTCTCTGACTAAACCTTAATCATGCTGCCGGCATGGTGCCACCTTCTTTCTCATATATTGCAAGAGACTTTGAGTTAGCGATAGTGAGCTGAGCCTTGGCTGATGTCATTGCACACTCAACGTTAACACGTTATGTTCGTCGTCGCGACGACGACTCGCTAGATATGTTATTGCATTGTACGAAGTGTCGCTGCGCAATACCATTTGTTTTGGGTGTAATTGCATTACAACTCTGGCCTTTAGAAAATTTTGATAGACTTTTTACTTTGCGAATTTCCCGGACGCATAACTTCTTCGTTATAAGTCTGAATTGGCTCTTTCAAAAGCCTACGGTTCACAAATTACATACTCTACGTGTTCGTGTAAGAATTTTATCTATTCGACTTCGTTTTCTAAATTTCACCTATTAGTTCACTTTTAAAGAAAACGATAATTGTTCATGAACGTTCAACGCTCGTTTCTTCGTTCTTAGTCAGAATCCGGTCATTTTCGAGTCTGCGACTCTAAAATGCCAAATATGACTTGTCTCCATCAAAAACCAACATTTCCAAGTTCAAACACAAAATACGACTTTCATTTTGAGAATTTCACGAATTCGACGATTATCATCCAATCATGTGAATTCCGGCAAAACTTCATTACTAACGATTTGATTATCATTCTAAATGGTTTTTAACCATCATATGAACATTTTAAACTACTTATTACATCAACTTATTTTCAAGTAAGTTTTGACTTATTCTTTATAAGTTCATAACTTAATCAACTTATAAACTATAATTTCCATTTCTTATGACTTAGTATGGACTTAAGTCCATCACTCAATGTTCTCACATCATATTGAACATACTAACTTCATATGACAATCATATGATAATTTCATCATAAATTATCAACTTATTTAGATTCAAGTTGCTTATTCATAACTTATTCGGCTTAAGTCCATTCATTAATAAATTCTTATAATTTCTTAGCATACATGCTTATTAAGTTACACTTCTCTTATCATCCTACAATGATAAAGATAGAAGATGTATTAGACAAGAGTCTTACCCTTGAAGAACTTATACTTCTCTTCTTTGAAAATTTAACAAAGGTTGTCTTGACTTAAAAGTGCTTATTCTCTCTAACACTTAAGTTGCTTTATATTGGAAGTTGATAGTATTTTGAATAATGAACAAATGTCTAGCAAACCTCTCCTATTTATAGAAAACTCAAAGTTAGGGCATAATGGTCTTTATGTCATCCCACCTCATTACTAACCTCCTTACTATTCATAACTTTAACCCTAAGTAAACTTGCTTATCACTTCTTTTACTTGGCCACCACAAAACTTATCTTATGCTTGGCCAATACTTAATGTTCTTACTCACCAAGTCTAACCCACACCCATCTTGGTTTGCTCCATGGATCATGGCTAACCCATTGGATTATTACATTGGGTTTGCTTAATTAACCTAGCTCATTCTTTGTTGAGCTTGCATTTTACTTCCTATTGGACTTATACATACTACATAATCCATACCTTTATTCACAATTGACTTAAAGTCTTAGTACAAATAATTCTCGTATTCAAGTTCTTATATTAATTCGTAATATACGTTATTCTACTCCCCCTACATACTCGTATAATACTTTGTATTATACTTACATTCAATACCTTGTATAATACATACGTATCATACAATCAATACTCTTTCTTCTTAACGCTTAATATTCCTAACATTCTCAAATTAAGTCCGCATGCGAAATATTACGTTTTACATACTTAGATTATTATTACATAATCCATCTCACCTTGATATTATAACGTTACGTATTTCTCGAAAGTTCAAAAATAGTTCTCGAGCAGAAATCGATGAATAGTATTTTTTGGAAAATTTCTCGTAAAGCTTTTATTTTCGTCTTAGAAATTCAAACACTTTAATTCTTTCATGTAGTCAAAATAGTACGACGTTCCGATGTTTCTAGGTTATAGAACGACATTCATCTTATCAACACGTAATAATAATAAATAATATTATTTTATTCATTATAAAAGTATTTACAAAATGTTCGATTTTCTGGGGCGTTACACTCTCTCCCCCTTATAAGGATTCTGTCCCCAGAATCTTGCTATATAAAAAAATTACACAAAAAAATGAGGGTAATTCTTTTTCATCTTTTCTTTCAATTCCCACGTTACTTCTTCTGCATCGTGGTTCTTCCATATCACTTTCACTGAAGGTATTACTTTGTTCCGCATAACTTGTTCTTTCTTATCAACAATTTGAATCGGCGTTTCTTCATATGTTAAGTCCTTCTCGATATGAATAGGCTCATATTCTATCACGTGCTTATAATTCGGTTTATAAGGACGTAACACAGATACGTGAAATACATTATGTATTCGTTCTAGGTCTGGAGGTAATGCTATCATATAAGCTACCTCACCTATCCATTTTAATACCTCAAAAGGTCCTATGAACCTCGGACTTAACTTTCCCTTCTTTCTAAAGCGTATCTTTCCTTTCCAGGGAGATACCTTCAGAAATACGTAAGAACCTACTTCAAATTCTTTATTTTCTCGATGTGAATCTGTAAATTTCTTCTGTTTATCTTGAGCTGCTAAGAGACGCATTTGTATCATCTTGACAATATCCGCTGTTTGTTGCACCAATTCTGGTCCCAGCATTCGGTGTTCTCCCACTTCATCCCAATACAGTGGTGTTCTACATTTCCTCCCATACAAAGCTTCGTAAGGCGGCATACATATGCTTTCATGATAACTATTGTTATATGCAAACTCTACTAATGGTAGATGATCATCCCAACTACCCTTGAAATCCATGACGCAAGATCTTAACATATCTTCCAACGTCTAAATTATTCTCTCGCTCTGTCCATCGGTTTGTGGATGATATGCCGTACTCAACTTCAACTGTGTTCCCATCTGCTCTTGTAGACTCCTCCAAAAGTTTGATGTGAATCGTGGATCACGATCTGACACAATCGATACAGGTACTCCATGTCTAGAAATTATTTCCTTAACATAGAGTCTAGCTAATTGATCTAAGTTATACTTAACCCTAATTGGCAAAAAGTGAGCCGACTTTGTTAACCGGTCTACTATTACCCAAATCGCATCATACCCTTTCGTTGTAGTTGGAAATCTCACCACAAAATCCATCGTGATATTCTCCCACTTCTACTTTGGAATTTCCAATGACTGTAACAAGCCACTTGGTCGTTGATGTTCGGCCTTAACTTTCTGGCAAGTCAAGCACCTACTTACGTACTCAGCTATCTCTCTCTTCATGTTCGGCCACCAAAAACTCTGTCGGAGATCTTGATACATCTTAGTACTACCAGGATGAATCGAAAACCTCGAACTATGAGCCTCTTGTAACACCTGCTCCTTTAATGCCGTCTCATCTGGAACCCAAATTCTTCCTTCAAATCTTAATAATCCCTCATTATCAAGACTGTACTTATTATCATTTTCATTGGTTAGCCGCTCCTTTATCCGGTTGCACTCATTAGTTTTGAGTTGCACCTATTTAACTCTCTCTATGATGGTAGATTGCATCTCCGTTGCAAACATTATTGGTCCTGCTTCACTCGCCAAATTCACTTCCAATTCCATCCTAGCCATCTCTGTTATTAACTTAGTTTGAGACGTTAACAAAGACAACTTTTCCCGACCCTCCTTCCTACTTTAAGGCGCTTAAGAACTACTTCGCTTTTCTAAGGTGATACAAGATTTCACAGTCATAATCCTTTATCAACTCCAGCCATCTCCTCTGCCTCATATTCAACTCCTTCTGTGTGAAGATATATTTTAGACTCTTGTGGTCCGTGTATATCTCATATTTTTCTCCATAAAGATAATGTCTCCATATCTTTAGAGCAAAAACTACTGCGGCCAGTTCCAGATCATGAGTAGGGTAAACTTTCTCATAATCCTTCAATCGCTTTAGATGCATACGTTAATGATGACCTTGCCATCTTTGCATGAGCACACAACCAAGTCCTCTATGCGAAGCATCGCTATAAACTACGAAATTTCTTGTGTCATCGGGTAATGACAAAACAGGCGCTTCACCAACCTCTTCTTTAATTCTTGAAAACTATCCTCGCATTTATCTGTCCATGCGTATTTCACCGTCTTCCTTGTCAAGTTAGTCAACAGAGTAGCTATCTTTGAAAAATCCTGGATGAATCTCTGATAGTAACCCGCTAACCCTAGGAAACTCTGCACCTCAGTCGGCATTTTCGGTTGTTCCCAATTCATCACAGCTTCCACCTTCGCTGGATCTACTAAAATCCCCTCATGGTCAATAACATGACCTAAAATCTGTACCTTCTCCAACTAAAATTCACACTTAGTGAATTTTGCATACAACTTCTCTTTCCTTAGTGTCTCCAACACTAATCTTAGGTGTTCAGCATGATCTTCTGGCATCTTAGAATAGACTAGAATATCATCGATAAACACCACGACGAACTTGTCCAAATATTGTTTGAACACTCTGTTCATCATATCCATAAATGTAGCTGGTGCATTAGTCAACCCAAATGACATCACCAGAAACTCGTAATGACCATAATGAGTCCTGAATGTTGTCTTTGGTACATCCTCCTTCCTAACCTTCAACTGGTGATACCCCGTTCTTAAATCTATTTTAGAAAAATACTTAGCCCCTTTCAATTGATCAAAGAGATCATCAATCCTAGGCAATGGGTATATATTCTTTATCGTTAACTTGTTCAACTCTTGATAGTCGATACAAAGTCTTAACGATCTGTCCTTCTTCTTGACAAACAGTATTGGTGTTCCCCACAACGAAACACTCAGTTGAATGTACTTCATGTCCAACAGTTCTTGTAACTGCACCATCAACTCCTTCATCTCCACTGGCGCCATATGATACAGTGCCTTGGAAACTGGAGCCGCTCCTGGCATGATGTCTATTACAAACTCTGTCTCCCTATCCGGCGGAAGACCCGACAATTCACTCGGAAATACATCATCGAATTCTCTCACTATAGGTATTTGTTCCATGGTTGCTACCACTCTCTGGATATCAACAACATGGCACAGGTAACCTACACATCCCTTCCTCAATAATTTCCTAGTTTGTGTCATGGTTAAACAACACGAACGTCCCAGCGATCTATTCCCGTAAAATACTACCTGAGGTTGTCTTAACGTTTTAATGTTCACACATTTCTTCTGACAATCTATAATTGCCCCATGGTTAACTAACCAATCCATTCTGAGAATTATGTCGAATTCTCCTAACTTTATTGGTATCAAATCTACTAATAATTTACAACCTCTTATATCTACGCAGCAACTCCTATGAACATCCTCAACAGGAATTATTTCTTCATTTGCTACCTTAATATTTAAAGGTATAAGCAACTTTTCGGGAAGTAATCCTAATCGTCTAGCAAAATCGCATGCTATAAACGAACAAGTAGCACCTGAATCAAACAGAATGTAAGCATTTATGTCATTGATCGGAATAATACCTGCGACGACGTCCCTTGATGCAACTGCATCTTGGACTGTCATTTTAAAGGGATGGCCCATCGGCCTACTCGGCTGCGCTGGACCACTAATAGCTAACTTACCGCTATTAGTGCCCCGGTTCCCATCCGTCCCCTTCTTTGGACAATTCTTTTCCATGTGGTCAGTTGACCCACACACAAAGCATCAGTGATTCTTTTTCAGACTTGGTCAGTTAGGCGAGATATGCCCTTCCTGTCCATAATTGTAGCATACGGCCTTCCCCTTGAGACAGACTCCTAAGTGAGTCTTCCCACAGGTCTTACAGGCCTCCATCCTCCTCTTTGGGTCTCCTTGCTTCACTCTGATATTCCCAGAGATAAACACCTTCCTCTTTTGTCCCTCGCCACTACCACTGGCTCCTTCGACTTTTACTCCCCCATCCACTTTCCCCTTGTTCTTCTTGTCCTTGTGGTATTGACTCAGAGCTTCACTACCACCTTCGGCGATTATCGCCTTATCTAAAATGGTTCCAAATAAAGTACTTTGGAACACCGAAATACAGTTATAGAGCCAGGGTTTCAAGCCTTGCTCGAACCGTCGCGCCTTCCTAACCTTGGTATCCACTTGGTGTGGAGCGAACCTTGCCAGTTCATTAAACTTGGCGGCGTATTGGGGAACCGACATGTCCCCTTGTTTCAACCCGAGAAACCGCATCTCCATCCTTCCCTGTATGCTTGTGGAAAAGTAGTTCTCGAAGAATATCTCCTTGAACCTCACCCACGTCAGATTCTCTATACCCACCCTAGTCTGATTGGCTTCCCAGCAAAAGTTAGCCTTTCCCTTCATCATATAGGTTGCAAAGGCAACCTTCTGGACCTCGTCAACATTTGCTATCACAAATGCCTTCTCTATTTCATTTACCCACGTTTGGGCTTCGATAGGGTCCGTAGTTCCTTTGAACTCCAGCAGACCCACGCTCTTAAAATCCTTAAAGGTAGTAGCTCGTGCTACTCTTGGATTTACGGGGATATTAGCCCATGTTCTATTAAAGGCAGCTGTTAAAAGGTTAACAAACTCCTGCATAGGGTTAACCAGACCTCCCTCCAGTTGATTCATATTAGCTCCTTGATTGTGTTGCACTCTTCTCGGCGACATTTTGCTGATACAATAAACAACACACTTCGTTATTATTCCTTTCTTTTTTATTTAGTTATTATTCGATATTTAAACAATAACTTCAATCATCCATTACTCATTGTGTTCCATAAAAGGCTTATATTCATTCATTCTTTGCAGTATAATACTACATTGGTTACATTACACAGCTTAAGCTGATTACATTACTTTTCCGCTATTGCTTTCTAAAATTTGGGATTTACAAAAGACTACCCTTTGCTATACAAAAGTGGGTTTTATGTCACTACTAGATACAAATATTTACATATCTAAACTACTCTATCTACTACTAGATTACATTTACCTCAAGGCATTCTCAAAATCTGCCTTGGCAAGACCGGCAATGATATCACGGTTGATAGTATGTTGCGTCTGCCCCACCTCTATAGGATAACCAGCTACCTGCTGCTGGAAATCTGTGTGAGAACTCCTATGAATATAGGACATTCTCCATATCTTCTGTAGTTTGGTCTTTAGCTCCTCCTTGAGCTCAAAGACCTCATGTTTCAGCTCATGGACCTTGTCCTTGGCCAAAACCTTTTCATTGTGCTCCTACTCCCACATGGACTCCACATCCGTCTTGTCCTCTATGACAGCTTGGAGCTCTGCCTTCATCTCCTTGACCTCTTGACAGTAATGGATATTTCTATCCAATACCGACATGAACAACGACATCATAGACTCCCCAGGAGCTATCTCTGCTGCTATAGCTACTTGATTGAAGGATACTACCTCCACCTCCTCCTCTATCATACCATTGAATACTGACATGAGGTCAGGATCCTCTAAGTCTCCAGACTCAATAACAACTAACTCAGGCTCTGCCGCTATGGGGTTCGGTATGACCTCTACTTGGTTCACAGACTCTTCACTAACAGTCTATCCATCTACATGCATTCCATTTACTCTTGACATCTACACCAAAAAATTAAGTTGATTAGTACATGTCAGTATAATAATAAAAACACATAACATAATCAAAATGCATTTTTATAAGGTTATTTTCTTCTTTTACTTCTTTAACTTCTCTTAAGGTTATGACTTAAGGTTTTTAAATCCCCCTTTAAGTTTTATAACCTCTTGCTTTGATACCAATCTGTGATGCCACCAAATCTGGGTATCTTACAACCCGACAGATGGTGCTACACGGTACTACCATTCACACATACACTCAATTGAAAAGTCTCAAAAGAACGAATATGTCTTCTATATATTCAAAATAATATTACATTTCCCCAGGTTCTTTATAGCCAATACATTCGTTCTTGTCATAATATTCAATATATTACAAACATTCCTTTATACTATTACATAAGAAATCTAAGGGTTCATCTTCACCTTTCCCTTATCCTTATCGGAGCCTTCGGTCCGTTCGATCTTAGCTTTGTTCATATGGTTCAAACAAGAGTGAGCATGACTAGCTCAGCAAGTACAACAATTCTAATAAACCAAATGATTGAAACATAGAACTCGTATATCTTCAATAACTAAACAATAGTTATGAAGTACTATCGATAATTCAAAATAGCACTTCTTTTCAATCAAAACATTTTACAACAACAATATTCAGTAAAAACATCAATTCTGGTCCAAGACCTTGAGCATTTCATAAGTTCTTTTGAAAAGGATATTCCGGCACTAAGTCTGTAAGTCCGACATTACTTACGAGCACGTCTAGGTGATCAACCTATAGTACTCTATGTTGATCAACAGTACATTCATTAAACGTGTATATGTTTAAGTTGTGGCAACCTCACGTGCCTGTCGTTGAATGACAAAAACATTTTAGCATACTCAGTCTTCATTTGAAAACCCCACCAATATAACTTGGTAAACATTGACCATGCCTTGATAGAAACATAATATAAGTCTAGCCGAAAAAGTTGGCTTTGACTTCATCATACAATACTTCATATGTAAGGATACATGAACTACAAAGCTTGTCTAGCTTGAACTGGAACAAGGGTTAGAATACTTGCCTTTAGCGTCTGCTACTGTTTATAACACGAACACTTTAAGTCTTTAAGTCTCTACAATAAATGATCACATAACGTACCACATTAGGTTATATATAATCAATTATGTATATTACTATATCTTACCCTTCTTCTCAATCTAATCATGACTTAGATTTGTTATTACTGATTCCGGCTTTCTGACATAATTTACATTGTCATTACGTTCATGGTTGATTACTTATCTTTAACATAATTAAGGTTTAATAATATCTTAAATCATGTTCATCAAGCTTTAGTTCATTACTAAAGAGTTACTGTTCATTTCCTACTTATAAACTTTCTTCTCTGACTAAACCTTAGGAATTTGGCCGCAAGTGCTTGGCCATCTTCCTTCTTCATGTCAATGTCACATATGACGACGTGAGTTAAGAAGTAGCAAGCTTCTGACTTGGTGTTGCAGCGGTGCCACACTTAACACTTCATGTTTTGCATGCTGGCCGGACTCTATAGTATGTTATTGCATTGTATTGCCGTGGCCATGACAACTCATGCTTCGGAAAATTTTGACAGACTTTTTACTTTGCGAATTTCCCGGACGCATAACTTCTTCGTTATAAGTCCGAATTGGCTTATTCAAAAGCCTACGGTTCACAAATTACATACTCTATGCGTTCTTGTAAGAATTTTATCTATTCAACTTCGTTTGCTAAAATTTCACCTATTAGTTCATTTTTAATGAAAACGATAAACGTTCGTGAACGTTCAACGCTCGTTTCTTCGTTCTTACTCGGAATCCGGTCATTTTTGAGTTTGCAACTCTAAAATGCCAAATATGAATTGTCTCCATCAAAAACCAATGTTTCCAAGTTCAAACACAAAATACGACTTTCATTCCGAGAATTTCATGAATTTGACGATTATCGTCAAATCATGTGAATTCCAACAAAACCTCATTACTAACGATTTGATTATCATTCTAAATGGTTTTTAATCATCATATGAACATTTTAAACTACTTATTACATCAACTTATTTCCAAGTAAGTTTTGACTTATTCTTCATAAGTTCATGAATTAATCAACTTATAAACTATAATTTTCATTTCTTATGACTTAGTATGGACTTATGTCCTTCACTAAATGTTCTCATATCATATTGAACATACTAACTTCATATGAAAATCATATGACAAGTTCATCATAAATTATCAACTTATTTAGATTCAAGTTGCTTATTCATAACTTATTCGGCTTAAGTCCATTCATTAATCAATTCTTATGATTGCTTAGCATACATGCTTATTAAGTTACACTTCTCTTATTATCCTACAATAATAGAGATAGAAGATGTATTAGACAAGAGTCTTAGCCTTGAAGAACTTATACTTCTCTTATTTGAAAATCTAACAAAGGTTGTCTTGACTTAAAAATGCTTATTCTCTCTAACACTTAAGTTGCTTTATATTGGAAGTTGATAGTATTTTGAATAATGAACAAATTTCTAGCAAACTTCTCCTATTTATAGGAAACTCAAAGTTAGGGCATAATGGTCTTTATGTCATCCCACCTCCTTACTAACCTCCTTATTATTCATAACATTAACCCTAAGTAAACTTGCTTATCACTTCTTTTACTTGGCCACCACAAAACTTATCTTATGCTTGACCAATACTTAAAGTTCTTACTCACCAAGTTTATCCCACATCCATCTTGGTTTGATCCCACATCCATCTTGGTTTGATCCATGGATCATGGCTAACCCATTGGATCATTACATTTGGCTTGCTTAATTAACCTAGCTCATTCCTTGTTGGGCTTGCATTTCACTTCCTATTGGACTTATACATACTATATAATCCATACCTTTATTCACAATTGACTTAAAGTCTTAGTACATATAATTCTCGTATTCAAGTTTGTATATTAATTCATAATATACGTTATTCTACTCCCCCTACATTCTCGTATAATACTTTTGTATTATACTTACATTCAATTCATCGTATAACACATACGTATCATACAATCAATACTCTTTCTTCTTAACGCTTAATATTCCCAACGTTCTCAAATTAAGTCCGCATGTGAAATATTACGTTTTCCATACTTAGATTATTATTACATAATCTATCTCACCTTGATATTATAATATTACGTATTTCTCGAAAGTTCAAAAATAATTCCCGAGCGAAAATCGATGAATAGTGTTTTTCAGAAAATTTCTCGGAAAGCTTTTATTTTCGTCTTAGAAATTCAAACAATTTAATTCTTTCATGTAGTCAAAATACTACGACATTCCGATATTTCTAGGTTATAGAACGACATTCATCTTATCAACACGTAATAATAATAAATAATATTATTTTATTCATTATAAAAGTATTTACAAAAGGTTCGATTTTTTGGGGCGTTACAATCCCCTACCCTAGCAATGGCGAAAACTTTCTCTATCTCCATGATCTAGGTCTGTGCCTCAACCGGATTCATGGTCCCAAAGAACTCTGGTGACCGCCTTGAAGTCCTTAAATGTCGCAGCTTGATTCTGTTACTGATTCTGTAATGTTCCCGTCAGTAGCGTTATTAATTGCTGAACTAGATTAACCTCAACATTATTGTTATTCTTAGGGGTCCTTTGTCGTGGTTGACGTCTTGGAGGCATTTTCTGTTAAAATACACTCATTAGATTGTTACTCAATTCCTTTAAATATTTACTACTTAATTTGCACACTATAAAAGATTATCACGTAACACATAACACTTTGAATAAAATAATAACTTTTATTCATTCATAATCTTTTAAGAAACATAAAAACAATAGCATCACTGCTATTTACATTACTTTCGTGAACTACAAAAGTTTCAGGATAACTACATCATCATCATATCCCATGGGTTATATCATACTCGGGATTTACATCTTATTTACTCATTAATCACATAGTAATTACATTTATGACGACCTACTAAAATACTGCATAGCCTTACGATGCTCCTCTTCCACAATACGAAACATTGTTCGACGATCTAACATGTACGATGGCAGCGTCTCGAACTAAATAGGATAACACATGACCCGATCTTGAGCTCGATTGAACACGGTATTGAAAACACTATTCATCTCTTCCATCTTGATCCTCTTTACTTGTACCTCTCTCTTTGCTATCCCGGCTCGTTGATAAGCTTCATTGTACGCGTCTTTGGCTCTTGCCCTCTTAGAAGATTCTTTTTTCAATTTGTTCTTCAGCTCTACGATCTCCTCTGTCATTTGCTCGTTCTCTCCTTCAGTGTGGATCATCTTCTCTTTGACATTATTTAGACGTTCATCTCGATCCTGGATCTCGTTGTCCTTCTGTGCCATTGAGGTCTGTTGTTCAACTACTATCTCTCTTAACTCCTCAATGATATCCTAAAGTTCCACATTGTGGTCGTATTCTTCATCGTACATACGGGCAGCGATTGAGTTTAGTGGAATCTCTTCCTCGTCGTGCTCCTCATCCTCATTTGATTGTGGCAGCTCAACGGGGTCCTCCTCGTCCGTCTCTAACTCATCATCCTCATCAGGTAAGCTCTCCTGCTCAACCACTGTGACCATTTGAGATGTTTCCCATGGCAGTAGTTGTTCCCAAACCACCTGAATGTCTTAAGGCTCCTTCTCTTTAGGCATATGGGATCCTTCCTCCCTAGCCTGAATAGATTCTCCTACATTAGCCATCATGACAACATAATTCTATGTTTTAATTACTAATCATTACTACTCGACACTCACGAGCACATAGGTTACAACCACGTAAGCACATAAGTGTTTTATTATTTCTTTCCTAAAACTCGATAAGAGTTTATCACCACTATCTTTTCAAAGGTTACTTCCTAAGACTTTTCCCCACCTAAGGTTCATAACCTAAAGCTTTGATATCAACTTGTGACACCCCCAAATCTAGGTACTTCATTCCCACAAGACATGGTGTTCACTTTCCATTCATTCATATCTATCTACCCAAATATAATAAAATTAAATCAGAAATCCTCCCTTTAAATGGGTTACATCATTAATCAAAAAGTCTTCCCAGGTTGTCTAACCTTAAACATCAATCAAGTGCGAAAATAAAATAATTACATCACATCATTAAATACGAAGTCTATCATCATGACCATAACAAAAATTATAAGTCTTCATCACTTGCATATTTTTTCTTTTCCTTTGCTAGTTGAAGGCTCATCGACCTTCTCAACTTTAGCTGCAATAATTATATTTATGCAAGAGTGAGCATCTCATCAAAACTGAATAGTACTCTATCAATGATAACCAACAACGAGAATCAAAATAAGAAATATGTCTGAGGGTCATAAGACCACGAACTTTGCCCATGGTTACAAGTAATCTTTCAACTTTAACTTTAACAGTTATATTGTAGGGACTTCACGTACTTAGGGGGATCAGTCCTTTGTACCATGTATTGTGCACAAACATCTAAATGCATTGCATATCCCCTATAATAGGGTTGTTCTTCTCAGTTTTAGAGTACAAGTCCACACCAAAGAAAGTTTGGTTTGGATAAGCTTCAAGGGTAATTTTGAGTGCAACGATCATCAACTGTGACGCCCCTAAATTCAGGTACATGAAACCCGAACTCGGTGCTTCACGATACCATTTCTATGAGCGAAATAATACTAATAATAATAACAATAATATAAATACCAAACTTAACTTACATATATCAGAGTCGAATCCCAGGTACGCGACCTTTAAACATTCATTACATGATACTTAATAGTTATCATTGTCTTAATAAAGTCTAATTATTACATAAAATACCATAAATCTTATTCTGTTTGCTTTCCTTTTCCTTTGTTTCTGTATGAACCTTCAGGTTGATCACGATTGGATGAAAACATTTAAATTAAGCAAGGATGATCATTTGGGTGCCCAGCAAGTAACAACAACAATAAATATTAGCTGAAAGGATTAAATGTTTTCTATGAATGACACTTCTATAACGAATCAACATTTGTGAAGTAAGCTAAACCAATAATAACAACATATCAATTCTATATCAAATTTTTGAAACTACGTACTAACACTATAACTGAAGATCAATCGACTGTCTATGAACATTATTTTTTATTTTCGAAAAGGTTAAACAGAACTTCATCTGTAAATCATCATAACTTACAGGCACCGGGGGGGTGATCAGCCCGTTATGCCCTGTATTGATCAATGCTACATGCAAGAACGATATTATCGTTCATTTTATTCTCCTTTGGTGTATAAAAGTTTTCTCATGTACGGGATGTTCATACTTAGTCGGGAATCCGAACCAAAATAATTCGTTTGGATAACAATAGAGTTCTATCTTGTTCAATAATATTTTAAGTTTTTGTCTTGCCAAATCAAATAGCTTAGACGGCTTTTAAGTCAACGTATACATACTAGAAATCAATAAGTATATATCAACATGTGATTAAATACAATGATTATCCAAGTGGGGACACTTGTATAACCATATTTAGAAATTAACAAACAGAATAAATATCTGGATTATACAATAATACGGTGTTGATAAACAATGATCAGATAATTTAAGAACTTATATGAATACAAATGATTGGATACATAATCGATAACAATAGAGTGAATAATCTGGCACAACGATAATATAATTCTGAAACTTTCTTACTCATGTTCATTGCATAAAGTAAATACAAAGGTAGGATACTTGCCTAGTCTACTGCTTACACAACTTAGTTTTATCTTTTATATCAAAACCTATCATTAATAAGATCATTCGTTAGATTAGAATAATATATCATACACATAGTACTTCTATTTGCAGTCAGCACATATCCCAATCACATTTGTCACATAGGTTTAACAGTCATTGGATCATAAACGGACATGTAGCTAGTCAAATTATCTAAGTCTAGATCAATTTCTGAAACATTTTGATTGTCTTGCAAGACGACTTTTATCTAGTAATTATCGAGTCTAAGACTTTAATCAGTAGTTCAATAATCGTAAATATCATCATATTATTTTTAAATTACTTATAATAATTTTAAATAATTATTATAATTCATCGTGATTTTTCAAAAACACCGAATCATTATAAAATGATTTAAATATTAAATAATTCTATTATCATTACTATTTAATTACTATTAAATTATTAATGAAACCATTGCCAAAATATTAAAGTTATTTATAATAACTCAAAATATTTTAAAACATTAATATTACCCTTAAATGATTTTTAAAACATTTAAAATCATTTGTAAATAATTAACATTAATATTTAAATATTAATGCATTATTTATCAAAATATTAAAAGTCATTAATTATAACTTAAAATATTTTTAATTTCTTTTTATCCTTTTTAAATGATTTTTAAATTAATAAAACCAATTTTAAACTATTTATTTAATATAATTATTAAATAAATCAAATATCATTTAATATTAAATTATTAATGAAATTTACCTTTAAATATTAAAAGTTAGATTTTACAACTTCAAATATTTTGAAACTCTTTATTTTCATTTAAAATGATTTTTCTAATATTAAAATCAAATTTAAACAAATTTATTTAATATAATTATTAAATAATCTAATATCATTAATATTAAATAATTAATGAAATTTGCTTTAAAATATTAAAAGTTATATTTTATAACTTAAAATATTTTTAAATAACTTATTATCATTTAAAATGATTTTAATATAATAAAATCATTTTAATTAATTTATTTAATTCATTTATTAAATAAATTAAATATCAATAATATTCAAATAAATACTAATATTTATGAAAAATATGTCAATTTATTAAAAGTTATTTTTTATAACTTAAAATACTTTTTAAAATTATTTTTCTAATTTTCAGAAATTAATTTCTATTTTTAAATGATTTTTGGAAATTTAATTAATTAAAATTAATAAAACTGTCGCTATATCCTTTGGCGACAGAAATCGTCGCCTTAGGTGTTCTTTAGAAACCCATATATTCATACTTAGTGATCGAGGGTACTACTTTGACCAAGATTAATTTGTAATTTATAATGTTTCTGGAAATGATATTGGTCAGATATTGTAGTGCTAGTGTAAGACTACATGATCCAACAACAAACATGGTAAAATAACATCATACCAACGAGATCTAAGCCTTCAAAGTAGCTGTCAGAGCTGTTTTTCATTTTCTGGGTTACCCAGAAATGAAGAATAGTTTGACTAGCCTACTTTGGGCTTCCACAACTTGAAATCTGTGTAATGTTTTAGTGATCTAATGGGTCCAGTGTGTAGCCGGCATGACAAGGAAGAGATTCATTACATAAAATCCATTTACCCACCTAACAGCCAGCAGATCCAGTCCGAACCATGTCAGAAGACATGATAATCAGTTTTCTGGGTTACCCAGAAAACCGATTTCATGTTCATTCTGCTTGGTTTGACTAGCCATTACTTTCAGCATAAATGATGTTTATGTGTTATAAAGGCTTTAATCTACAGTTCATATACCAACCTTCAACATGAATACAACAACAATAACAAATCAACAAACAACAGAAAGATTTAAGGGCATGAACTTTGCTTGTCGAGTGTTCAGGCGGTTTGTGGTGCCCAGATTTGCTTGATCGTGGCGGTCAATGACCTTTGACCACTAATAACTTGCAATCTATGCATGATCTTGTCCTGATACAAGTTCCAAAACACAGATCTCACAACATACAACAAGATCAAACATTTAAAACACCAAAACAATAAACATGCTAAAATCTAGAAGGTCTGACATTCAATGTCAGACAACATTCTCAACATTTTCCAGATTTTTGAAAACATCAAATCTGAGACCATAGATGTTATGGATCTAACATCTATCAATCCAGATCACTTATATAGAGTATAAATAACATGTTCTAACATAAAATCATAACATTTAACAAAGGATCAATGATCAAATTTTTGGTTTAGGGTTTATACCTTATTTGATCAAATCCTTGATTCTAGACTCCTGATTTGTCATTGGTGTTAGTGGGGCTTGGTTTGGGAACTGAAATGCTCAAATAATTAGTGGGTTGGAGAGAGAGAGAGAAGGTCTAGGTTGAGTGTTGGTGAATAAATGGACATGAATATGACTTTTTTTCTCTCTTTGATCTATATATATGATGATACAATGTATATGGCTGAGATATATTGGCTGATTTGTGAAGATTTAAATCACATGAGGTGGTTAGATTAGGTCACCAACTCCTTATATGGCAAGATTTGCAAGTAAGCTAATAAAAATGTGACAAAAGGGTAAAATTATCTTTTGGATAGCAATTTTAATGGCAAAGTTGTAACTTAACAAACCCTTAGGGTTTAACCTTAAGGTTCTCAAAAAATTAATTTTCTAGGCTTTTTATTTAGGGTTTAAAATGTAAAAATTTTAGTTTCTAAAATGGACAATTAGGGTTTCTTAATTAACATAAGGTATCTAATTACATTATACATGAACATTAGGGTTTAAATTTCACTAATTAGCATTAATCTTTATCATTAAGCGATTAGGGTTCCTAATTTAGTAATTAGGGTTTCCCCATTTGACAATTAGGGTTCCAAATATAGAAATTAGGGTTTATAAATATTAATTAGGGTTTTTCAAAAATTAGGGTTTCCCCAATTAAGGTTAATATCTATAATTCCGATCGTTAATCGCATTATCAGTATTACATAACAATCCTGTACTCTAATTTGAGTTTCAAATTAGGGTTTAGCACAGTACTACAAGAATTTTCTATTGTCACACTATAATTGATCAATTATCAGTCTACACACATACACTACATATTTATAGCACTGAAATATAATTAATATTATATTATAATCCTCTTTCCTTATTCCAAATCTAGAATTAGGGTTTGGATTCCATATCTAATTTATCTTTCATATATAACATTATTAATTAAGTTAAATAATTAACTTAATTAATTTGAAATAAATTCATATAATAAAATAGTTATTATAATAATTCTATAATCATTTCATATATTATTTAAATAATATATAATCATATTTTCATGGAAAATAAATAATAAAAATATTTTTACTACAAAATTAATTTATTATAAATACAATTTATAATAATCAATAATTCTAAAAAAAATATTTACAATAATTTATGTAATAAATAAATTTTATTTATCACACACACACACACACACACACATATACACACACACACACATTACCTGGCACATATTTCCACCTTTATAAAAAAAACTGTACGCAAAATTTCTTATTTATTTATATAGAAAATATCGGGTTATTACATCAACTAAAGGATTAGTTGAATCCACAAAGTTTGATAACACTACAGTTGATCACTAACAACATGGTATGAAACAATGAATAATCATAGATGAACTAACTCTTATTAAACTCATGTTTGGAAATAACTAAAAACATAAGTATTGAATGAAACAATAAACATTGCTTGAACAATATTAAGTTAAGGCTATGTTCTTGAGATAAAAGAATTAACTTATGAACATGTACTAAGGAATAACAAGCTTAAAAATGAAACTTGCTCAATATAACAGTAATATTTCGAATTGTGTTAAGTAAATGAAATAGAATAATTCACTTAGAGCTTTGGGTTCAAGAATTTGCACTTATCATGAAAGAATAGAACTTAAGAAAACTTGCTTAACTATAAAAAAGTTAGAACAACTCAACCATGACTAGAATTCAAAACTTTCTCGAATAACGTTAGAATTAGAGCTTGCTCGAATAGAAATTAAGAATAAAAGAATTTGTTTAATCAATGTTTAGAAAAAGAAACTTGCTTAATGTAAAGAGGTAATGTTTAGAAACTTGCATCGCGCATAAGTTATAAATTACAACTTACGTTCACCTACACATTTTATTGGAATCACAATATCTATTAGATATATTAACATCCACTTTCCAAAATAACACCCACTTCTAGCTAAACTTGATAATTTAGTACAAGTCTTTATACTATATATATATATATATATATATATATATATATATATATATATATATATATTAGAAATTCCAAGTGTTAACTTCACAATACTTATTTACTAATCTTCGTGTTCAATAAATCACAACATGTCATTTTCATAATTTACTAATTTCTTATGATTTTAGAATTTCTAATCACATGACACGATTCTGTTTTAACCTTTTCCTTACATGTTTATTACATTAACATAACCTTAGATGACTAACTTATAATGGTGGTCCATAGTCTGCAGAAGTAGCAGACTTCACTGTCTCAGACCAGGGTATGACGCAGCTGCGCCATACTTAAGCTCGAAATCGTATGTAGAGCCATGGATTTTCGCTCGCCTTGACACCAATCAATCTGTTATTTGGTGCATGTAGACAGAAACAATATGCAATTGTAATGATTGTTCATTTTAGCCCAACTAACACGAATTTCACCCATAAAATAGTAAAATTAACATATACAATTGGTATAGAACTAACACAAACATGATTCCTCACATATTCTGTGACGCCCCCAAAATAGGTCCATTCCATCCAACCCATTCTGAGTCGCCAAATACATGGTACAGAAATAACTATAACTTTATTAATACATTTGTCGTGCAAAATACGACAACATATATACTGTGAGTTTAAATACAATTATTGTCTTCTAGACAATATCCACCGCAAATAAATTCCCATCACAATTATTGATACATTATTTTACAAAATGGTGAGGACTACTAAACAAACTCTCTAGAACCTTCATTCCATACCCCGACTAGTACTCATTTATATTCTCGCCTCACGAGAAGAAAAATGAAACAAAAAGGAAAAGGGTGAGCTCAACTAGCCTAGTAAAGAATATTATGACTAAGATAATATACAACAAATTATCGTTAGTCTTCAAAAAGGAAAAATCTAATAGAATACAATGAACAACAAGTTTCGGATCAATATTCGCAATGAAATAATAATTCATTAGAAGAGTTAAGTAGAGAATGCAAACTACTATCTTCTATGTATGAATTTAAAAGTTCATCGTCTATATTTTACCCCCGTAACATCAATAAATATATATACGGAATCAAATATTCATCTTTGCACTCTGAGGCAAAGATATTCATCGATTAAGTCATGTTCATCTAAACACTGTTCATCTTTGCACTACGGGCCAAAGATATTCATCAGAAATCATTCATCTTTGCACTACAGGCCAAAGATATTCAATAATATCATCATTTAAGACTGAGGATGATGAAAAATATTTTTAAAGAAACGAATCTAGTGAATCAAAATGACAAGGATTAAGGATTAAGGATTCGTACTTTGTTTTATCCATGTCCAAAAATACCTAAAAAATAATCATAGTGGTGTAAAATTCAAGAATGATCAAAACATGGATACAATCAAAGCTAGTATCCAGAATAGATATTTTGGATGAAAAGAAAAATTTTCATTTTTCGATGAATATAGTCGTGATTCGTGAATAAGTGCAGTAGTACGTGAATAGTCTTGGTATCGTGAATAGTAACCCCGACACTAAAAGTTCTAAATTTGATTAAAAAGTTTTGATCAATACTTCGGCATAATGATATTAGAAATAATATCATTACGAAAAAATAATAATATCCCTTACCTCGAAAGATCAAGACTTCTAAATTTGAAACAAGAATATAGGCTATGACTTGAACTTGCCTTAGTATAACAATACTCAAAATATACTCAAAATACTCACAAGAATACGCCGATATATATAGAGAGAAAACTTGATTACGGTGTAATTTTCAATTCTAACCTAAGCACCCTATTTATAGGAAAATGCTTAGAACACCAAAGTAGAAAATTTAATATAATATTATTATTTATATTAACCATTCATACGCACACCTTTGAATTCAGAATTCAGCAATTGCATACATGCAAAATGAGGCCCACACATTGAAAAAACGTTTTTGTGAATATAAATATTTAAAACTTCCAAAAATCAATTATTTCGGAACTTCGGAACTTCAATAATTCATAATAAATAGCCCTTTTATCAGAAAATTCGAGTCTCGCGAAATTTTATAGGAAATTCAATTCTCTACAACTTTGCAGAAGAAAGTTTTTCCAAATTCCAAACAAAAATTGACCGAAATCCACAAACGAGAGAATTTACAGGCTATAATCAAATTTCGGTCAATAATTGTGTCCACCAACACACAAAATATGTGTTAAACATTTAATGCCACAAAAATACTCTTCCTTCTTATATACTCATATATCCCACATTCATTATAAAAATATCACCGTTAATATATTATTAAAATAATATATTTAAATGAATTATTTTATCAGAAAAAGATAAAATATTAATTTTCAACAATTGTCACATTAAAAATTTTCTCCATCTATATCCATATAAAATTAATATTTTCCTCATTATATAAATCAATAATTAATTATTCACAAATAATATTACAGAATCACAGTACTGGCAACCAGGCAGTTCCCAGGAAAGAGGGGCTTTCAATAAGAATTTCTCCTTTACTGGCGCGCAATTAGGTAACCAAAACCTCTCCTTAGACAGAACTTTCTAGACATTGTCAATAATGTTATCTAATAATATTATTCAGATAATATGAATTATTTCTTCGATAATGAAAAATACGTGTAATGACAATTATTGAAACAACAATGCAATATAAAATATCAACGCAACAATTATTAAATCAATAAAATCTTTGAGCAGTAATTCTTTGTAACCATTATTGAGTAGTGCCTTCTTACGTAAGAATCAATAATTGGTGCAATATCGTGATGCTTCTCTTGTGTTTTAACCATCGAAAGTATTTTAAATTATTAACGGTAACAACCACGTCGTTATTTTTAAACAACTTATATTTGTCGTTTTCTTCATCCAATCACTTTCCGTTATAGGGCCCACAAAAGCTGCGCTTCGCATACGAATATTCCCCGACAACAATGAATATTTTATAACCACTTGCTTATTTTGAAATATTTGCGTATTTTACCCATAACTATCCACATTAATCAAATCAACCCTTACTATTTCAAAATAATAAATAGAAAATTAAATTTCATTAATAATAAGTTGGGGTCTTACAACCTCCCTCCTTATGAAATTTCGTCCTAAAAATTGACGACGCATCTTACCTAGTGTTTTGAAAAGGTGAGGATACCTCGCTTTTATTTCCGTTTCCAATTTCGGTCATTTCCTCTATAGCATGATTCCTCCACAAAACTTTAACTTGTGGTATGACCTTTTAAGCATGGGACATGCTCCTTCCTATCCAAGATCTTGACGGTACCTCCTCATACGTTAAGTCTTCTCGGCTATTTCGTCCGGTTCTAACTCTATAACGTAGTTGGGTCTTTCACATATTTACGCTGAAGATGATATGTTAAACACATTATGAACACGAGACATACTCGAGGTAACGCGAGTCTATAGGCTACATTTCCTACTCGATTCGATTTGAAATGGACCAATAAATCGTAGATTGAGCTTTCCTCTCTTCCCAAATCTTGTAACTCCCTTCCATGGAGCAACTCGCAACAATACATGATCCCCTATACTAAATTCCACGTCCTTTCGATGAAGATCCGCATAACTCTTTTGTCGATCTTGTGCCGTTTGTAGCGTTGTCGAATCATTTGGATCTTTTCCGTAGTCATACGCATCAACTCGGGTCCTAACAATGTTGCTTCACCCACCTCGTCCCAACATACCGGAGAGCGACATTTTCGCTCATATAATGCTTGAATGGAGCCACACCTATACTTTCACGATAAGCTGTTGTTGTAGGAGAATTCCACCAATGGTAAATACTTATCCCAACCGCCCTTGAAGTTCAGGACATGAGTCTTAATAGATCTTCAAGAGTTTGAATAGTCCTCTCTGATTGTCCGTCTGGTTTGAGGATGGTATGCCGAATCAATCGTAAATCCGCGTGCAATAGCTTTTTGCAAGCTAACCCAAAATCTTGAAGTGAATCTTGGGTCACGATCCGAAACTATGGATACTGGCATGCCATGCAACCTCACATTCTCATTTACATATATACTAGCAAGACGTTCAAGGGAATAAGTCTCCCATATCGGCAAGAAATGAGCAGACTTGGTTAATCTATCAACAATAACCCAAATAACATTGATGCCTTGAGAAACCGTAGGAAGACCCGTAATGAAATCCATGGTAATGTGTTCCCACTTCCATTTCGGAATCTCAAGTGGTTGCAACGGACCCTTAGGTACTAGATGCTCCGCCTTTACACGTTGACAAGTTAAACACATTGAGATAAACTTTGCAATCTCTCTCTTCATATTGTTCCACCAAAATGTATGTCGAAGATCACGATACATTTTGGTACTTCCAGGATGGATTGCAAATGGTGTATTGTGTGCCTCCATCATAATCTTGTACTTCAAATCAGAGTCGTTAGGGACACAAAGTCTGGAGTGGACTCGAAGTATTCCTTCTTCATCAATTCTCGCCATGGAATAACACCTTCTTGTACTTTTTTTTCTTCACGCATCACATTTCCCGAATTCGGTGGCTTGAGCAACCTTAACTTTTTCTATTAAAGTTGGCTCTATGCGTATACTCGACATCATCGCACTCATTCCTGCATATGATCTTCTACTCAACGCGTCAGCTACCACGTTCGCTTTTTTAGGATGGTATTGAATAGTGTGGTCGTAATCTTTCAACAACTCAAGCCAACGTCGTTGCCGCATGTTGAGTTCCTTTTGCGTGAAGAAATATTTGAGGCTTTGTACCAGGTTCAAGATCAATAAAGAATTCAACTTCACGTTCTGGGGGTAGACCGGGAAGTTCTTCAGGAAATACGTCAGGAAAGTTAATAACAACAGGAATATTATTCAAATTTGACGTGTCTTTATTCAAATCCATAACATGGGCTAAGAAAGCTTGACATCCGTTTTTCAATAAACAAATAGCTTTATGATTGGATATGACAGTGATTGATTTTAATGGTTTAGATGCTTGAATTCGTACAACAGGTTGTTTAGGAATATGAAAACTAACAACCTTACGAAAACAATCAATTTTGGCATGATGAGTAGTTAACCAATCAATCCCTAAAATCACATCAAAAGCAAGTATCTTTAAAGAGATAAGGTCAATAGGTAAGGTGATGGTGCCAATTTGAATAAAACAAGATTTATAAACAGTGGATGTGATGAAAGTTTCTCCTAACGGAGTTTCCACAGATATGTCAAAGTCTAATTTCTCCGGAGTCAAGTTTAAACGTTGAGCACAAGCAGGAGAGATAAATGAATGGGTAGCACCGGTATCAAGTAAGGTATAAACTTCGCAAGAATTTATAAATAGCTTACCCGTGATCACCTCGTTTGGGTTCCTCACATTTTGACCAGTCACAACAAACGCTCTTCCAGGAACCGTTGATTTTGACTTTTCTGGGACAATCTTTTGTGTCACCGTCCCCGCTGAACTAGGTTTCGCTACCGTACAATCTCGAGCGATATGTCCTTCCTTTCCACAATTATAGCATACCTTGAATCTGTTAGGGGGCGGTTTGGTGATATGTCCCTCTTTCCGCATTTATAGCATATAATGACCGGTGGTCGTTCTCCTCCCTTAGAACCCGATTCTCACGAATCGCTCGTCTTCACATGGTCGTTGTTAAATCTCCTCTTTTTAAAATCTCCTCCTGACTCGCTTCTTCTATTTTCATGGCCATGATTACCACCAGAGTGGTTACCATTTTTGTCCGTCTTTTTCTTTCTTCGCTGGTTATCGTTGTTTTATTGACTGCTATCTCCGGTATGATCCTGATTGTGGTCCCTCGGTTGAACGTACTCGTTATCTCGCTCTAACAACTGAGCCTTGATGACAACATCTGAATAGAGAGAAAATTTATGAGAAATGAGATACTGACGTATGCCGGGTTTCAAACCTCTAAAAAACATCCGCGTCATACGTTCCTCATTCTCCACCGAATGAGATGCAAACCTAGATAACTCTGCACATTTTGCCTCGTACTGGGACACCGTCATGTTATTCCGCTCCAGTCTAATAAACTCCACTTCCTTCATATGACGAACACTTTCAGGAAAGTATTTGTCATTAAATAGTTTCTAAAACGTCTCCCAAGATATCCGAAAGTATTTGGATATGTACGTTTCACGAGACTCCCACCAGAGAGTCCGCCTCGCCACGGAACATAAAGGTGGCGAATGGAACCTTCTGTTCCTCCGCATCCTAAGACATCGAATATCTTGGTAATTTGCTTGACCCATGTTTCCGCCATGATCGGATCGGCTTTCCCTTAATTTCGTGGTCCCAACTCTTTGAATCGCTTGTCATGACGACCCGTGAATTGCTATCATTTCCTCTGTATTTTGAACACGAGTCTCCCTCGTCGATTTTGCATGAAGCGCAAAAAGCTTCTAAACATCCCCTCGTTCATCATCTCGCTTTCGGTTGGTGTTGTTCACAGGAGGAACATTGCCAACCTGTTGCACGTTCTCTCGTTGGTGAGTACAGCGCCTCCACGGTCTCATTTCCATTGTTAATATTCTTAGTCGACATTCTCAAATCATCATAAAACAAGGGTTAATTAAGGAAATCAATATATCACATAATATCCCTATATACTGACCAACTAACAAATAAGCTTAGGTAGGACACACTAGCGAAGGATTTACTCGTCTCTCCCCTCCTAGTTCTATTCCCCGATCTCCGCCAGAGATCATATCCCTAAGCTCTGATACCAATTGTGTGCCCCCAAAATAGGTCCATTCCATCCAACCCATTCTGAGTCGCCAAATACATGGTACAGAAATAATTACAACTTTATTAATACATTTGTCGTGCAAAATACGACAACATATATACTGTGAGTTTAAATATAATTATTGTCTTCTAGACAATATCCACACGCAAATAAATCCCCATCACAATTATTGATACATTATTTTACAAAAATGGTGAGGACTACTAAACAACTCTCTCTAGAACCTTCATTCCATACTCCGACTAGTACTCGTTATATTCTCGCCTCCTGAGAAGAAAAATGGAACAAAAAGGAAAAGGGTGAGCTCAACTAGCCTAGTAAAGAATATTATGACTAAGATAATATACAACAAATTATCGTTAGTCTTCAAAAGGAAAAATCTAATAGAATACAATAGACAACAAGTTTCGAGATCAATATTCATGTAGTGAAATAATAATTCATTAGAAGAGTTAAGTAGAGAATGCAAACTACTATCTTCTATGTATGAATTTAAAATTTCATCGTCTATCTTTTATCCCTGTAACATCAATCAATATATATTTGGAATCAAATATTCATCTTTGCACTACAGGACAAAGATATTCATCAGTTGGTCATATTCATCTAAACACATGTTCATCTTTGCACTACGGGCCAAAGATATTCATCGAAATCATTCATCTTTGCACTACTGCCAAAGATATTCAATAATATCATCATTTAAGAGATCGAGGATGATGAAAATATTTTTAAAGAAACGAATCCAGTGAATCAAAATGACAAGGATTAAGGATTAAGGATTCGTACTTTGTTTTATCCATGTCCAAAAATACCTCAAAAATAATCATAGTGGTGTAAAATTCAAGAATGATCAAAACATGGATACAATCAAAGCTAGTATCCAGAATAGATATTTTGGACGAAAAGAAAAATTTTCATTTTTCGATGAATAGTGTCGATTCGTGAATAAGATCAGTAGATACGTGAATAGTGCCAGTATCGTGAATAGTAACCCCGACACTAAAAGTTCCAAATTTGATTAAAAAGTTCAGATCAATACTTCGGCATAATGATATTAGAAATAATATCATTACAAAAAAAAAAATATCCCTTACCTCGAAAGATTAGTACTTCTAGCTGAAACACTGAATATAGGCTATGACTTGAACTTGTACCGTATAACAATACTCAAAATATACTCAAAATACTCACAAGAATACGCTCGATAATATAGAGAGAGAAAACTTCAGTTTCTGGTGTAATTTTCAATTCTAACCTAAGCACCCTATTTATAGGAAAATGCTTAGAACACCAAAGCAGAAAATTTAATATAATATTATTATTTATATTAACCATTCATACGCACACTTTTGAATTCAGAATTCAGCAATTGCACACATGCAAAATGAGGCCCACACATTGAAAAAACGTTTTTGTGAATATAAATATTTAAAACTTCCAAAAATCAACTATTTCGAAACTTTGGAACTTCAATAATTCATAATAAATAGCCCTTTTATCAGAAAATTCGAGTCTCGCGCCTTTTTATAGGAAATTCAATTCTCTACAACTTTACAGAAGAAAGTTTTTTCAAATTCCAAACAGAAATTGACCAAAATCCACAAACGGGTGATTTTACAGGCTATAATCAAATTTCGGTCAATAATTGTGTCCACCAACACACAAAATAGGTGTTAAATATTTAATGCCACAAAAATACTCTTCCTCCTCATATACTCATATATCCCATATTCATTATAAAAATATCACCGTTAATATATTATTAAAATAATATATTTAAATGAATTATTTTATCAGAAAAAGATAAAATATTAATTTTCAACAATTGTCACATTAAAATTTTCTCCTCTATATCCACATAAAATCAATATTTTCCTCATTATATAAATCAATAATTAATTATTCACAAATAATATTACAGAATCACAAAGATCGACAACCGTGCGGTTCCAGGAAAGAGGGGCTTTCAATAAGAATTTCTCTCTTCTTGTGGCTTGCAATTAGGTGACCAAACCTCTCCTTAGATGTAACTTTCTAGACATTGCCAATAATGTTATCTAATAATATTATTCGGATAATATGGATTATTGCTTCGATAATGAAAATCTCGTGTAATGACAATTATTGAAACAACAACAATATAAAATATCAACGCAAAGAATTAATAAATCAATAAAATATTGAATAAAGTAATTCTGTAACCATTATTGAGTAGTGCCTTCTTACGTAAGAATCAATAATTGGTGTAATACTGCAAAGTAATACTCGTGTTTTAACATTTGAGTATTTTTTAAACAAGATTAACGGTAATAACTACGCCTGTTATTTTTAAACAACTTATATTTGTCGTTTTCTTCATCCAATCGCTTTCAGTTATGGGGCCCAATAAAGATCGCGCCGTCAGCATTTAATATTCCCAAACAAAGAAGAATATTCCACGACCAAACGAATATTCCCGACAACAATGAATATTTTATAACCACTTGCTTATTTTGAAATATTTGCATATTTTACCCATAACTATCCACATTAATCAAATCAACCCTTACTATTTCAAAATAATAAATAGAGAAAATTAAATTTCATTAATAATAAGTTGGGGTCTTACATATTCAACCACTTAGAACAATTAAACAACAACTTTAAATAATTAAAATTCTTAAATTTCATGTTTTCATATAAAAACTCTATTTTTGACATCCTTCATAGAAATTCACATTGTGATCACAATTTTACACCGAATTACTTCATTCAAACTACATTCTCTTCGTTTCTTATCGAATTAGCATAATCAAGACTCAATTTACAGATTAACATACAAATTAACCACCAAATTTGGTACTTTCACAAGCCATATAAAAAATATATACTGAAAACAATTTTTTCTTTCTTTTTAAACGTAATTAGCATAGTAATTATTGTCTAAACACTAGTTTTTGCATCACAAACACATACAACCACCATAATTCAGTTATATAGCAACAATTTGAAAAATGGAATTCACAGAACT
The DNA here is from genome assembly GCA_020205615.1 of Panax quinquefolius. Classification (NCBI taxonomy): domain Eukaryota; kingdom Viridiplantae; phylum Streptophyta; class Magnoliopsida; order Apiales; family Araliaceae; genus Panax; species Panax quinquefolius. The sequence goes on along the minus strand of CM035173.1, from coordinate 71,913,145 downwards.
TAAAGCTTCATGTTGTAAAACTCATATATATATATATATATACATACATAATATTAAGATTATGGAAAATACCTTCAATTTGCTTGATAATCCTTGCTAATACCACTGAAATTGTTATGAAATTCTTAGATTTCCTCTAAAATTCTTTCTCTAACCTCTCAAGTTCTCTGTATTTCTCTTCTTCCTTTCTCAGTGTCAATATAGGTTATCTAACAATAAGCGTAAATATTAGAACTGATATAACCATAATACGTCTACTTAATATAACAGCAGTTACAAAAAAATATAACGTATAGGTTATAAATATATTTTATTTATTATTTAATTTATTTTATTTATTATAATAAAATCAAATTTCAAAAGCCATAAGGCTTTGCTAGACAAAAACTCTTTTAAAATAAAGACTTAATATTTTAAGCCTTGTTTGGTAACCAATTTAAAACTCCTTTAATTTATTTTAATAAACACTTCAGATTTATAATTTACAATCACATATCATTTATTTGGATTTTCATATCAACATTAATCAAATAAATTAATTACACATACTATATTTTAAATAAATATTCCACTTAAACAAATATCACAAAATTATAATTTCATTATAATTTTATTTAATAATTTAACATACCACTTTAAATTATTAAATTAAAACAACAATATAACATCTCATCTTATATTACAACTCTCTAAATTATAAATTAATTTAGTTTAGAATATTATCTAATAAATTTAATTCATAAATATTTACTAATAATAACCACATCAATAAAATATTTATTTCATTTAATAAATATTTTAAATTACAAATAATAAAATCTTGGATTGTTACAAAACCAAAAAGTATGTATCAACATGTGATTAAATACAATAAATTATCCAAGTGAGGACACTTGTATAATAATATTTAGAAATTAACGAACAAAATATATATCTGGATTATATAATAATACTGTAATGATAACAACGATCAGATAGAATTCAAGAACTGACATGTCTACAAAAGAATAGATACATGAATAATAACAATAACAATAGAGTTCTGAAACTGGCTTACACATGACCATTGCATAAAGTAAATGCAAAGGGTATGATACTTGCTTGGTCAGCTGCTTACACAACTTAGTTTTATATTTTATACCGAGACCTATTGTTGACGTAGGGATTTTTATTTGTCCCTTTTCTGTTCTTGTTCTTTGGTGTTCTAATGTTAGGTGAGATTTGTTTGAAAAAACAAGTGAAAAGGTCCGACATGTATATGTCGACGATTTGACTGTAAGAGTCGCCAGTTAGTGTTTTTAACTGGTTGCACCAACGCAACTGAGAAAAGGTTTGCACATTGACCCAGTGATGTGACACTGCTAAACGGGTCTGTTAAACCGAAATTCATTTGGCTTCGGGGGCTTGATTATGCGGAGGGAAGGTGTTAGGCACCCCTCGATATCCGTGTTACCGCGGTGACCGCCACTTTTCAAGAAACTGTTATATGAATGTGTGTGTGTGTGTGTGTCAATATGCTATCATTTGGAAATAGTGTGAAGCCTCGTTTGCACTTATATACAAAGGGTTTGAATTTATACAAAAATTCAGTTTTAAACAAGATATAGCAATGAGGTTTTGTACAAGAGGTTTTTTCAAACCATGTGCTCAATAGTAATTAAGGCCTTTGATACTTCCATTTTATTATTAAATGTTAATTGATTGCTTTTATTTTCGAGATGCGAAGCATCCTTTAGAAAATAATATATAGTAGTGTCGAACTCCTCATGGGCAAGAAAGCCATCTACGGAAATTTAAACACCGTGAATAATTTACAAGCTGCTTACAGCTGAAAATGTCCATCACGGGAACCGAATCTAGATTCAGTAGACTTAATCTGTGATCACATGATTTCTAGGCTCACATGATGCCGCAATTTATATGAAGAGTAGAAAGCATACATATATATACAAACATGATCAACCACCACGAAGCATGTGATGCCCCCAAAATAGGTATACATCACCCATCTTAAGTTGCCAAATACATGGTACAAAATTCAAATACAACTTAATTATATAGCAGTCGTGTGAAATACGACAAAACATAATCTAAGAGTTTTAATAAGAATATTGTCATCTAGACAATATCCACACTCAATGGATTCCTCATTACATTTATTATCACACTATTTAACAGAATAGTGAGGACTACTAATGCTATCATCTGGACCATCACTCCGTTCCCCGACTAGTCCTGGCTACGTTCTCATTTCCTGAAGAGAACAGTGAAAGAAAGGGAGAGCTCAACTAGCCCAGTAAGAAATATTATGACTAAGATAATGCAGAATAAATTATCATTAGTCTTCAACAATGTTAAACTGATAAAATACAATAGACATCAAGTTTAACTACAACGGAATAAGCAATCCATTAGAAGAGTCAAGTAGAGCATGATATCTACTATGTTCTATGATTTAAAATGTTTTCATCAATTTTTATCGCTGAGACTCAACTTAATAAATAAACCACATCATCGAGTCATCCCTGCACTACGGGCCAAGGATATTCATTAAATCATCAATGGTCATGACTATACCGAATAATCCTTGATCATAATCAAACCAAAAATTGTCCATCAATGCACTACAGGCTACTGAGGACTTTTACCACATCATTTATAACATTACAGGTCATGATTATACCGAATAATCTCTGGTCATAATCATACCAAGTCCATCTATGCACGTAAGCCAAAGATAACTTTCATCACAATATAAGCATGAGGATGATGACAATGACATAATAATTCAATAAAACAAGTTCAAGAATAAATTTTAAAGATTTATAAGTTAATTTATCTTGAAATCAATTACGTCCAAATTGTCAACATGATCTTTGCTTTGTGGAGTAAAATTCAAGAATGCTCGGAAGAATATTTCCATGAAAAGATCTTGGGATGAAGCTTGAAATATCCGTGATATTCTACTAATTTCATGGAGTATAGAAGCCAAAACTTTAACCAAATGAGTATCATAGAAGATATGAAACTGCAAATGGATTTTCACCCGTCATGCGGTAATCCACGTAGACAGATCATTTCCACAATTTAATAAGGAATGAATGTGAAGGATCATTCACCATGCATGCATGTGATAATCCACATAGACATGTTATTCTAACAGAATAATAAAGAATGGAACTAGGTCATACGTAATCAAGACATGAGACGAGGATATTCCAACTGAATAATAGAGAATGGAATAACAAAGAATTCACCATGTATGCGATAGACCACACAGATAGGTTATTCTAACAGAATAATAAAGAATGGAACCAGGTCTAGCGTAATCCGCACTTCAGTTTATAATTTACAATCACATATCATTTATTTGGATTTTCATATCCAACATTAATCAAATAAATTAATTACACATACTATATTTTAAATAAATATTCCACTTAAACAAATATCACAAAATTATAATTTCATTATAATTTTATTTAATAATTTAACATACCACTTTAAATTATTAAATTAAAACAACAATATAACATCTCATCTTATATTACAACTCTCTAAATTATAAATTAATTTAGTTTAGAATATTATCTAATAAATTTAATTCATAAATATTTACTAATAATAACCACATCAATAAAATATTTATTTCATTTAATAAATATTTTAAATTACAAATAATAAAATCTTGGATTGTTACAAAACCAAAAGTATGTATCAACATGTGATTAAATACAATAAATTATCCAAGTGAGGACACTTGTATAATAATATTTAGAAATTAACGAACAAAATATATATCTGGATTATATAATAATACTGTAATGATAACAACGATCGGATAGAATTCAAGAACTGACATGTCTACAAAAGAATAGATACATGAATAATAACAATAACAATAGAGTTACGGCGGCGGCTTACATGACCATGCATAAAGTAAATGCAAAGGGTATGATACTTGCTTGGTCAGCTGCTTACACAACTTAGTTTTATATTTTATACCGAGACCTATTGTTGATGTAGGGATTTTTATTTGTCCCTTTTCCGTTCTTGTTCTTTGGTGTTCTAATGTTAGGTGAGATTTGTTTGAAAAAACAAGTGAAAAGGTCCATACATGTATGTCGTCGATTTATTTAATCGTAGTAAGAGATTAGTGTTTTTAATTGGTTGCACCAACGCAATCGGAGAAAAGGTTTGCACATTGACCCGGTGATGTGACAACGCTAAACAGGTCATTAAACCGAAATTCATTTCGCTTCGGGGCTTGATTATGCGGAGGAAGGTGTTAGGCACCCTCGATATCCGTATTCTGCAGAATCGCCACTTTTCAAAAAATGTTATATGAATGTGTGTGTGTGTGTGTGTGTGTGTGTGAAAATATGCTATCATTTGGAAATAGTGTGAAGCCTCGTTTGCACCTATATACAAAGGGTTTGAATTTATACAAAAATTCAGTTTTAAACAAGATATAGCAATGAGGTTTTGTACAAGAGGTTTTTTCAAACCATGTGCTCAATAGTAATTAAGGCCTTTGATACTTCCATTTTATTATTAAATGTTCGGCTTGATTGCTTTTATTTTCGAGATGCGAAGCATCCTTTAGAAAATAATATATAGTAGTGTCGAACTCCTCATGGGCAAGAAAGCCATCTACGGAAATTTAAACACCGTGAATAATTTACAAAAGCTGCTTACAGCTGAAAATGTCCATCACGGGAACCGAATCTAGATTCAGTAGACTTAATCTGTGATCACATGATTTCTAGGCTCACATGATGCCATAATTTATATGAAGAGTAGAAAGCATACATATATATACAAACATGATCAACCACCACGAAGCATGTGATGCCCCCAAAATAGGTATACATCACCCATCTTAAGTTGCCAAATACATGGTACAAAATTCAAATACAACTTAATTATATAGCGCAATGTGTGAAATACGACAAAACATAATCTAAGAGTTTTAATAAGAATATTGTCATCTAGACAATATCCACACTCAATGGATTCCTCATTACATTTATTATCACACTATTTAATGAGAATAGTGAGGACTACTAATGCTATCATACGGACCATCACTCCGGTTCCCGACTAGTCACAGCTACGTTCTCATTTCAAGAAGAACAAAGTGAAAGAAAGGAGAGCTCAACTAGCCCAAGAAGAAATATTATGACTAAGATAATGCGAGAATAAATTATCATTAGTCTTCAACAATGTTAAACTGATAAAATACAATAGACATCAAGTTTAACTACAACGGAATAAGCAATCCATTAGAAGAGTCAAGTAGAGCATGATATCTACTATGTTCTATGATTTAAAATGTTTTCATCAATTTTTATTGCATTTGAGACTCAACTTAATAAATAAACCACATCATCGAGTCATCCCCTGACGCTACTGGGCCAAGGATATTCATTAAATCATCAATGGTCATGACTATACTTAGAATAATCCTTGATCATAATCAAACCAAAAATTGTCCATCAATGCACTTCACAAAGACTCATCGAGGACTTTTACCACATCATTTATAACATTACAGTCATGATTATACCGAATAATCTCGGTGGTCATAATCATACCAAGTCCATCTATGCACGTAAGCCAAAGATAACTTTCATCACAATATAAGCATGAGGATGATGACAATAACATAATAATTCAATAAAACAAGTTCAAGAATAAATTTTAAAGATTTATAAGTTAATTTATCTTGAAATCAATTACGTCCAAATTGTCAACATGATATTGCTTTGTGGAGTAAAATTCAAGAATGCTCAGAAGAATATTTCCATGAAAAGATACTGGATGAAGCGCAAATATCCGAGGATATTCTACTAATTTCATGGAGTATAGAAGCCAAAAACTTTAACCAAATGAGTATCATAGAAGATATGAAGCGCAAATGGATTTTCACCGTCATGCGGTAATCCCGTGAAGCGGATCATTTCCACAATTTAATAAGGAATGAATGTGAAGGATCATTCACCATGCATGCATGTGATAATCCACATAGACATGTTATTCTAACAGAATAATAAAGAATGGAACTAGGTCATACGTAATCCGCACAGACAGGATATTCCAACAGAATAATAGAGAATGAAATAACAAAGAATTCACCATGTATGCGATAGACCACACAGATAGGTTATTCTAACAGAATAATAAAGAATGGAACCAGGTCTAGCGTAATCCGCACTTCAGTTTATAATTTACAATCACATATCATTTATTTGGATTTTCATATCCAACATTAATCAAATAAATTAATTACACATACTATATTTTAAATAAATATTCCACTTAAACAAATATCACAAAATTATAATTTCATTATAATTTTATTTAATAATTTAACATACCACTTTAAATTATTAAATTAAAACAACAATATAACATCTCATCTTATATTACAACTCTCTAAATTATAAATTAATTTAGTTTAGAATATTATCTAATAAATTTAATTCATAAATATTTACTAATAATAAACTACATCAATAAAATATTTATTTCATTTAATAAATATTTTAAATTACAAATAATAAAATCTTGGATTGTTACAAAACCAAAAAGTATGTATCAACATGTGATTAAATACGATAAATTATCCAAGTGAGGACACTTGTATAATAATATTTAGAAATTAACGAACAAAATATATATCTGGATTATATAATAATACTGTAATGATAACAACGATCGGATAGAATTCAAGAACTGACATGTCTACAAAAGAATAGATACATGAATAATAACAATAACAATAGAGTTCTGAAACTGGCTTACACATGACCATTGCATAAAGTAAATGCAAAGGGTATGATACTTTAACAGTCACCTTACACAACTTAGTTTTATATTTTATCTGAGACCTATTGTTGGACGTAGGGATTTTTATTTGTCCCTTTTTCATTCTTGTTCTTTGGTGTTCTAATGTTAGGTGAGATTTGTTTGAAAAAACAAGTGAAAAGGTCAAACATGTATATATGTCGACGATTTGATTGTAAGAGTCGCCCGATTAGTGTTTTTTAATGGTTGCACCAACACTAATCGAGAAAAGGTTTGCACATTGACAAAGTGATGTGACAACTTTGCTAAACAGATTCATTAAACCGAAATTCATTTGGCTTCGGGGGCTTGATTATGCGGAGGGAAGGTGTTAGGCACCCCTCGATATCCGTGTTACCGCGGTGACCGCCACTTTTCAAGAAACTGTTATATGAATGAATGTGTGTGTGTGTGTGTGTGTGTGTGTGTCAATATGCTATCATTTGGAAATAGTGTGAAGCCTCGTTTGCACCTATATACAAAGGGTTTGAATTTATACAAAAATTCAGTTTTAAACAAGATATAACAATGAGGTTTTGTACAAGAGGTTTTTTCAAACCATGTGCTCAATAGTAATTAAGGCCTTTGATACTTCCATTTTATTATTAAATGTTCGGCTTGATTGCTTTTATTTTCGAGATGCGAAGCATCCTTTAGAAAATAATATATAGTAGTGTCGAACTCCTCATGGGCAAGAAAGCCATCTACGGAAATTTAAACACCGTGAATAATTTACAAGCTGCTTACAGCTGAAAATGTCCATCACGGGAACCGAATCTAGATTCAGTAGACTTAATCTGTGATCACATGATTTCTAGGCTCACATGATGCCGCAATTTATATGAAGAGTAGAAAGCATACATATATATACAAACATGATCAACCACCACGAAGCATGTGATGCCCCTAAAATAGGTATACATCACCCATCTTAAGTTGCCAAATACATGGTACAAAATTCAAATACAACTTAATTATATAGCAGTCGTGTGAAATACGACAAAACATAATCTAAGAGTTTTAATAAGAATATTGTCATCTAGACAATATCCACACTCAATGGATTCCTCATTACATTTATTATCACACTATTTAACAGAATAGTGAGGACTACTAATGCTATCATCCGGACCATCACTCGGTTCCCCGACTAGTCACAGCTACGTTCTCATTTCTCGAAGAGAAACGGTGAAAGAAAGGAGAGCTCAACTAGCCCAAGAAGAAATATTATGACTAAGATAATGCGAATAAATTATCATTAGTCTTCAACAATGTTAAAGCGATAAAATACAATAGACATCAAGTTTAACTACAAGCGGAATAAGCAATCCATTAGAAGAGTCAAGTAGAGCATGATATCTACTATGTTCTATGATTTAAAATGTTTTCATCAATTTTTATCGTAGAGACTCAACTTAATAAATAAACCACATCATCGAGTCATCCTCACACTTTCGGGCCAAGGATATTCATTAAATCATCAATGGTCATGACTATCTTAGAATAATCCTTGATCATAATCAAACCAAAAAGCGTCCATCAATGCACTACTGAGCTCTCGAGGACTTTTACCACATCATTTATAACATTACGGTCATGATTATACCGAATAATCTCTAGTCATAATCATACCAAGTCCATCTATGCACGTAAGCCAAAGATAACTTTCATCACAATATAAGCATGAGGATGATGACAATGACATAATAATTCAATAAAACAAGTTCAAGAATAAATTTTAAAGATTTATAAGTTAATTTATCTTGAAATCAATTACGTCCAAATTGTCGACATGATCATCGCTTTGTGGAGTAAAATTCAAGAATGCTCAGAAGAATATTTCCATGAAAAGATACCGGATGAAGCGCAAATATCCAGGATATTCTACTAATTTCATGGAGTATAGAAGCCAAAACTTTAACCAAATGAGTATCATAGAAGATATGAAACTGCAAATGGATTTTCACCCGTCATGCGGTAATCCACGTAGATAGATCATTTCCACAATTTAATAAGGAATGAATGTGAAGGATCATTCACCATGCATGCATGTGATAATCCACATAGACATGTTATTCTAACAGAATAATAAAGAATGGAACTAGGTCATACGTAATCCGCACAGACAGGATATTCTAACAGAATAATAGAGAATGGAATAACAAAGAATTCACCATGTATGCGATAGACCACACAGATAGGTTATTCTAACAGAATAATAAAGAATGGAACCAGGTCTAGCGTAATCCGCACAGACAGGATATTCCAACAGAATAATAAAGAATGGAATAACAGAAGAATTTCACCATATATGCTAGATTGATGTAGGCGGAGTTATTCAACATAATAATAAAGAATGGAATAACAGAAGAATTTCACCATGTATGTGGTACTTCACATAGACAGGTTATTCCAACATAATTATAAAGAATGGAATAACAGAAGCTCTCTTCACGAATACAAAAGAAATAATACTCCTTACCTTAGAAAGAAACTGGATACTGGAGTAGAGAGGTATCAAACTTCTCTTCTTCTTTCTCTCTATAATTTCTCTCTATAATAATTGCTCTATAGCTTTAGTGAATTGGTGACAAATGAAGGAAGAATGAGCTTCTATTTATAGGAAAATATAGTTTCGATAATTGCATGTTTTGGGGCTCGAAATATTACAGTACAATACCTCCAACTTTTCTTTTATTTTTAATTTAGTCCTGCAAGTATTATCAAACTTGCACCACCTCCCCTAATAGTAAATAATGTGAATCAATAGTTCAATAATGTGAATCAATAGTTCTAATCATGTGAAAATATAAATTACAGTATAGTATCTCCATCTATACCTCAATTTTTAACTTAGTCATGCAAGTATTATCAATCTTGCACCAACTCCCCTAATAGTACATGAATGTGATTCAAAAGTAAACACATGTGAACAATTAGTTATATAAACATGTGAATTAGTAGCAATTAATTGCTCATTTATCCGATTAATTACCCGATTTATCAATATAACCCCCAAGACATCAATTATCATCGGAATAGATGTCGATTTCCACTAACACTAATAATCCCAACACAATGGAACTATCAAATTTATCATTAATCAACACAAACTTATTCATCATTAATATTATAACTCACAATATTTAACAACCAGGTCGTTCCCAGGAAAGAGGGGGCTTTCCGATAAGGATTTCTCCTTATTGGCGCGCAATTAGATGACCAAACCTCTCCGTGACAGAACTTCTAGACATTATAAATATTGCAATTTAATAATATAAATAACTTTGTCGTCTCAATTATTGATTTAATAATATAACATATTATGCAGATGATACCGTGACAATAATTGAATCAATAATATGAGAGATATGATGCAGCAATTACTATAGCAATAATTGAGTATAACTGAATGACTTCTCACGTAAGCATCAATAACCAATACCGTGTGCTACTATGCAACCACAGCAGACATATTCTTTGTACTTTACTCTTAGGGTAGTTCAACAGTTTTAACGGTAACACTTCCGTCGATATTTTTATAAAAAAATAATTCTGTCATTTTCTTATTATGACAATACTTCCGTTGTGGGGTCCACCAATGATTGTGCCGTCATACGAATATTCCCTGTTAAAACGAATATTCCCCAACCAATCGAATATTATATATTTCGAGAGAAATTAATCTTTATTCATAAAAGTTGGAGTCTTACAACCTCCCCTTTTTATGAAATTTCGTCCTCGAAATTAGGGTACGTACCTGGTATATCGAAGAGGTGAGGATATCTTGACTTCATCTCAGATTCTAACTCCCAGGTCATTTCCTCCACATCGTGGTTTCTCCACAAAACTTTGACCTGAGGTATAATTTTGGAGCATAGAATATGATCCTTCTTATCCAAGATTTTAACAGGTAACTCTTCATACGTTAAATCTTCCTCTATCTCATCTGGTTCTAATTCAATAATGTGGTTTGGGTCTTTCACATATTTACGTAACATAGATATGTGGAAAACTTTATGAACACGAGACATACTTGGCGGTAAGGCGAGTCTATAGGCCACAGTTCTTACTCGTTTGAGATTTATAAATGGGCCAATGAATCGAGGATTGAGCTTTCCTCTCTTTCCAAATCTCGTAACTCTTTTCCATGGAGCAACATGTAACAACACATGATCTCCAATATTGAATTCCACGTCTTTTCGATGAAGATCAGCATAACTCTTTTGTCGATCTTGTGAGTTTTTATACATTGTCGGATCGTTTGAATCTTTTCCGTAGTCATACGTACCAACTCTGGTCCCAACAACGTTACTTCACCCACCTCATCCCAGTATACTGGAGAACGACACTTTCTTCCATACAATGCCTCAAATGGAGCCATGCCAATACTTGCTTGATAACTGTTGTTGTAGGAAAACTCCACCAATGGTAAGAACTTGTCCCAACTTCCCTTGAAGTCAAGGACACAAAGTCTTAATAAATCTTTAAGAGTTTGAATAGTCCTTTTCGACTGCCCATCCGTTTGAGGATGATATACCGAACTAAATCGTAAATCCGTGCACATAGCTTTTTGCAAACTAACCTAAATTCTTGAAGTGAATCTTGGGTCTCGATCAGAAACTATGGATATTGGCATACCATGCAATCTTACAATCTTTTTTATATACATACTAACAAGACGTTCAAATGTATAAGTTTCTTGTATCAGTAAGAAATGAGCAGACTTGGTCAATCTATCAACAATGACCCAAATTGCATTTATGCCTTGAGAAACCTTGGGAAGACCAGTAATGAAATTCATGGTAATGTGCTCCCACTTTCATTCTATAATTTCAAGTGGTTGCAATGGACCTTTTTGGCACTTGATGCTCCGTCTTGACTCATTGACAAGTTAGACACCTTGAGATAAACCCCGCTATCTCTCTCTTCATATTACTCCACCAAAATGTATGTCGAAGATCACGATACATTTTGGTACTCCCAGGATGGATTGCAAACGGTGTGTTGTGCGCCTCCATCATGATTTTATACTTCAAGTTAGAGTCGTTAGGAACACAAAGTCTGGAGTTGACTCGAAGTATTCCTTCTTCATCGTATTTTGCTTCCAGAATAGCACCTTCTTGCACTTTCTTCCTCATATGGATCAGCTCCAGGTTTGTAGCTTGAGCAGCTTTAACTTTATCAATTAAAGTTGGTTCTACTCGTATATTCATCATCATCATATGGGTCCCTGGAGTCTTTAACTCTATCTCCATCCATTGTAAGTCATACAAAATGGGCTTTTGTGCTGACAATATCGCACTCGTACCCGCATATGATCTTCTACTCAATCAGCCAGCTACCACATTCGCTTTTCCAAGATGTTATTGGATGGTATGATCATAATCTTTCAACAGCTCAAGCCATCATCATTGTCGCATGTTGAGTTCCTTTTGAGTGAATAAATATTTGAGGCTTTTATGATCCGTATAAATCTCCACCTTATGTCCATATAGGTAATGCCTCCAAATCTTAAGCGCAAAAACGACTGCTGCCAACCCTAGATCATGAGTAGGATAATTCCTCTCATATTCTTTGAGTTGTCGTGAGGCATAGGCTATGACTTTTCCATGTTGCATGAGAACACATCCTAACCCTTTGCTCGAAGCATCACATGAGATGACAAATCCTCCGAGGCGGATGGTATTGTCGAGCAGTCTTTGAAATGAGTCTCTTCTTGAGTTCTTGAAAACTCTTTTCACATTCCTCGCTCCAACCGAATTTTGTATCTTTTCGAGTCAGGTGAGGTAATAGAGTAGCGATTCGAGAAAACCCTTCTACGAATCTCCGATAATAACCAATTAAGCCGAGAAAGCTACGTACTTTGGTCACTGACTTAGGTTGCTCCCAGCTTTGAATTGCTTCAATCTTTTCTGGGTTAACATGTGACGCCCCCAAAAATGGGTATACATCACCCATCTTGAGTCGCCAGATACATGGTACAAAATACAAATACAATCTTTAATATACAACAAGAGAGCTATGATTTTTAATACAAATATTGTCTTCTAGACAATATCCACTCTTAGAATAAGTCCTCATTATATTTATTGTCACACTATTTAACAGAATAGTGAGGACTACTAATGCTATCATTTGGAATGTCAATCCGTTCCCCGACTCGTCCCAGCTATATTCTCATTTCCTGAAGAGAACGGTGAAGGAAAGGGTGAGCTCAACTAGCCCAGTAAGAAATATTATGACTAAGATAATGCAGAATAAATTATCATTAGTCTTCAACAATGTTAAACTGATAAAATACAATAGACATCAAGTTTAACTGCAGTGGAACAAGCAATCCATTAAAAGAGTCAAGTAGAGAATAAAATCTACTATCTTTTATGATTTAAAAAGGTTTTTCATCACTTTTATCGCTGAGACTCAGCTTAATAAATAATCTACATCATCAAATCATCCCTGCACTACAGGCCAAAGATATTATTTAGTATCACGACCACGAATTATCCATGCACTACGGGCCAAAGATAATCGTGTTTTCATCAATTATCTCACGATCATGCCATAAAACAATTCATCTTTGCTCCCTTGGCCGAAGAGAATCCATAGCCATAATCATACCAAAAACTGTCCATCAATGCACTACGGGCCAATGAGGACTTTTTTCACATCATTTGTAACATTACGGTCATGATTATACCGAATAATCCCTGGTCATAATCATACCAAGTCTATCTATGCACTACAGGCCATAGATGACTTTCAACAAAATATAAACATGAGGATGATGACAATGATATAAGAATTCAATAAAACAAGTTCAAGAATTAAATTATTCAGGAACTAATAACGTCCAAATTGTCAACATGATACTTCTTTGTAGAGTAAAATTCAAGAATGCTCAGAAAAATATTTCCATGAAAAGATACTGGATGAAGCGCAAATATCAAGGATATTCCACTAATTTCATGGAGTATAGAAGTCAAAACTTTAATCAACTGAGTATAATAAAGAATGGAATAACAAAAGAAATCACCATGCATGCGGTGATGCAGACAGATAAAGTTATTCCAATAGAATAATAAATAACGGAACCAGTCAAGCGTAATACGCGCATGACGAGGATATTCCAAATGAGAATAATAAAGAATGGAATAACAACGAAATCACCATGCATGCGGTACCAGCAAAAATGAGTTATTCCAACGAGAATATTAAATAACGGAACCAGTCCCGTAAAACGCATTAGACGGGATATTCAATGAGAATAATAAAGAGCGGAACCAAGTCCGGCAGTAAAATGCATGAGCAGGATATTCCAATAGAATAATAAAGGCGGAACGGTCAGTCCCACATAAAATGCATGAGCGAGGATATTCCAAATGTAATAATAAAGAATGGAATAACAACAAAATTTCACCATGTATGCGGTGCCCGATTGATAAAAGTTATTCCAAAGCAGAATAATAAATAATGGAATAATGTAAGAATTTCACCAAGTATATAGGGTAGATCATGGCAGATATAAAAGTTATTCAAATGAATAATAAAGAATAGAATAATGAAGTTCTCTTCATGAATATGAAAAAAAAAATACCCCTTACGAGTACAACAAATAATATCCCTTACCTTAAAAAGAAGAGTATTTAAACGGGTGTATGGAAAATACTTGAAGAAAACTTGCACTATCTTCTTCGTTCAAAGCTTTCTTAAACTCTAAAGAAATACGCTCGAGATTACAGAAGAAGAGCTCTCTCTATAGTTTCTCTCTCTAGAGTTCGGTGAATTTGTAAGAAATAATGAAGGAATGAGCTTCTATTTATAGAAGAATGGGTGAATAGTAACTAATCCATGAGCGGTCTCCAGATTGATTTACTTTTTAAGCAGACGGTCGATTGATTTAATAAAATATTCTAATAAAACAAAAATCTTTTAAATAAAATATAATATTTTCTATTTATTGTCTAAAAACAAATAACTTTATAAAAGTATTACATTTTATATAAAAAAATTTACTATGCAAAACACTATGCTGAGCCTTTATGCAATACTATGCAACACTATGCATAATAAAATATAATATATTCTAATTATTGTCTAATAAAACAAATAACTTTATAAAAATATTACATTTTATATAAAAGATTTTACTATGCAAAACACTACGCATAATAGAATATAATATATTCTAATTATCGCCTAATAAAACGAATAACTTTATAAAAGTATTACATTTTATATAAAAGCTTTACGTTTTATTACACTAATAATACTAATAAAACAAAACTTATATATATAATATAATAATCGATAATAATTGAATCAAATAACGTGAGATATCTTGCAAGCAACTATTGTAGCAATAATTGAACAAAAGCGAGTGTTTTCTCACGTAAGCATCAATAATCAATACTGGTGTGCTACTATGCTACCACGCCAGACATCTTTGCATTTTTACTATTGAGTAGTTCAACAAGATAAGCAGTAAAACTTTCGTAGTTATTTTCATAAAACTATTTTTATCATTTTCTCAATCCGATAATAATTCCGTTGTGGGGTCCACCAATGATTGTGCCGTCGTACGAATATTCTCTACTAAAACGAATATTCCCCGACCAATCGAATATAATACAACAACTTGCATACTTTGCAAAATTTATAAATACTACCCACAACTATAACATTATTTCAAATCCATACCATAATATTAAAAAAAAAATATTTTGAGAAAATTAAATCTTTATTCATAAAATTTGGGATTTTACACAACAGATATTCCATAATTTGATATTACGTGCCCAAAGAATGCAACTTCCTCAAGCCAAAACTCACATTTCTTCAACTCGGCATAAAGCTTGTTTTCACGAAGCTTTTGAAGTATCAGCCTCAAGTGTTGCTCATGGTCTTCACGGGTTTTGGAGTATATGAGGATGTCACCAATAAAGATGACCACAAAGTGATCCAAATATTCCTTGAATACTTGGTTCATCATGTCCATGAAAGCAGCAGGAGCATTATTCAATCCAAAAGACATGACTAGGAATTCATAATGCGTGCATCGAAGTTACGAAAGCGATCATTGGAATGTCATCAGTTTTAATCTTCAACTGATGATATCCGGAATGAAGATCAATCTTTGAAAGAATTTGGCTCCTTGCAACTGGTCAAACAGATCATCAATGCGAGGCAACGGGAACCTATTTTTGATGGTGACATGATTCAACTCCCGATAATCAATACAAAGTCGCATACTTCCATCTTTCTTCTTCACGAATAGAATAGGAGCACCCCAAGGATGTTGGGTTTTGTGAAAATCAAAGTAGCAATCAAATTGAAAAATTAGCGGAAGCAAAATAAAATCAGATTTTGAAATTTTTCACAAACCAATTATCCGGATCATCCTTTATGCATATTATTAATTAAACGAAGAATAAGAAATTATGAAATCATACCCTTGTAGAAACGAGCTTCCTCAGGTACGAGTTCACCTCCTACTTCTCCGCGATCTCCTTAAATCTCCGGGTAGATTCCTTCCTTTGATCAATGTAAGCCACCCAAGTGTATGGCCTCTAGAGGTGATCTACCAAGGAAGAAGAAGGATTCAAGAAGATGGGTGGTTAGCTAAACCCTAGTTTTTCTATCTCTATAGAAAAGGAGCATACTCTCCAACCATTGAAAATATCACGTAGTCTTGATATCTGATATAAGACTCCTCTTATAAAGATATCAAGTAACCCTATTAAAATAAGGTATTATTTAATTAAACCCTTTTAATTAAAGGGGCTCCCTAATCTTATTAGGGATAATTAATTAAACTCCTTTAACTAATTTTCCTTCCTAATCCAATTAGGAATAAATGAGAGTACTTATATTAAATTAATTCCTAAACTCTTTTAGAAATTAAAATAATAATAATAATTGTAATAATATTAATAAGACTCATCTTATTAATTTATATTAAATATTTCTTAAATATTAAATAATAAATATTAAGCTATTTAATTTATTCTATCACCATAGATTAAATTAAATATACATAACATATTATTACGATTATGCCATTAACTTCTTAAATAATTATTCTTCCTTTTATGGTGTGACCCTTTAGGTTCTCCATATTAAACCGGTTGTGAATAAATCAATTAAACAATTCTAATCTTATTTAAATAAATAAATTAAACTATTAATTTATTTAAATAAATAATATTTATTCTACAATAGGGATAAGCCTCCCTAGCGATCAACGACTTTCCAGATAATATAGATTTCAACATTAATCATAAAAGAACCTTTGAGTAAATAGTTACCGTACAATTCAATCCTTCCACCATACAATGTCCCAATTAAATATAAGACATGGAATTACTGTCAAGTCTTATTTTATTTAATTATATGTATTTCGACTCTTAAATGCACAACTCCAAATAATGCAAATTAGAAACTCCTTTTTAATTTCATTCTCGCCGCCAAGGACTCTTTGGGTTGTCATTTATCGAATCACATAGGACATTCTCTTCTTTTAATAGAAGTGGTAGATTCTTTATTGATCATACATTATCTCCATGTACAACTTAGTATACCCAAGCATACCCTTTGATATACCCTAAGGGTCTTAAGGAATAAGTCAAAGTATAACTCATCATACACAAGATACTATGATGATCTCAAGTTCAAGGATCACTTGTACTACTATCACTACAGAATTCCTATTGGATGTGCAAGTAAAACTCCATTAGGTATTCCTTTAACGAGCCAACGTTCGATTGAACTTATTCTCTAATAAGCACCTACATACTTGCTTTAGTGTCTCCACACAAATGATCATGAGATCAATCATCCTCATCCAATGAGAAAGCAACGTATGTACCAATCTATCCCGGATTCACTAATCCCCAATTTAGTAATCCAACGATTGGGAACTATTTTAGTTTTAAGCTTTCTAAGAATTTAGATCTCATTAGAATGATCATCATCATTATTCTAAAAGCATTGTTTAAAACTATGGGTTTATCACATATTATAAAACAACATCATGTAGATAATTAAAAGCCTTTAATAAATTAATACTTTTTATTAATAAATGAATAAGATTGTTTCAAAGTATATGCTTTATCATCAAACATGATTGGCTTGTGTGCATACTACTTTCAATCTCCCACTTGCACTAAAGCCAATCGCCATGGTATCTCATACTCTTCTTCTCTAAGTGACGATTATCCTGCTGTTAGATAAACTTTAGTTAATGGATATGTAATGTTGTTCATAAGAGTCCACTATCTCTATAGTGATTTCCCATCTTTCAATGATTCTAATAATCAAATGAAAGTGCCACAACACATGTTTAGATCCAAGATGAGACTTAGGAACTATTCCTAGTTTCAGTAATGAACTTTTAATCCAAACAATCAACTTAAACTTCATTTATAGCTATATACTTTGTCTTTATCACTAAACCAAAGAACTCTTTCTTTGTTTGAAACCTTTCAATTCAACTGCACTAATCATTCAAGATAACACTTTACCTTAAAGTGGATTTTTACATCATCTTGGTGCGTCGAAAAACTTGAGTCCATTAAGCCCTCTAGTTTTAATTTAGACCCACCATGAATATGATCACATCCTTAGTCTTGGGTTAAGCACTTTAAGATATTTTTCACTGACTCATAGTGAACTTCTCCATAATATGACTGATCAACATCAGGTCTCGTACATTTCATTTAATTAATTACCAAAATAAATTAGGTCTTATTTTATATTGGTATCTCCCACTATTTTCTTCAAACTATATTACCCTCATTTATATAGTTCGGCAAAATCTAATTAAAGTTTTTGCTAGTGAGAATAAGGATCCCATTTCAAATATATATAGCCTTGTTGTGACACAACAAACTATATATAAATAAATAGGTAGAGAACTCCTTGTCAATTACATCAACATGTAACTCCTTATGTTTTGCCTCTTAGATTATTTTGATCAAGTGGTGGCACATCCGAATCAAAATTATCTAAGTTAAGTCCAACCTAGCACTTCCATATATTCAAAAAAGAAAAATATCACCCTTGTGGTGACACAACAAAATAATATTGTTCAATTTTCTTTATAAGCATCAAATGTGATAAATTAACATCTTAAATACTTAATACTTGCCTTGTGGTGACACAACAAACTCATATTAAATATTTAATACTCTATTAATTTTATCATGCTAGAAGGCGCGTTCGATATTCTAAATATCTTTGAACGCTTAAGGCTTAATATAAAAAAAAACTTTGAGGATTTGTTATTATTTGTCTCATATTGTTTAGCAGCATGCAAATATATATATAAAATACGCGTCATATTATTAAACATGCGAAGCATGTTTGCATAATATATAATATATATAATACTAGCATGCACATATAGAATACTATATTCTACCCGGATTGATTATGGACTTTTATTCTAGTTTGGTTCACTAGAGCCACCAAGTGAACCAAAAGGTCAAACCCTAGGGTGCAAAGAATAAACATTTAAATATAACTATTACATTTAAACCCGGGCTCCATTACAAACGGGTCTTTTAGCGCCTAGCTCCTTCGATCTTGGTTCTTGAAAAATTCTAACTAGTCCTATTACATAAACTATTTATTTTAAATAGAAACCTTGATCAACAAATCGAGGGAAGTACATAGAGAGAGATAGAATTTACATCAAGAAGAAAACCGAAAAGACGAGGCAATACGAACCCCATTTAATAAAACCCATTCATTCAAACATCTAACTAAAATAAATCCAATCACATTGGTCAATTGTCCATAATCAATCCCATTTATTATCATACATATCACCATATGTATCAATAAATAAAATCATTCCATATATATATGAGTATCATTTAATGGGCAATTTTATGTTGTATGAAATCTAATTTCAAGATTAAAATAAACTATTTATTTTAATTATAAAATTATTAAAATTAATATATTCGAAGCTATATATATATATATATATATATATATATATATATATATATATATATATGAATAATATATACCGCAACCAAAAAACATGATAGCCTTTTCCTTTTATATTAGCACTTATAAATATTATATATATATATATATATATATATATATTATTAAGGTATTTCATTTAATAATTTAACATATCATATATAAATATTAGTACTAATTGAAAAATGATTCTCATGTAATCATATTACAATTAAATTAATTTGATTTCGGCCAAGAAAATATAATAATATATATATATATATATATATATATATATATTAAACCATTCAAAGAAGAAAGAAAAAATAGCAACAGGTTAATCTGAGAAACAAGTTGCACGGACTGCATAAAAAAAAAGGTTTTTCCGAAAATAGTTTTCGGCAAAAAATTATATATATATATATATATATATTTTTTAATAAAATAATAATTTTATACAACAAATTATGCCCAATAAATTATTCAAAATACATACCCATACATATATGGAATCAAAATAATTAATAATTCGTATAAAGTTTGGCTCTGATACCACTGTTGGGTTTTGTGAAAATCAAAGTAGCAATCAAATTGAAAAATTAGCGGAAGCGAAATAAAATCAGATTTTAAAATTTTTCACAAACCAATTATCCGGATAATCCTTTATGCATATTATTAATTAAACGTAGAATAAGAAATTATGAAATCATACCCTTGTAGAAACGAGCTTCCTCAGGTACGAGTTCACCTCCTACTTCTCCGCGATCTCCTTGAATCTCCGGGTAGATTCCTTCCTTTGATCAATGTAAGCCACCCAAGTGTATGGCCTCTAGAAGTGATCTACCAAGGAAGAAGAAGGATTCAAGAAGATGGGTGGTTAGCTAAACTCTAGTTTTTCTATCTCTATAGAAAAGGAGCGTACTCTCCAACCATTGGAAATATCACATAGTCTTGATATCTGATATAAGACTCCTCTTATAAAGATATCAAGTAACCCTATTAAAATAAGATATTATTTAATTAAACCCTTTTAATTAAAGGGCCCCTAATCTTATTAGGGATAATTAATTAAACTCCTTTAACTAATTTTTCTTCCTAATCCAATTAGGAATAAATGAGAGTACTTATATTAAATTAATTCCTAAACTCTTTTAGAAATTAAAATAATAATAATAATTGTAATAATATTAATAAGACTCCTCTTATTAATTTATATTTAATATTTCTAAAATATTAAATAATAAATATTAAGCTATTTAATTTATTCTATCACCATAGATTAAATTAAATATACATAACATATTATTACGATTATGCCATTAACTTCTTAAATAATTATTCTTCCTTTTATGGCGTGACCCTTTAGGTTCTCCATATTATCTGGGTTGTGAATAAATCAATTAGAACAATTCTAATCTTATTTAAATAAATAAATTAAACAATTAATTTATTTAAATAAATAATATTTATTCTACAATAGGGATAAGCCTCCCTAGCGATCAACGACTTTTCAGATAATATAGATTTCAACATTAATCATAAAAGAACCTTTGAGTAAATTGTTACCGTACAATTCAATCCTTCCACCATACAATGTCCCAATTAAATATAAGACATGAAATTAGTGTCAAGTCTTATTTTATTTAATTATATGTATTTCGACTCTTAAATGCACAACTCCAAATAATGCAAATTAGAAACTCCTTTTTAATTTCATTACGCGCCGCCAAGGACTCACTGGGTTGTCATTTATCGAATCACATAGGACATTTCTTCTTTTAATAAGTGGTAGATTCTTTATTGATCATACATTATCTCCATGTACAACTTATTATACCCAAGCATACCCTTTGATATACCCTAAGGGTCTTAAGGAATAAGTCAAAGTATAACTCATCATACACAAGATACTATGATGATCTCAAGTCCAAGGATCACTTAGACTTTACTATCACTACAGAATTCCTATTAACAGCAAGTAAAACTCCATTAGGTATTCCTTAGCGAGCCACGCTCAAATGAACTTATTCTCTAATAAGCACCTACATACTTGCTTTTAGTGTCTCGCACAAATGATCATGAGATCAATCATCCTCATCCAATGAGAAAGCAACGTATGTACCAATCTATCCGGATTCACTAATCCCCAATTTAGTAATCCAACGATTGGGAACTATTTTAGTTTTAAGCTTTCTAAGAATTTAGATCTCATTAGAATGATCATCATCATTATTCTAAAAGCATTGCTTAAAACTATAGGTTTATCACATATTATAAAACAGCATCATGTAGATAATTAAAAGCCTTTAATAAATTAATACTTTTTATTAATAAATGAATAAGATTGTTTCAAAGTATATGCTTTATCATCAAACATGATTGGCTTGTGTGCATACTACTTTCAAAGGAGACGTACTAGGACGAATGAAACCGATGTCTAACAATTCCTGTAGTTGGGTTTTTAACTCCTGAAGTTCAATAGGAGCCATTCGATATGGGGCTTTGGAAATGGGTTTTGTACCAGATTCAAGGTCTATAAAAAATTCAATTTCACGCTTTGGGGGTAGGCCAGGAGGTTATTTAGGGAATACGTCAAGAAATTTATTAACAATAGAAATATCATTCAAATCTGACGTATCTTTATTTAAATCCGTGACATGGGCTAAGAAAGCTTGACATCCATTTTTCAATAAACGAATAGCTTTATAACTTGATATGACAGTGATTGATTTTAGTGGTTTGGTTGCTTGAATTCGCATAATAGGTTGGTTAAGAATATGAAAGCTAACAACCTTACGAAAACAATCAATTTTAGCATGATGAGTAGTTAACTAATCAACCCCTAAAATCACATCAAATGCAAGTATTTTCAAAGAAATATGATCGACAGGTAACGTGCGGTTACCGATTTGAATCAAACAAGACTTATAAACCATGGATGTAATGAAGGTTTCTCTCAACAGAGTTTCAACAGATAAGTCAAAGTCTAATTTCTCCGGAGTCAAATTTAAACGTTGAGCGCAAGTAGGAGAAATAAAAGAATGGGTAGAACCGATATCAAATAAAGTATAAGCTTCGCTAGAGTTTATGTTGAGTTTACCCGTGATCACCTCGTTTGGATTCCTCGCTTTTTGGGAGGTTACGACAAACGCTCTCCCTTGAACTACCGGTTTTGTCTTGTCTGGTACACCCTTTGATGCCTCCATCCCAGCTAGACTTGACTTTGGTGCACGACAAAATCGGGCTAGGTGACCTTCTTTTCCACAATTATAACACGCTTTGGACTGCATCGTGCAATTTGGACTTATGTGTTCTTCCCCTCCACATTTGTAACATTCAATGGGTGGTCGATTCTCCTTCCTTAACAATGGTCTTTGGTGCCGACGCCTTTCTATCCTTGTTGAATCTCCTCTTCTTGAAATGTCCACTCTTATTGTCATGGCCATGATTACCACCGAAGTGATTATCATTTCTAGCATGTTGATTCCCTCCACGTTTGTTGTCGCCGATTTGATGACTGCTACCACTGGTATTATCGACTTGTCAGTTGCTCTCTCTTGGTTGGGTTGACTCATTATCACGCTCTAATAACTGAGCCCTATTCACAACATCTGAATACAAACACAGTTTGTAAGAAATTAGGTATTGACGTATCTCAGGTTTCAAACCTCTTAGAAACATCCGCCATTCTCTCCTCATTATCAACCAAGTGGGATGCAAACCGAGACAACTTCGGCAAACTTAGCTTCAGTCTTTCGCGCCACGGTCATATTGTTTTGCTCAAGCTTGATGAACTCTACCTCCTTCATGTGACGAATACTTTCAAGAAAGTACTTGTCATTGAACAGCTCTTGGAACTTCTCCCAAGACATTTTCAGTGCAACAGGTTGAGTAAGCTTTACAGATTCCCACCAGTAATCTACCTTTGCTCGCAACATGAAGGTGGCAAAGGGAACCTTTTTCTCCTCGGAGCATCCCAAGACATCAAATATCTTGTTGATCTGCTATATCCACATCTCCGTCTTAAGTGGTTTTGGCTCTCCAAAAAACTCCGGTGGTCCCAGCTCCTTGAACTGCTTAGCGGTGACCGTCCGAGAGTTGTCAGTGTTTTCACCTGCATTTTGGACAGGAGCCATTTTCGCCTGTTGTTGCATAAATTGCATAAAGCCTATGAACATCCCATCGTTCACCATTTCATTGGTGTTATTGTTTACATGAGGATTATTGTCTTCCTGTTGCACATTATCCTGGGCATTAATCTGTGGTGACTCAATGGTTTCATGTGCTTCATTGTTTATCTCAACATTTTCGGATGCCATTTTCAAATACTGCCATAAAACAAGGATTAATTAACATATCATATATTATACCTATACTCTGACCGACCAATTAAATACCAAATAAACTTAGGTAGGTCATATTAGCGAAGGAATTCCCCGTCTCTCCCCTCCTAGTTCTTGTCTCATATCTCAGCCAGGGATCATATCCCTAAGCTTTGATACCAACTGTGACGCCCCCAAAATAGGTATATATCACCCATCTTGAGTTGCCAAATACATAGTACAAAATTCAAATACAACTTATTTATACAGCAGTCGTGTGAAATATGACAAAACATAATCTAAGAGTTTTAATAAGAATATTGTCATCTAGAAAATATCCACACTCAATGGAGTCCTCATTACATTTATTATCACACTATTTAACAGAATAATGAGGACTACTAATGCTATCATCTGGACCGTCACTCCGTTCCTCGACTAGTCCCGGCTACGTTCTCATTTCCTGAAGAGAACAGTGAAAGAAAGGGTGAGCTCAACTAGACCAGTAAGAAATATTATGACTAAGATAATGCAGAATAAATTATCATTAGCCTTCAACAATGTTAAACTGATAAAATACAATAGACATCAAGTTTAACTGCAGCGGAATAAGCAATCCATTAGAAGGGTCAAGTAGAGCATGATATCTACTATGTTCTATGATTTAAAATGTTTTCATCAATTTTTATCGTTGAGACTCAGCTTAATAAATAAACCACATCATCAAGTCATCCATGCACTACGGGCCAAGGATATTCATTAAATCATCATTGGTCATGACTATACCGAATAATCCCTGGTCATAATCATACCAAAAACTGTCCATCAATGCACTACAGGCTACTGAGGACTTTTACCACATCATTTATAACATTACAGGTCATGATTATACCGAATAATCCCTGGTCATAATCATACCAAGTCCATCTATGCACGTAAGCCAAAGATGACTTTCATCACAATACAAGCATGAGGATAATGACAATGACATAATAATTCAATAAAACAAGTTCAAGAATAAATTTTAAAGATTTATAAGTTAATTTATCTTAAAATCAATTACGTCCAAATAGTCAACATGATACTGCTTTGTGTAGTAAAATTCAAGAATGCTCAGAAGAATATTTTCATGAAATGATAACGAATGAAGCACAAATATCCAGGATATTCTACTAATTTCATGAAGTATAGAAGCCAAAACTTTAACCAAATGAGTATCATAGAATATATGAAACTGCAAATAGATTTTCACCCGCCATGAGGTAATCCACGTAGACAGATCATTTCTATAATTTAATAAGGAATGAATACGTAGGATCATTCACCATGCATGTGATAATCCACATAGACAGGTTATTCCAACAAAATAATTAAGAATGGAACCAGGTCATGCGTAATCCGCATGCATGTGATATTCCAATGTAATAATAAAGAATAGAATAACAAAGAATTCACACGGTGCATTCGATAGACCGCATGCATATGAGTTATTCAGCGTAATAATAAAGAATGGAACCAGGTCTAGTGTAATCTGCACAGACAGGATATTACAACAGAATAATAAAGAATGGAATAACAAAGAATTTACCATGCATGCGATAGACCGCATAGACAGGTTTTTCCAATAAAATAATAAAGAATGGAACCAGGTCTAGTATAATCCGCACAGACAGGATATTCCAGCAGAATAATAAAGAATAGAATAACAGAAGAATTTCACTATGTATGTGGTACTTCGCATAGACAGGTTATTCCAACATAATAATAAAGAATGGAATAACAAAAGCTCTCTTCATGAATACGAAAGAAATAATACCCCTTACCTTAGAAAGAAAGCGGATAATCTTTGGAGTAGAGAGGTAGCGAGACTTCTCTTCTTCTTCTCTCTATAATTTCTCTCTATAATAATTGCTCTATAGCTGTAGTGAATTGGTGAGAAATGAAGGAAGAATGAGCTTCTATTTATAGGAAAATATAGTTTCGATAATTGCACGTTTTGGGGCTCGAAATATTACAGTACAATACCTCCAACTTTTCTTTCATTTTTAATTTAGTCCTACAAGTATTACCAAACTTGCACCACCTCCCCTAATAGTAAATAATGTGAATCAATAGTTCAATCATGTGAATCAATAGTTATAATCATGTGAAAATATGAATTACAGTGTAGTACCTCCATCTATATCTTCATTTTTAACTTAGTCATGCAAGTATTATCAATCTTGCACCAACTCCCCTAATAGTACATGAATGTGATTTAATAGTACACACATGTGAACAAATAATTATATAAGCATGTGAATTAGTAGCAATTAATAGCTCATTTATCCGATTAATTACCCGATTTATCAATATAACCCCCAGACATCAATTATCATCAGAATAGATGTCGATTTCCACTAACACTAATAATCCCAACACAATGGAACTATCAAATTCATTTTTAATTAACACGAACTTATTCATTATTAATATTATAACTCACAATATTTAACAACCAGGTCGTTCCCAGGAAAGAGGGGGCTTTTCGATAAAGGTTTCTCTTTATTGGCGCGCAATTAGATGACCAAACCTCTCCTTGACAAAACTTCTAGACATTGTAAATATTGCAATTTAGTAATATAAATAACTTTGTCATCTCAATTATTGATTTAATAATATAACATATTATACAGATGATACTGTGACAATAATTGAATCAATAATATGAGAGATATGATGCAGCAATAATTGAGTATAACTGAGTGACTTCTCACGTAAGCATCAATAACCAATATCGTGTGCTACTATGCAACCACGCCAGACATCGTTTCTTTTTATTCTTGGGTAGTTCAACAGTTTTAACGGTAACACTTCCGCCGTTATTTTTATAAAAAGATAATTCTGTCGTTTTCTTATTACGACAATACTTTCGTTGTGGGGTCCACCAATGATTGTGTCGTTGTACAAATATTCCCTGTTAAAATGAATATTCCTCGACCAATCGAATATTATATAACCACTTGCTTACTTTGCAAAATTTGTAAATATTACCCACAACTATAACATTATATTATATCCACATCATAATATTCAAAAATATATTTCGAGAGAAATTAATCTTTATTTATAAAAGTTGGGGTCTTACAAAGCACCTCCATGGGGGATCGTAAATATTAATATATAAAAATGGTAAATATATATATATATATATATATATATATAGAGAGAGAGAGAGAGATGATCAACCACCACGAAGCACCTCCATGGGGGATCAGAAATGTAAATAAAGCAATAAATGTGATCAACCGCCAAGAAGTAAACTCCAGACGGGACTGAATGTAAATAAAGCAGTAAAAACGATCAACCGCCATGAAGTAAACTCCTGGCGGGACGGAATGAAAATAAAGCAGTAAAAGCGATCAACCACCACAAAGTAAACTCCAGGCTGGATGGAATGTAAATAAAGCAGTAAAAGGCCACAAAGTAAACTCCAGACCTGACAGAAATATAAATATAAATATATATATATATATATATATATATATAGCAAAGAAAACACATGTGATATATATCGATCCCACTCGGTTTATCATTTTTATGATTTGTCGCTATATATATATAAATGTAGTAAAACGCATAGGATGTAAAATCTGTGCTCATCGAATGAGTTCGACAATAGTTTATATATATATATATATATATATATATATATATATATATATATATATATATATATATATAAGCGAACGCCTCAGGATATAAAATTCAAAGCTCATCGAACAAAGTTCAACAACAGTTAATATATATAGGTATATATATATAAAAAAAGAAAATAAACGCTCCGAACGTGAGTCCAGGCTCAATCGAGGCATAACTCGATAATGTTAGTGTGACACCCCCAAATCTAGGTACTTTATTCCTATAAGATTTGATGCTCACTATCCATACATTCATACTATCTACCCAAATAAAATAATATTTAAACCATAAATCCTCCCTTTAAATAGGGTTACATCATTTAATCCAAAAACATCCCAGGTTGTCTAACCTTAACATCATAAAAGTGCAAAAATAAATTTGTTACATCACATCATTATTAAAAAATCTATGACCATTATAATAAATAAAAATTACAAGTCTTCATCACTTGTACATTTTTCCCTTTCCTTTGCTAGTTGAAGGCTCATCTACTTTCTCAACTTTGGCTGCAATAATAATATTTATGCAAGAGTGAGCAAAACAATTGCTCATTGGATATAACGATGAATCAACAGGATAATAATAATAATAATAATAATAATAATAATAATAATAATAATAATAATAATAATAATAATAATAATAATAATAATAATAATAATAATAATAACTGCAAACGAATAGTCTCATCAGAACTGAATAGTACTCTAACAATGATAATCAGAAACTGGAATCCAAAATATGGAATATATATAACTGAGGGTCATAAGACCATGATCTATGTCCACAGTTGCGAGTAATCTTTCAACTCCAACTTTAACAGTCATAAGACTATAAGGACTCCTCGTACTTAGGGGGATCAGCCCTTCGTACAATGTATTGTGCACAAACATTTCAATGCTAAACGTAAATTATCCCCTAATAATAATAGGGTTGTTTATCTTATAATTTAGAGTACAAGTCCGTACTAAAGAAAGTTTGGTTTAGATAAGCTTTCAAGGGTAATTTGAAGTTTAACGAACATCAACTAGAGGACTAGTTGAATCAATAGTGTTTAATAACACAACAGTTGTTTAATAACAACATAACATAGAACAATTGAGAATCATAGGTGAACTGACTATACATATTAAACTCATGTTTGAAATAACTATAGAGCATAAGTATTCAACAAAATGAATAAAATGGTAAACCTTTGCTTGAACAATAAATAAGCTAAGGTTAAGGTCTTATAACATTAGAAATGAAATTACTGAACGTACATTAACTTATAGCAAGCTGAAAACTAAAAACTTGCCCAACATGGTATTAACTCATGCAAAGAATTAAAATAGCTCAACAATAGAGACGAGAGTTCAAAAACTACGTTCATTATACAAGAATATAACTTAAGAAACTTGCTTAACTATAAATAAGTTAGAATGAATCAACCATAATGAGAATTCCAATAATATTAGAGTTAAAGTTTGCTCAAATAAAATTTAGGAACAATTAACTTGTTCAATAACAGTTTAAGATAGAAAACTTGCTCAATCAAAAGAATAAAGCTACACAATGTAATAATAGAACTAGCCCAAAGAAATTGTAGAGTTAGAAAATTTGCTCAATGTAAAAAAAGAGAAGTTTAGAAACTTGCCTCGAGCGTAAGCTATAAAATTAAACTCACGATCACCAACACATAGGTTTAGAACCACAATATCTCTTAGACATACTAAAATACCACAATATATGCATTTCTAGTTAGACTTGTTATGTTAACACAAGTCTTAAACTACTATTCAAGTATCAGAAAATCCAAGTGTTAAACTTCGCAACACCTATTTACTATTTATCATGCTTAATAAATCAAAACACGTCCCTTTCATAGTTTACCAATTTTTTTATAACGTTTGAATTACTAACCACATTTCACTATTTTGTTGTAACCTTGTCATTACTCATTTGACATGCTAACACAACCCTAACCCATGTTATGTTGTTATTCCAAGTCTGCAAAGAAGAAACGATATCTAAACCAAGATTCAAACTGTAGGTACGGCGCATTTTGCTACCATACAAAGGTTCGAGATCTACATGTAAGACAGATTGTTTAGTTTTGGCACAGTAACAAGAATATTTACTGTGCATGTATGCAGGCAGAGACAAATTGATGAACAATGAGTCGACTTTAGCCCAAAAAACATGAATTTCATCCACTAGACAGTAATATCAACATACACAATTGATACAAAACTATTGTAAACATGTTTGTTAACATTTTTAACCAATTAGAACAATTTAACATCAAGTGTACTAGTTTAATTCTTCAAATTTCACATTTTTCATAGAAAACTCAATTTTCTTGACATTCATCCTAAAAATCAACATTGTGAATTTAATACTTGGCCAAATCACTCCATTCAAATTACGTTATGCTCGTTTCTTAATGAACTAACATAATCAAGCTTTAAATTACAATTTCACATACTAATTGGCCACTAAAATTGATACTTTTCATGAACCATATGAAAAAAATACATATATTGTCAAAATTTCCATGGTTAAAAATGAAATTAGCATACAAACTTCTTGTTTTAAACATAACTCTAGCATCATAAGCATGTAACCACAATTATTCAATTATCTAGCAATAATTCGAAGAGATGAAATTTATAGAACATGCAATTTTGCTGTAAAACCCATATATATACATATACATACATATATATATATATATATATATATTACTAAGGTTTTGAACATACCTTCAATTTGCTAGGATAATTCTTGCTAAACTCACTGAATTTGCTGCAAAAATTCTTAAGATTCTCCCAATTCTCTCACAGCTTCTCTCTCAATTCTCTTTGAACTCTCAAACTTAGCGCAACTAGAATGTCTACATCAACTAATAGCCAGAATACGTAATAACAAAGATACAAAATTGATATGGCCATAATAAGCCTCATTAGTTACAACATATAACATATATATTATAAATATATTATATTTATTTTATTTAAATTCAAATTTTAAAAATTCAAAAGTCATAAGGCTTTGTTTGGCAAAACCCTTTAAATCTAAAGAATTAATATATTAAGCCTTGTTTGACAAAAAACTAAATTAAACCCTTTTTAATTTATTTTAATAAACACTTTAATTTGTAATTTATAATTACATCTTATTTGTTTGAATTTCCATATCCAACATTATTCCATAAATTAGTTAAATATTATATTTTAAATAAATATTTCCCACTTTATCAAATACCACAAAATTATAATTTCATGTTATAATTTTATTTGATAATTTAATATACCATTTTAAATTATTAATCACAATATAACACCTCATGTTATAATACAAATCTCTAAATTATAAATTAATTTAATTTAGAAATTTATCTAATAAATTTAGATTCACAAATATTTATTAACGACCATCACATCAATAAATATTTATTCAACAATAAACACCTCAAATAAATATTTATATAATTCAATAAATATTTAAAATTATAATTTGAAATTCTGGATCGTTATAGTTAGTCCATATACATACATATATATATATATATATATATATATAAACAGAAATGATAACCACGGACTGAAATCTGGGCATACACACACAACACGACTCTCAACGTGAAGAAGGGTGTGTGCAAAGATGAAGAGAAAGGCTTTAAAGTGTGTAAGAAGGCTTATAATGGACTGCCAAAGAAGACTTCTATAGCTTTAAGTGGATGAACACTCGGCGCCCGCCGGTAAAAAAATAGCTATAGTGAGCTCACAAGTGTTTAAAATGAGAAAGCATTTAATATAATGTGTGTACAGAGCAAATTAGATAGGGCTTCCTCGCATTTTTTCTCTTGAATATGGCCACCCAAGCCCTCTATTTATAGAGGGGGGAGCCGTAGATGCACCTGCGACTGTCCGGGATGCCCCGGGCTGCGCGGGTCCCATCATCTCGAAGTACGTGCACCCGTGCAATGTGATGTTCGCTCGTACTTGTAGAACTTCAATCTGAGCATTTGATTGAGGTGTATAAGACCTGTTTCGGACTGCTGTTGTCGAGAGCTACGCAATGACATGGGATTAGAGGTTGTACGAAGTCAGGAAGATGGAACCATGTCCTATGTCTTCAAGCTTCAAATTCTATCCGGTGTTCTACCTTGCGTAGTAGTCACTCGGGATTGCAACTCCTTGGTTCTTGTGGGACATTGTTGTGTACAATATATGTTGACTGTTGTTTGTTGAGATTGTTACATGTGGGGTTTAAGGTGGCAATTTGACGACTTTGCCCTTCACCGGGGTTATCTCCGGTTTTGGTGACGTCATGACGACGCTTTCGGGGTTATCTCTCGAGATTGGGCGCCATAAGTCTTCGAATGACCTCAGGGTTGTCTTTGAGGTGTGCCTGTCCTCCCGGGGTTATCTCCGGGTTTGGGAATTGAGTGCCTTGGTGGGAGTTTCGAGGTTGAAGTTGACAGTATGGGTTAAAACGAGCATCTCCAGGGTTATCTCCGGAACTGCATCTGCACTCCTTGGGGTTATCTCCAAGGTTGACATTGTCTTTCCCAGTGTTATTTTCGGGACTGAGACTGAACATCTCGGGGTGATCTGCAAGATGAATCGCCCTTCTTCGGTGGAATTTCCGGTATTTGCACTGCTTTTCACGGGGTTATCTCTGAGGTGGGAAATGATACTCCTGGTGTGTTTTCCGGGGTTGAAACTGAACTTTCGGTGGTATTTTTGGGATTAAGCTAAGCTGTCTTCCAGGGTTATCTTTGAAAGAAGATTTCGTGCTTCCTGCAGTGTTAGTAACAGGTAGGCAAAAAAATTTGAGTGTCTACAGATGCCCCTCTTTATCATATTCATGCAATGCAATGACATGGATAGGATAAAGAATACTAGACACTTGAAATATAACAAGATGTTCATGATGCAATGCATAACAACATGATGCAAATGTATGTGGTTTATTGGATTGTTCTCCAACATGGTGGGATGATTGTCAGCTCCCTGTTACTTCTACCGGGAGAGCACTAAATAAGCAGCCTGATGAACTATCATGGACTTGTGATCCATAGTTACCAGTAACTTTAGGATTATTGATGTTGGGGTTATCACCAAAGTCTTGAATCCTTCATACAGACTTTATCCTGAAGATGTATCTCTCATGTATAGGAAACACTGCGGGATGGATTTTGTCTGTTGAGGATGTGTATAACATATTCCATCATCGGTCCTCCCCGATGAGGATGATCTCTCCTAGTTTTCAACACTAGGACATACCAATGTTCTGTCGGAGTTATTGTCAACAGTTTGTGTCATCAGGGTTGTCTGACCTTTATCGATATGTTAAATCAACGGATAAGATCCCTGTTGGGGATAATGTCAAGGCTACTTGACCTTTGTTGACGTGTACATCAACGGTTAAATTGAGTGAAACTCCGCTGGGAAGAAGAAGGGTTTAGGGCTATGACCATATATTGCCGACATCGGACCTGCGCAAGGTATTTCCGAGTGTAATTTGCAATAGCTGAGATCATCAATATAGTGTACCCTATGTTTAGGCGAATACCAATGAGTGATATGTAAAGCCACAACTTGACCCATGAAAACCAGGATTTTAGGTTATTCTGCTCAATTGCGTAGCGTTTTTATTCCTAATTTAGCCTTTTTAGCTTGTAAGAACTCCTTTACAACTCGAACTGGACTGAGCCGAAGGGGTGGGCCCCACCTTCACTATATCTTTTAAAAGACCTCTGTTAGTAGTTAGGAGTCTATGCCCTATTTCCCTGAATTCTTAGCTGTACAGAGATGTATTAGATGATGATGTACTTAGGAATGTATATACTGTTATTCCCTACATCATATTGCCATCTATTGTTTATCATACATGTATTATGTTATGCATATGTATGTATGTATGTCCAGAGATATTCAGCATTGACCCCTGGATGGTCTTATGGCACGACCCACGCAGATGTCTTCTTTGATAGTTAGCCGCATTGATCATACCCCACCAGTATTGGTGGTATCCCGTCTGAGATCATGGTATGATAGTATGTCGCCTTCAGACAGGGTGACTGTAGATCAGTTATTGCAGCATAC
Source organism: Panax quinquefolius (assembly GCA_020205615.1). Classification (NCBI taxonomy): domain Eukaryota; kingdom Viridiplantae; phylum Streptophyta; class Magnoliopsida; order Apiales; family Araliaceae; genus Panax; species Panax quinquefolius. The sequence continues at coordinate 71,879,223 of CM035173.1, read as the reverse complement.
TATGACTCTCATAATGTTTCAGGTTCCCGTAGGCTTCATAGAGGGTTTGCTGGAGCATTGGATACCAGAGAGACAGGTCTTCCAGTTTGGCATCCATGAGTTAACTCCTACTCTGGAGGAGTTTGCACGGTTGATGGCTCTGCCTTTAGACAAACCTTGTGCGAGGATGGCCATCGGTGACATGAGCTGACAGTTTATGACTCTCACTGGGCTGAGGCGGAGAGTTGTGCAGGATGAGATCACATTCGGTCATGTTATATCCCAGCATTTTCTGATGGATAGATTTGGCTCTGAGGATAGTTATACACGGCACCCCGGGGATTTTACCACGCCGGAGGATCATTGGCACTCGACCAGAGTAGATGTCTTGCTATTGTGCATATTGTCGAATATATACATGCCACGGTACATGGATGAGCTAGATATTGGCGTCATCCTGGCAGTGAGAGCTCTCAGGAAGGGTCACACCATTGTACCGATGATCATAGAAGAGATGTTGAGGTCGGCCACATATTGCAGCACTTACCTTGCAGGGGGTATTCACAGTCAGCTCGGTCATGTTGTATGTGTGTTTTATGTCACACTTGAGACTGATTGACACTTTCAGACGGAATGGGTATTATTTCACCCATGAGATAACTATGCCGTACTCCTTTTAGCCTACGGAGTGTACAAATCCTACATCTTGGTCCGTTTTCCTAGCAGGGATCGGAGATCCGTTTGATATATTGTTGTGTACAGGGCTCAGCTTACCCTACAGCTTCATTACTCATGCTCCGGACATGGATTATCTCCCTCTAACTGGTTTGAGGGGCATGATAACTTACCACCCACTGGTCATGATGTTTTAGTTCGACCAATTCCAGGACTTCCATCCTTTTGAGGGGGCATTGAGTCACCGTTTGGCTTCTCGCCACTTATAAGCAGAGGATAGATCCAGGTTGTACGCCTGTTGGGATCAGCGTGAGCTACCTGTATTTTCTATTAGTAGCCCTGGTTGTTCTACAGACTATTCTGCATGGATGGACACAGAGACGACATTGACTATGACAGTATCCACAGTGCAGGGGATTGATTCTGACGATGGGGAGCCTATGGAGGAGACTTATATTCCCACCGAGGAGGATTTGATTACTGGGTTGCCAGCAATTGTGATGGATTCTCCCACTACGAGTGCTACTATGATTCAGCATTCGGCATAATATTTAGAGCAGAGTCTTCATCTGATGACCTTCGAAAGAGATCAGGCTAGGGACTTGATGTTGACAGCTCTTGATGGGAGAGACGCCGCTTTATTGGATAGAGAGATGAGGCCATACCAGCTAGAGATGCATTGATTATAGAGCGGGACGCTGCTATATCTGCCCAGGATGTGGCCGTCATAGAAAGTGCTTCAGTGAGATCCCTTACGACTGTCATCCTTACCAATATGAGTGCATATATTAATGAGCATCATGCCACCATGTAGTTGGCCTCGGATCTGCTAGCTCGTATAAATACCATTGGGCAGGAGCTTACATTGTTACCTCCATCTTTGGAGAGGGATGCTATGTTAGATCTGATAGTCCACATATATACAGATCCGTAGATAGACTTGTATTTTCCTGCACAGACTAGCTTAGTCATTTTGTCATGTACAACACACACACACACACACACACACACACACACATATATATATATATATATATATATATATATATATCAAACATCATTATATATGGTAGGGAAATATATTTTGATTCACTTCCCTTTCAGTTGTTCCTTAATACTTGCTTGATATTTGTCTGTTTCTTCTGGGCTTGTGATCTTGATGCATTCTAAACTCATCCTTGATGTGTAGACATTGAGACGTCGCAGGATCTTTCAGAATGGATCATTGATCTATGTGTATCCCTACCCTCTTTGGTGTATTGGGACTGGTTTCTGTAAGAAAATGTGTAGAGGAGTGTGACTTTTCCTCTTTGAGATTAACCGCACCATAGATGGTCACTAGTACTGCTATTTAAAAGGAGCCCAGTTAGTTCCATCTCTTATGGATTGGTGTTGCTCTTCAAAGAATCAACCGCAGCTTAGATGGTCGCCAACTCTCCCATTTATGGGGAGGCCAGGTAATTCCATCCCTTTGGTTTGAAGCCAATGAAATGTGGTGGATTGAAGTTTGATCCTAGTACCAGGTGATAAGTATTTGTGTTTTAGTAGGGGGTTAGACTAAACCATAAATAGCTGCCTATGTACTCCTATTAAAGAGGAGATCAGGTATGCATAGTTCGAACCTGGTGTAAGAGGTTCAACGCTGAATGTAAAAGGGTGTAGGAATGTTTTTGTTGTTTTTGTTTATGTAGAGAAAGGACATAAATTTTTTTGTTGTTTTTATTTTTTATTGTGACCAGGCCATTTAGAATATGGTTGCCTACGTACTCCTGGGTATCAGGGAGATTAGGTCGATGTAGTTCGACCCTCAAGACGATTTGCAGCCGAAGAAAAGTTTGAATCCCATGTGCAGGCTAAATTGTGGGGGATAGAAAGTTTGATCCCATGTTTGGGACAAACTGCAGGTGTGAAAAAGTTTGATCCTAAGTTCAGGACAAACTGCAAGTGTGAAAAAGTTTGATCCTAAATTCAGGACAAACTGTAGGTGTGAAAGGTTCAATCCCTAGTGGGATAACCGAAATTGTATGAAAGGTTTGAAATGAAGTGAAACCAGGGTACTGGCTTGAAGAGTATGTTTCCTTGAGGGGCAGAAGAGCATGAAGAAGATTTTGTATATAAGAAAGGGTTAGAAAACATGAATGACTGGTGATCTGATGATCCAAAACCAGGATGTTTGCTTGATGGTAACCTCAGACATAGTACCATTTCACAGTATCTGAGTTAATGAGTTATGGAAGTTCATCTCCGTCCATTTCCTATAATCTGAGAGTGCCTCCTGTCAATACCTCCTTGACAACAAACGGGCCTTCCCAATTTACAGTGAATTTTCCCTTAGATTGATCTTAGTTGTTAATGATCTTCTTCAAAACTAAGTCATGTTGTTTAAACTGTAGTAGTCGGACTTTTCTGTTGTAGGATATGACGATCCTTTGTTGATATAACTGACCATGGAAAATAGTCGTGATTCCTTTTTCGTCTATTAGAGACAATTGGTGATATCTGTCTTGTACCCATTTGTTGGCGGAGGAATATCCTTTGGGGATTCCCGTGTCTCCTCTGTCATTTCCTGCATTAGGATCATTCCATCTTATGTTCTGCCAGGATTATCGCCCATAGCCTTCACCTCATCTGAACTGCCTGTCTCGAGTGGACATCTTAAGCTTTTTATTTCTTTTTCGCCTTTTTTGGTCATGAGGAATTCTATCTCCAGTTCACCATTTTCAATGAGATCCTGGATTTTATGTCGCAAAGACAAGCATTCCTCAATTGTATGTCCAAGTGAGTTAGAATGGTAGAGACATATCTTAGTGGAGTCATAACTCTTTATCTTGTGATTTATAGGAGGCAGTAACTCAGTAATCCTTCCTTCGCTTATCAAAAAGTATAGCATTTCTTCATTGGATTTTCTTAGAGGGGTGAATTTTTGGGCTCTTGTGGAAGTTATTTGATCTTTCTTATTTGAGAATTCGTATTCCTCCGAGCAATTTTTCCGTTGGCGAGATCTTCTAGCAATTTTATCATCCCCATTTCTTGGCCTTTTGATAGTTGATTGAAAAACTGCCTAGTATCCTGATGTTGTCGCACTATCAGCTTAGCTAGCAGATTTACTTGATTTTGGATCGTCTCTAATTTCTGCATTACTATGATACCCTCCTCTGAGTTTTCCGACTTTAGGACATTTGTTCTGTGCCTTTGGGGGTAGTCCTCCCACTTTGATCAGATTTTGAATTTTATGCTTTAAAGACCAATAATCTTGTGTATCGTGTCCTGGAGATCCTGAGTGGTAAGCACATCTTTGGCTTGGATTTTATCTTTTGCTCCCTGGTTCCAAAGGTGGAGCCAGTTTGGTAATTTGCTTATGATCCATCAATATCGCCAAAACATTTTCAAGAGAATCGCCTAGTGGAGTGAACACCTGATTTTCTGTTCTCACAAATTTTCTTTTCTTGTCCTGGAATTGGTTAAATGCAGTCTATTGTTGAAATGGCAGATTGTCTCATTTTTTCCAAATAGGGGGACTGTAGGTTGGTCTACTAGATTGACCCTGTACAGCAAGGGATACATCTTCACTGCCTTTATCGGGTATCCCCTTGAGATCGCTCGCATACTCGTCAGTCTGTATAGTCTTGGCGACTGCTTCCAAGGCAGTGAAGTCTTTAATCTTGCCTACCTTTAGGCCCATCTCTGCCATTTTGCCATGTTTGATCATTTCCGATAATGGCTTTCCTATGCCTGCTAGGATCCTCTCGTAGTACGTAGCTTCTTGGATATCACTAAACGTCATTTCCATCTCAGTTTCTGTCATTGATGGAATGACTTGTGCTGCTAGATGTCTCCACCTTTGGGCATATTCTTCGAAAGATTCAGTACTTTGCTTTTTGACTTTAGTCACTTGGTATCGATCAGGTGCCATTTGTGACTGAAAATTGTACTAATTTAGAAAGGCGTGGGCCAATTCTTCCCAGTTATGGATTTTGGCATTGTCAAGTCGGGCATACCAGGCTTTAGCCTCTCCGATGAGACTCTTTTGAAAAAGTTGCATTCTGAGGCTTTCATCTTCAGCATAAGACCCCAGTTCGTCAATGTATACTTTCAGGTGCGTATAGGGATCGCCTGCCCCATTGTACTTTTCAAACTCTGGGACTTTGAATTTGGTAGGATATCGAGCCCCTGGGAATATGCAGATATCTGAATAGGTGACACTCCCATAATTTCTAGTCCCTTTGATTGATCAGATGGTCTCCTCCATTTGTTGGACTTTCTTTCTTAGATCCCTAGTTTCTTGATCATCCCTGAGATTTGTGATTTCTTTATTGGAATGAGGGTTAGGTATCTGGGTTTCCATCTTTTTTCCAATACCCTGACTGCCCCCTGGTATGAATGACTCGGATTGAGTAGGTATTATTTGGCCCTGGGTTCCTCCATGTGTAGGAGATTTTGTGTGGATGGGTATTTGTGGACCCTGAGTACTTTGATGTAGTTCCTTGAACATAACAGCCAACTCTGTAATTTGATAGCTTAATCTTTCGAACTCCTCGCGAGAGACAGGAGTAGGATCAGACAAGAGTAGGTTAATGCCCTTTTGGACTTTGAATGGGAAACATGATCAATTGCTTCCTTACAAAAGACTTATATAGTTTAGTCTCAAGGAATGTATAAATATTTTCATGCTATAATAATGTGTCCATTTTAGGAGTATTATCCTGTAAACGGGTGTCATTTGATAGCATGTCAAGCCTTAATATGCATGTACACATATTCTTCATATTTTCCATTACATAGAGATGAACATGGAATAAAATTACAAGTAAATGCTTTTACAAGTAATTAAAAATGGAAAGCATGAAGAGACTTTCCTCCGCGTTTGGTTTATCAGAGGCTGACCTATCTTAGGTTACTCTCATGGTTTTTCGGCATGAAGGTTCCCAGATCATCATAATCTACTCGACGGGAAGTTAATTCGGTCTTTCAATTGGAGCGAATCTGCGTGGTGCCTTTCCTGAGCCTCGTTGGAATTAGTCTCCCTACGAGTCCAATAATCAAACACCGACATGATAGCCTCTTGGTGGAGGAACCACACAACATACATTCACATACAACGTGTCTCACCGTATATGAAAATGATGACATGTGTGAAGCACTAATATCACAGATAGATATTTAGCAGTGCAGTAAGTAAAATGCATTCGTATACATTCATCACAAATGTAAATGCAACATTCACACACAAGCATATAACCATTTTGAAAAGCTTGTAATAGCGGCTTAAGCCCTCTTATTGTAGTCCCCAGCAGAGTCGCCACCTGTCGACGTCGGGATTTTTTATTTGTCTCTTTTCGTTACTTATTCTTTGGTGTTCTCATGTTATGTGAGATTTGTTTGAAAAAACAAGTGAAAAAGGTCTGACATGTGTAATGTCGACGATTTGACTTTAAGAGTCGCCAGTTGGTGTTTTTAACTGGTTGCACCAATGCAACCGAAAAGGTTTGCACATTGACCCAGTGATGTGACACTGCTAAACGAGTCTGCGAAACCGATATTCATTTAGGTTCGGGGGCTTGATTATGCGGAGGAAAGGTGTTAGGCACCCCCCGACATCCGTGTTGCCACGGTGACCGCCACTCTTCAAAGAAACTATTATATGAATGTGTGTGTGTGTGTGGATCAATGTGCAATTATCTGAAAGTAGTGCGAGGCCTTGTTCGCACCTATATACATAGGGCTTGAATTTATAGAAAAATTCAGTTTTAACCAGCATATAGCAATTAAGTTTTGTAAAAAGAGGTTTTTCAAACCCTGTGCTCAATAGGAATTGAGACATTTTCATACTTCCATTTTATTATTAAATGTTTGGCTTATTTGCTTTTATTTTCGAGATGCGAAGCATCTTCGAGAAAATAATATACAGCAGTGCCAAAATCCTCATGGGCATGAAAGCCATCCAAGGAAAATCGCATTACTTGTAAATAATGTACAAGTCGCCATAACTAAAAAAGTCCATCACGGAACCGAATCTAGATTGATGGGTAGAATCTGTGATCACATGATTCCTAGGCTCACATGATACCGTTAATTTGTATGGAAAGCGATAGCGCTTATATATATAAATGTCTTTGTAAATATATATATACAGACATGATCAACCACCACGAAGCAACTCCATGGGGGATCAAAAATGTAAATAAAGTAGTAAATGCTATCAACCGCCACGAAGTAAACTCCAGGCGGGACTTGAATGTAAAGAAAGCAGTAAAAGCGATCAACCGCCATGAAGTAAACTTTAAATGGGATTGAAATGTAAATAAAGTTGTAAAAGGCCACGAAGTAAACTTCAGGCCTGACAGAAATGTAAATATATATATATATATATATATATAGTAGTAAACGCACCGGATATAAAATCCAGGCTCATCGAATATGTCCGACAACAATTATATATATAAACATATATATATATATATATATAAGCAATAAACGCTCCGGATATAAAATCCAGGCTCATCGGATATGTCCGACAACAGTTGTATATATATATATATATATATATATATATAAAGCAAGTAAACGCTCCAGACATAAGTCTAGGCTCAATCGAGGCATAACTCGATAATGTTAGTCCATATATAAAATATATACATATATAAGTATATATATACAGACAGAAATGAAAACCACAGACCAAAGTCCGGGCACACAACACGACTCTCATTGTGAAGAATAGTGTGTGCAGAGATGAAGAGAAAGGCTTTAAAGTGTGTAAGAAGGCTTACAGTGGGCTGCCAAAGAAGACTTCTATAACTTTAAATGGATGAATAATCGGCTCCCACCAGTAAAAATGTGACAGAATATAAACTCAAAAATGTTTGAAATAAGAAAGCACTCAGTTTATGGTGTGTACAAAGCAAATTGGACAGGGTTTCCTCGCTATTTCTCTTGAAAATGAAGCCACCCCAAGCCCCATATATATAGAGGGGTGCTGCGAGGTACACCTACATTTGCCCAGTGTCCAAGCGCTTGAGGCCTTTCGTGTGGGTCCCGCAGATGTCAAGATATGTACACTCGAACAACGATCGTTAAGCAGTCGCTCATAACTTTCAATCCGGGAGTCCGATGGAAGCGTGCCTTACCATTCCGGAAAGCTCTTTCCAAGAGCTACACAATGACATAGGATTTGACCTTTTTTGATTTCGGGAAGATGGGACTGTGATCGAAATAGTATTTTTGGGTTTCCGTCAGGCAATTCGGTGAGCCGTTTTGCGTAGTTTTCACTCCGAAGTTAAGATCTGGTTCTTGTGGTACTTCTTTTGAAGCAATTTGAGTTGAAATGAGTGTATTTGATTTGAAGTGAAGTTGAGTTGGCAAAATAACCATTTTACCCCTCCCGGGGTTATCTCTGATTTTCGCTCAGTTGTAGCAGTCTTTTCTCAATGTTATCTTTGAGGTTGTCATGGTGTTGACTTTGAATGTCCTCGGAGTTATCTCTAAGGTTGGCTTGGCCTCCCGGGGTTAACTCCGGGGTCGGGAAATGATGTTGTAGTCCTCCAAGGTTACCTCTGGAGTGTGGAAAAGATGCTTTTGCCCTCCTGCATCGTTAATAACAGGAAAAGAAAATTTCGAGTGTCTACAAAGGCTAAACAATTAAAATAAATTGTTTATTGGTTTAATAAATAATTAAAATATTATTAAGAGATTAATAATATTAGTTTAAGATATTATTAAGTAATTAATAATATTTAGATTAAAATTATTTTTTAAAATATTATTAAATGATAAATAATATTAGATTAAGACATTAATAAATGATTAAAATATTATTAAATGACTAATAATATTATATTAAAATATTATTAAAAGATTAATAATATTAAATTAAAGTATTATTAGATGATTAAAATATTATTAAATGATTAATAATATTATTAAGTGGTTAAAAATTATTAAATGGTTAATAATATTTGTGAATGGTTAAGATATTAAAGATTGATTAAAATATTATTAATTGATTAATAATATTAGTAATTAGATAAGATGTGATTAATGTATGGAATATTATTAAGTGATTAACAATATTAAAAGTAACTAAAATATTATTAAATGATTAATAATATTAATAAAGGATTAAAATATTATTAAATGGTTAATAATATTAGAAAGTGAATAAAATATTATTAAAGGATTAATAATATTAGACAAGAGTTTAAGAAAATGATTATACGATAATAATATTATCAAGAGATGATAATATTTCTAATATTTTTATTATTGAATGGTTAATAATATTTATTATTATTGAATGTTTGATTACATGATTATATGTTAGATAATTTATTATAAGAATAGTGGTGTTATGAGTTATAATATGTTATACTAATTGAGAGATCAATATTATTAATGATAGGTCTTTCAAACAAAGTTAAATTAAATTTCGTAGCAGTAGTTAACAGATCAGGCTAGTTTCCTAACTCAACTTGAGTTATTCTTTTTCATAGCATGACTAATGGATAATTATTGTTGGTTATTCACATCCATGGTGATTATTGTTATTCGCACATAGTGTATTTGATTTCCTGTTCTATTACTTGAACTATGAAATAATTTTAAAGTTCTTTTATCCATGAACTGTTTATAAGCCATGTCTCAACTATTTATTTTGGCTAGACTAATAATTGATTAATCGTTTTATTTTTTGAACTAAGTTGTTATTGAAAGATTTATGCCATTTATTTTGGCTAGATCAATATTAATATTATATGTTAAAATCATAGCATTTCTTTGAAAGCAATCCAAACTATATTGTTATGGTATGGACTCATAATGTAAGACTAAGATGAACAACCCTTATATAAAAAGGGGAATTTATTGTCGGACATACGACCCGCGTGCTATGTTTGAGTATTATGCATAATATAGGGTACAACGAGGTTGATCACCTCACATACTCACAGAAGAATATAGTTAGTTTTGATAACTATTTTATATTCTTGAGGTAATTTGGTTTTATTAACTGATGATTCCTCTAACAGTTCTTGATCCATTGTGATCGTTCAACATGAAATCTTGGAATATCCCACTTTATTGAATATTGTTGTAGTATTGTTAATTCTTCTTAATCAATTGAATATTATTGAGCCTTCGAAAGAATAACAATCTTTCATTCTTGATATGTTATTCAGCTTGGAATTCAAGAAAATTCTTGTTATTGAAAATGACTTATTATTCAACTACTTCACAATCTTTTGAATATTGTTGAAGTTCTAAAGAATTAAACTCTTCTAATCATGATATACCATTCTTTTATTTAAACTTGTTAAGCGAATTAGTTGTTCACCCTTACTATATCATGACATTATTTATGTTAAGCCCGAATGATCGAAGAAAGTCAAAGGCAAAGATAAAGCTCAAGAATAGTTTAATGTGAACTTTCAATTGTTATGTTACCATATATAAATTAATTATGTAAACCTTTTGAGTATCTAATGGTATGTAAGTTAAGTTAAGGTTAGTAAAACCTAGGATAATGTTATATTTTTATTAAGTCAATGTAATGAATGATGTAATTCTTAATGAATGGGTACTTAGATGAGATGTGGATGTTATACCATGAGAACCAAATATGAGATTTGAGGGACCCGGATTTGGGGGCGTCACATTTGTTATAATGCTTGGCCACTCTCCTTTGGTAGGCTGCAAGCCTTACTAGGACTGATTCGCTAACTTCCTCCAACAAATCCAAGTTGAGGCGGATGTCGTCATCTTTATACAGCTCCTTGAACTGACTGATCCGAAGTGAAGTAGGACCAATCTTAAAAAGAATTAGGGCATCGATTCCGTAAGCAAGTCTGAACGATGAATCACCCATCGTCGTCCTTGGAGTGGTCCGGTAAGCCCATAACATACTGAGTAATTCTTTAGGCCACCTTCCATTTGCCTCATCAAGCCTTCATTTTATCCCATTCCGTAAAGTCTTGTTGGTGATTTCTACTTGACCATTTAACAAAGGATGGGCCACTAAATTCTTTCGTTGCTGGATACCCAAATCCTTTAAAAATTATTCGAACTTTGAACCCACGAACTTTCAACCATTATCCGAGACCACCACCATCAGGATCCCAAATTGAAAGACCATAAATTCCAAAAACTTCAAACATTCTTTCTCTATAATTTGCCAAAGAGGTTTTGCTTCTACCCACTTGGTCATGTAGTCGATAGCCACAATTACAAAACTAACTTGACCATTCGCCTTCGGTAATGGGCCCAATATGTCGATCCCCTATACAGCAAATGGAATCGGGGATAAAACAGAATATAATTCCTCTGGTGGTTGATTAGTAACAGGGTTGTTCAGCTAACACTTGGGGCATTTCTTTACATAGTCTGTTGCTTCTTTAAAAATGGTAGGCCAATATTATCCCTATCGAAGCACCTTATAAGCCTACGCCTTTACACCCATGTGATCTCCATAGATCCCTTCGTGAACCTCCCGTAGAACATATTCAGCTTTGGATGGAAAGACACCTCAATAAAGGAGAAGAATAAACCCTTAGGTATAAGTCGCCATCTATAAACACAAAATTCATACTCCTATATTTGATCTTCTTTGCCAACATCTGATCCGAAGGTAAGACACCATTAACCAGATAATCCAAATATGGTGTCAGCCAACAGTTTAATTGCTCAACACACATTACCTCTGAATGCTAAAAACTTGTTAAATTTAAAACCTCTAGATATACTGATCCACTAAATGAGTTTGATTTTGTCATAACCAACATTTCCAGTGCATCAGTGATGAGTGGGATTTATACCCACGAATCGGGAACTCTCTAAACCTTAAGAAGTTGCCTGTTTATTATATTTTATACTGCTTTATTATATTTATTGCTATTTTTGGCTTAAAAGTGCGTTGCAGGGATTATTAGGTCATTTCCAGTTAAATAAGGGTATAACTATCATTTTCATGTATAAAGCATGACCGCTTTGGTTTCCTTTTATAAAGTGGCATCATGACGCCACAAGCACTCGCCACGCCACATCCCTTACTACGCCAAAGACTGACGGTGATTCTATATAAAGGGGGCGTTGTAGCGTGACTTATTGATCAGACAGCCTTGACTTGCGCTGCAACGCCGGTCTAAGGCATAAAGGGTGGCGCCGTAGTGCCACCTTCGCTCTCCAGGTAGAGATCAACTTTTAATGGCCTAAGGAGCTGAGGAATCATTATCATTAACTTTGAGCAACCTCCTTTTATCAGACGGAGAATAGAGAAAATAGAATATCTAGTTTAGGAAGAGAAATAGTTAGATCTTCAAGTACTCCGAGTTCATTGCTTCCTTTATTGCTCGGGCTCTACACGAAGAAGAGAAGAGTTAGAGCCAGAAAATTTTAGAAGAGGAGTTTTCTTTATCCAAATCTTTCATTCATTGCGTATTTTTGAGCATGTTTAATACTTTGAAATTGTTTATTAGTTCTATAGTTATGAACTAATTACATTTCTAGGATTGCAATGTAACCTAATGATTAGCTTAATTGAATTTCTCTCCTATTTATTATAATGAATCATGTTTGAATGGGTTGTTATATTTCATGCTTATTTATTGATTGCTTGGCTAAGGATTTGATATAGGTATTAATTGATATTGGAAAATGGATGTCAATGCCTAACCCTAAAATACAATAACACTTGTTATGACCATGCTTATGGGAATGAGAGCATAAATTACATAATAGAATAGGAATATATCTATTTGCCCTGTGTAACCATTGAGATTAAGGTTAATGACCCTTAGTCTAGTTATTTTCACCATAGGAATATTGTGATTTATCTAGCTAAGGGATTTGCATTTAACCGTCGGAAGAGGCTTGTATGTACTTATGTTCTCAGTTGGACATTCTTATGATTTATTAGTTAAATGGAGAGTTAGGAGATTAGGCGAAACATTAGGGGAGTTGTAGTCCTAGCTTGTCCTACTTGTTACAACTCAATCTCATAATTTATTGTTTTAATCATATAGTTTTAAACACACCATCTTTGTTTACTTGTTTAGATAAGGCCATATTGTTTCAATTTTAGTAGTTAAATAGTGTTAGTACTTTGTCCTCGTGGGTACGACACTCATCATTGTATTACTTGTTACACAGCGTATACTTGCGCGTGTTTAGATATCGGTAATCTGACCAACAAGTTTTTTGCGCTGTTGCCGATGACTTAGTATTATTTGTTTTTCAATATTAATACTAATTCAAAATGATCTTAATTTAAACTAATCTATCTATTTAATCTTCTTCTCAATTACTCTTGAATGTGTATGCCAACTCGCAGGAATCGGAATATAATACCTCTCGATCTTGAGATAAACAGGACTTTTAGACGACTGAGAAGAGAAAGAACTCGGGAAATACCTACTCCAATTATAATGGCCGAGGAAATCTAAAAATCTCTACGGGAGTATGCCATGCCCCACATCACAGATTTACAAGCAAGCATTCTAAGGTCTGCGATTCAAGATAATAACTTTGGAATCAAACCAGGTACAATTCAAATCATACAAAAAAAAATGTTCAATTCGGAGGGTTGTCAAATGATGACCCGAATGATCATTTGATAAACTTCTTGGAAACCTGTGATACATTTAAATGCAACGGAGTTTTCGATGATGCTATCAGACTCAGATTGTTCCTGTTTACTCTTCGGGACAAAGCCAAGAGTTGGTTGCATTCACTTCCTCCGGGCTCCATTACCACATGGGCTGACTTGGCTCAGAAATTTGTGGCGAAGTTCTTTTTTCCCACGAAAATAGTAAGGCTCAGACATGATATCACATCCTCGTATAGTTTGAATTTGAATCTCTTTATGACTCATAGGAGCGATTTAAGGACTTATTGAGATGATGTCCACACCATGGGTTATGTAGCGTCCCCAAAATCTGGGTCTCAAATTACCACAAATCTTGTACACTAGTTCTATAATTATTGCGGAAGATATAAACAGAAATTGTTTATACATTAAACTTGACACACTATTCTCAAGGTCGAGAACCTTCACTTAAAACCTGAATCAATATCCCATCTAACATACAATGTTATTATTATACATGACTGTTACAGATTTAGTTGCACATATAATCCCAAACTGTACTTGTCTTTGTCTTTTCCTGTATCTGACGTATTCAAGGGTGAGCAACAAATTTGCCCAGCAAGTATAAGTTTAATAAATTAAGGATATATCATGATGGAAAGAATTGAACAATAAGCTGGCTAAAATTCTAAAATATAATTGTGAACTAGCATGAACAAATATTCATAGTTGAATGAACATTAAACATGAACAACTATATCTGGACCGAATGGTAATAAAGGTGATCAGCCTTTCATACCTGGTGAACACATGCAATATGCATAGAGTGCGATTCAACAATTCATAGGCATGGTAATCAGCAATGATTAACCATAAACATTTTTTTAATGAAACAACTCGAGGTTGAGTTAGAGAAAACTTGTACAATAATTGAATAAGGGAACTTGCTCAATAAAAGTATAGTTCAATGAAACTTACATTCAAAGAGATAAGGTTCAGAGACTTGCTCATGATATTCATTGAATAAATTAATGCAAGGGTTTAGGATACTTGCCTGTTCGGTTGATTACTGCTATGCAATCTATTTAGCTTTATCTGAAGACCTGATATTAATAATATTGATTTCCAAGTTGGAATAATATCATCACGGTATAAAATAACCTAAACACATTACCACATAATCATATCCACCTATACAGCACTTAAGACCTAGTATCAAGTCAAACTATTGCAGTCTGAGTTGAGTTCGGTACTATTTCGACATCCCAACGGCCTAGTCGGATAATTCACTAGCCGAATTTCCTTAAGACTTTGCCTTAACTGATTCACAACTATCTTAGATAATTATATTATCAATCAAAATATTTTTCAAAGACTCATAATAATTTTCAAATAATTATTATCATTTATTATGATTTTTCAATCATAAATATCATATTTATATGAATTAAATACCACTTAATTCCATTATCATTAATATTTATTTAATATAAAATATTAATGAAATCCTTAACATAATATTATAATATATTTATAATATCTTAAAGTATTTTAATACTTTATCATTACCTTTAAATGATTTTAAATTAATTAAAACCATTATTAAATAATTGCCATTAATATTAAATATTAATGTTTTTCATGACCAAATATCAAAAATTATATTTTATAACTTAAAATATTTTTATAACCATTAAATCATTTTTATATGATTTTTAAACTATTAATTCTATTTTTCCATAATTTATTTTATACAATTATTAAATAAATTAATTACCATTAATAATAAATTATTAATAAAATTCATCACAAAATATTAAAAGTCATTAAAATAACTTAAAATAATTTCTTATAACATAATATAATTTTAAATGATTTTTATGTATTAAAATCATTTTAAGTAATTTATTTAATATTATAATTAAATAAATTAAGTACCATTAATATTCTAAAAATATTAAATATTAATGAAATGTATTCAAAATTATTAAAAACCCATTTTCAGGCTTTAAAATAATTTTTAGAAATTTATTATGTATTTTTAATAATTAAAAACTATTTTTCTCTATTTATTAAATAAAATAATTGATTTTATTAAGAAACTGTCGCTAAAGGGTGCCTATAGCGACAGAACCGTCGCTATAGGTGTTCTTGGGTGTTTTTGAGCCTGCCTAGAAATTCATACTCAGTTCGCAAGGTGGTATGTTTGACCATCATTTAATCTTTGGTTGTTATATTTTTTGGGCTGCTAAAATGTTAATGTTGTAGTACTGATGTAGTACTACAACTCTAAACCAATTTCATGGCCTAATCATTACACAACAGAGAGATTTAATCTCTCAAAAACCTTGTTAGACACTGTTCTTCATTTATGGGTTTTCCAGAAATGAAAAACAGTTCTTACTGCCTACTTTGAGCTCTTAAATCTTTGATGTCCAGGCTTGTTTAATGTGTTCTAATGGTCAAATCTTGTAGCATACATGTCAGGGTAAAATTCTATAACATCATATCATCATAACGTCGTCACATGAGCAAGATATGGCATGGTCAAACCATGTCAGAAATATGGCTCTTGAAGAATCTGGGTTTTTCAGATTTGCAACAAAACAGACGGTCAACTCTAGTTTGACCTTGATTATCTTTCACTCTGGTTATGATCTAAGTGATCTAATGACTTTATTGTGTAGTCCTCATGATAGACTACAACATCAAAACAACAACATGGACAAACTAGCAAACAACAGCAAGATCTAAGGCTTACAAAAATGTTGTCAGACGAAATCTGCGTTTTTGGGTTGCCCAAAAACTCAGTTTTCCTGTTCAGTCAACCCACTTTGACCACTCATATCTTGAGTTCTAGACATGATCTGACCTTGATTCAAGTTCCAGATCAAAGCCTTTACAACATGCTACAAGTCTATAACTTAAAACACAACAAACAACTAACATGTAAGGATCTATGAGCCCTGACATTGGGCTGTCAGAACACAAATTAGGGTTCATAGATCAGTTTCTAAAAACTCATTTTCGTGCATCTAAGTGTTATGGATCTATGATATTACAACCCAGATAACTAAATAACACCCTAATACACAACTTAAACAATAAACAACAACAAATAACATGGATCACATGAATTTCTAGGTTTAGGATTTTTATACCTTTTTAAGCTTGAATCCTTAAATCTGACTTTTGATTCTGATCCTTGGCAAGATATGAAGTGCTCTTATCTTTGTTTCTCACTCTCTCTCACTCTAGATTTCAAAAATGGAGAGAATGGCTTTGGTGAATATGAGAAGTAAAGTGAGCATTCTCTTTCTCTTTAATCTATATATCTAATAAATATAATGTATATAGTTGATCTAGATGGCTGATATTTTAGATATAGGGCACATGGCCAGCTTAAGGTTGGTCACCAACCACTAATAGGACAAGATCTACACTCCATCTCATTAAAAAAATGCAAAAAGGGTAGTTTGGACATTTGACTTATAATTTTAATGGCATAAATGTAACTTGACCAACCCTTAGGTTTTAACCCTTAGGGTTTAACCCTAAGGTTTTATAAATTTAAATTTTTAGCATTTACTAATTAGGTTTTAAAATAGAAAATTAAGATTTCTAATTTATAATTAGGGTCTCCTAATTATATTAAGGTTTCCTAATCACATTAGGGCTTGTAATTAGGATTAATGTTTCCTAATTAACATTAAAATCACTGAATTACCAATTCGATCTTCCCTAGTTATACATTAGGGTTTTGAACTTTTGAAATTAGGATTTTCTAACTAATCAATTAGGGTTATCCCTAATTAAATATATAACCATTAACACTTAAACTTTATACTTATCTTTTAAGTTTCCAAATTAGGGTTTTCAAATTCTGAATTAGGGTTTCAGATTCTCGGTACTAAAATTAGGGTTTCTAGAGCCGGTATTAGGGTTTCTTATCAATCGTTAGGGTTTTCTAACTGAACGTCGAGGTTCTTAATTTATTCTTAGGGTTTTCACTAATGTAATTTATATGGTCAATCCTTGACCCTTAACCACATACTATACACATAAAGCCACCTACATAGATTTATATACCCTTAGATACTTAACCTTGTAAGTCTTTACCACAAGATTTTAAACCCACCAAAATCTTTCACAAAATTTTAAAATTCTTAAAATTCCTTCACAGAAATGCCAAATCCATTCACTTATTTTCTGTCTAAGTCTATTATTTAACCTCTATTCAATCTTTTAAGATTTTATTAAATGGTCCAAATTCTCGGTTTGTCACATTCACCCCTTCTTTTAAGAATTTTATCCCCAAAATTCAACTTACACCTCATACAATGCATACCTATACCATTCATACACATCATCTCATACTACCCAATACATCACTCACAAGAATAAAATTTCCAAATCGTGCTGAGGAGTCATATAGACTATTATCTGTCATTTTTAAAAAGGTTTATACAGAAATTCATCCACAAATCGTCATAACTTACGGACACAAAGGGTGAATAGCCCGGTATGACCTGTACTGATCAAGTATTGATGGCAGGAACAATTTTTCCCCGTTCCTCTTATCTGCCTAGGGCGCACAAAAATTTTCTTACATTAGTCTTTATCAAAATCCGCACCAAAATAATTTGGTTCGAGAAAATTTTCAAAGAACGCCCAGAGTTTTATAAACGTTGGTCTAGCTGAATCAAATAACATAGACTCATATCAATAATCTATTTCAAATGAAATATTTATGTATAGCCAAACCCCGTTGGCAATTAAATTTTTTTTAAAAAAATAGTTTGAAAAATAACGTCATGATACCGTACTGTATTAACATCCTGTTCGAGGATGTCGTCATCGTATGACTTTGTCATAACACATCATACAATAGTGGAACAACGATTTTTAGATCGACATCAACACTAAGTACTCCTGTATTTACAACTCCACCTTTTCTTTATCATTCTTGCACTAAGTTACATGATACATTAATGATAACTAAAACACATTTTGATGTTTCAAATCATTTTCGTCTAGCCGAAACAAATAACGTAGACTATACTCTAAACAGTTCAAAAATCTTTGGAAATAGTTTTTTTTTTATCAATTCAACAGGTAACGATGTGTCGGTGTTCCGAAGTCCACACATACACAATGGTCACCAAGAGTTAAGAACAAAAATTCATTTTCAAAAGCACATAGTGCGTATTTAGCTTGATGTCAAAAGGTTCAAAGTCTAACATAGTTAGGAGTTTTGGAAAAATATATGTCTCCACTAATAATCAATTGCTTAAACAATCTATCTATTCCTATAATCCTTAATACTCCATTCACACAAAATTATACCCATTTCATCAAACTAACCACACTTATGAGTTCAGGAACGTACCACAGTCATATGAGTTTAAGAACTTGTCCTAGTCAGACCTTTGGCGTATATTCGCTAAGGGGTTCATAAACATTTCATATAATCATGAGTCATGAACTTACCATAAGTATAAGTTTTAAGAACTCGTACTTAATCCTATATACTTTACCTATACCCTACCCATCTATTATAAACCTGAGAAAAGAATCACCTTCTCAATAAGTATATACCAAATAGCGCGACATAGACATTTCAATGATTATCAGTGCCAGAAACTAAGTGGCTTTTATACCAACTATAATTCCCCGCCCATAACAAGGAATCATACAACTCAGCTGCTGACATGGGTCCTCAATTGAAATCCCCACCTAATCTTAACTCCCTTCTCAATAAGAATTTTATTCAATCCGTATTCATAATCCTTTCCTGAATCTGTACTAATTCATAGTACAACTGACACATAACATTCTTATCGTAACTTTTCAATCATTCGCTTGATCCTTCTCACTACTATAACCTTATCCGATCACGGGGTGATCTTATCATATTTATTACGATATATTTCTATGCTATGATCGTTTTGTTTTATGATCTCCTATCCCAGTACCTTTAATCTTTTAGACTCTATCTATTCACCACTATTGTTCACCTTTATTATCAGAGTTAGGGAACTCTGTATCTTTACAACTTACCAAGATTCGTCTTTGAATCTTACCGCACACTAACTCTATGTGAGTTAGATCCTATCTTAATCACTACGGTTATTAGTCTAAGGTAACTTTACCCTAGATTTATAACCTACAGCTCTGATACTAAATGTAGCGTCCCCATATCCGGGTCCCAAATCACCACGAATTTGGCACACTAGTTCTATAACTATTGAGGAAGCTATAAACATAAATTGTTTATACATTAAACTTTACTCACTATTCCCAAGGTCGAAAACCTTCACTTAAAACCTGAATCAATATCCTATCTAACATGCAATGTTATTATTATACATTACTGTTATAGATTTAGTTGCACATATAATCCCAAGTTGTACTTATCTTTGTCTTTTCTTGTATCTGACGTATTCGTCCTAATCTGCAAAGTTTATCATGATATAACAATGGTGAGCAACAAATTTACCCAGCAAGTATAAGTTAAATAAATTAAGAATATATCATGATGGAAAGAATTGAACAATAAGCTGGCTAAAATTCTACAATATAATTGTGAACTAGCATGAACAAATTTTTTATAGCTGAACGAACATTAAACATGAACAACTATATCTGAATCGAATGGTAATGAAGGTGATCAGTCTTTCATACATGATGAACGCATGCAATATGCACAGAGTGCGATTCAACAATTCATAGACATGGTAATCATCAATGATTAACCATAAAAAATTTTGAATGAAACAACTCGAGGTCGAGTTAGAGAAAATTTGTACAATAATTGAATAAGGGAACTTGCTCAATAAAAGTATAGTTCAATGAAACTTGCATTCAAAGAGATAAGGTTCAGAAACTTGCTTACGATATTTGTTGAATAAAGTAATGCAAGGGTTTAGGATACTTGCATGTTCGGTTGATTACTGCTACGTAATCTATTTAGCTTTATCTGAATACCTAATATTAATAATATTGATTTCCATGTTAAAATAATATCAACACAGTATAAAATAACCTAAACAGATTACCACATAATCCTATTCGTCTATACAGCGCATAAGACTTAGTATCAAGTCAAACTTTTGCAGTCTGAGTTGAGCTCGGTACTATTTCGACATCCCGACGGCCTAGTCGGACAATTCACTAGACGAATTTCCTTAAGACTCTGCCTTAACTGATTCACAACTATCTTAGATAATTTTATTATTAGTCAAAATATTTTTCAAAGACTCATAATAATTTTCAAATAATTATTATCATTTATCATGATTTTTCAATCATAAATATCATATTTATATGAATTAAATACCACTTAATTCCATTATCATTAATATTTATTTAATATTAAATATTAATGAAATCCTTAACATAATATTATAATATATTTACAATATCTTAAAGTATTTTTAATAATTTATCATTACTTTTAAATGATATTAAATTAATTAAAACTATTATTAAATAATTGCCATTAATATTAAATATTAATGTTTTTTCATGACCAAATATCAAAAGTTATATTTATAACTTCAAATATTTTTATAACCATTAAATAATTTTTATATGGTTTTTAAAGTATTAATTCTATTTTTCCATAATTTATTTGATACAATTATTAAATAAATTAATTACCATTAATAATAAATTATTAATGAAATTCATCACAAAATATTAAAAGTCATTAAAAATAACTTAAAATATTTTCTTATACCATAATATAATTTTAAATGATTTTTCAAGTATTAAAATCATTTTAAGTAATTTATTTAATATTATAATTAAATAAATTAAATATCATTAATATTCCAAAAATATTAAATATTAATAAAATATATTTAAAATTATTAAAACCCATTTTTAGGCTTTAAATAATTTTTAGGAATTTATTATGTATTTTTAATAATTAAAAATTATTTTTCTCTATTTATTAAATAAAATAATTAATTTTATTAAGAAACTATCGCTAAAAGGTGCCTATAGCGACAAAACCGTCATATATAGGTGTTCTTAAAGTGTTCTTGAGCACCCCATAAATTCATACTTTCGATTCAGCGTAGGTGGTATGTTTGACCATCATTTAATCTTTGGTTGTTATGTTTTCTGGGCTGCTAAAATGTTAATGTTGTAGTACTGATGTAGTACTACAACTCTAAACCAATTTCATGGCCTAATCATTAAACAACAAAGAAATTTAATCTCTCAAAAACCTTGTCAGACGTTGTTCTTCATGTAACGTCCCGAAATCCGGTCTATCTTCACATCCGGATTTCGTACGTCACGAATACATCATTCATACCAACATACATCATTATATACTGAAATATAACAACATACATTCTCAATTCCAAGGTTCTAATACCTTATAACCTTGTTCATTACAAATAATGATAATTACATTATTCTTTACATCTTACAAGAGTGATTTTTATCCGCCACCAAGGATACATAACCATTCATTAACTAATCTATAGTTCAATTTCATCTTTCTACATTACAAGTCTTCACTTGATCTTCACGCTCATTCACATACTGAATGGCACTTCATCTGGATACCATCAGTTTGATATTCACGGGATCCTTAAGTTCTTCTAACATAGTTCATTGAAAATGTTTTACATTTAAAGCAAGTGTGAGCATTCAATTGCCTAGCAAGTTATAACAGTTAAACAAACAACTTTAAGAATTCAAACATTCATGTATAACTTTGATAACCGAACAAAGGTTGTGAAGCAACTCGAATAAAAGGAATAATCTTGATTCCTATCATTTTAAAATATTTTTCACTTTTACTTTAAAATACTTTCATTCTTCTACCTTTTTCATACACATTCTGTCTGGCTAGAATAATTAACACAGACTTAAGAATAACGGTTCATGTATAAACAGAACATACTCATATTGAATCAGTTCAATCATAGAACAATTCATCTCATAGAAACACCGAAGTGTTCACATTGTGGCACAAGTGTGACGCCCCCAAAATAGGTATACATCACCCATCTTGAGTCGCCAAATACATGGTACAAAATTCAAATACAACTTAATTATACAACAGTCGTGTAAAATACGACAAAACATAATCTAAAAGTTTAAGAATATTGTCATCTAGACAATATCCACACTCAATGGAGTCCTCATTACATTTATTGTCACACTATTTAACAGAATAGTGAGGACTACTATTGCTATCATTTGTACCGTCACTCCGTTCCCCGACTATTCCCGGCTACGTTCTCATTTCCTGAAGAGAAAAGTGAAAGAAAGGGTGAGCTCAACTAGCCCAGTAAGAAATATTATGACTAAGATAATGCAGAATAAATTATCATTAGTCTTCAACAATGTTAAACTGATAAAATACAATAGATATCAAGTTTAACTGCAGCGGAATAAGCAATCCATTAGAAGAGTCAAGTAGAGCATGATATCTACTATCTTTTATTATTTAAAATGTTTTCATCAATTTTTATCGCTGAGACTCGGCTTAATAAATAAACCACATCATCGAAGTCATCCTCAGACTTTCGGATCAAGGATATTCATTAAATCATCAATGGT
Source organism: Panax quinquefolius (assembly GCA_020205615.1). Classification (NCBI taxonomy): domain Eukaryota; kingdom Viridiplantae; phylum Streptophyta; class Magnoliopsida; order Apiales; family Araliaceae; genus Panax; species Panax quinquefolius. Next base: position 71,856,410 of record CM035173.1, on the reverse strand, counting down.
CATGACTATCTTTGAATAATCCTCGGTCATAATTAGACCAAAAGCGTCCATCAATGCACTACAAAGCTCTCGAGGACTTTTACCACATCATTTATAACATTACAGTCATGATTATACCGAACAATCCTCGGTCATAATCATACCAAGTCCATCTACTGCGGAAGCTAAAGATGACTTTCATCACAATATAAGCATGAGGATGATGACAATGACATAATAATTCAATAAAATAAGTTCAAGAATAAATTTTAAAGATTTATAAGTTAATTTTTCTTGAAATTAATTACGCCCAAATTGTCAACATGATCATTGCTTTTGTGGAGTAAAATTCAAGAATGCTCATAAGAATATTTCCATGAAAAGATACTGGGATGAAGCGCATTAAATATCCGAGGATATTCTACTAATTTAATGGAGTATAGAAGCCAAAACTTTAACCAAATGAGTATCATAGAATATATGAAAGCGCAAATGGATTTTTTCACTCGCCATGCGATAATCCACGTAGATGATCATTTCCACAATTTAATAAGGAATGAATACGAAGGATCATTCACCATGCATGTGATAATCCACATGTAGGCAAAGTTATTCCAATGAATAATAAAGAATGGAACCAGTCATGCGTAATCCGCATGCATGTGATATTCCAACAAAATAATAAGGAATGGAATAACAAAAGAATTCACCATGCATGCGATAAACCGCATGATAAAAGTTATTCCAATGTAATAATAAAGAGTGGAACTGTGTTCAGCGTAATCCGCACAGACAGGATATTCCAACAGAATAATAAAGAATGGAATAACAAAGAATTCACCATGCATGCGATAGACCGCACAGACAGGTTATTCCAACAGAATAATAAAGAATGGAATAAGAGAAGAATTTCACCATGTATGCGGTACTTCGCATAGACAGGTTATTCCAACATAATAATAAAGAATGGAATAACAGAAGCTCTCTTTATCAATACAAAAGAAATAATACCCCTTACCTTAGAAAGAAATTGGATACTGGAGTAGAGAGGTAGCAGACTTTTCTTCTTCTTTCTCTCTATAATTTCTCTCTATAATAATTGCTCTAAAGCTTTAGTGAATTGGTGAGAAATGAAGGAAGAATGAGCTTCTATTTATAGGAAAATATAATTTCGATAATTGCACGTTTTGGGGCTCAAAATATTACAGTACAATACCTCTAACTTTTCTTTCATTTTTAATTTAGTCCTGCAAGTATTATCAAACTTGCACCACCTCCCCTAATAGTAAATAATGTGAATCAATAGTTCAATCATGTGAATCAATGTTATAATCATGTGAAAATACGAAATACAGTATAGTACCTCCGTCTATACCTCTATTTTTAACTTAGTCATGCAAGTATTATCAATCTTGCACCAACTCCCCTAATAGTATAAGAATGTGAATCAATAGTACACACATGTGAACAAATAGTTATAATCATATGAATTAATAGCAATTAATTGCTCATTTATTCGATTAATTATCCGATTGGTCAATATAACCTCCAGACATCAATTATTATCGAAATAAATGTCGATTTCCACTAACACTAACAATCCCAACACAATGGAAATAATTTTCTCAAAAATTTTATTTTTGAAATTTTGAAGTTTGACGTTTTCCGAAAAAGTCAACTGTAGACTTTTTTGACCAAAAAAATAACCCCGACAAATGTTGTGTTTATAGTCTATTTCTACTAATTTCATCGTTCCGGACTCAAATATCACGTCAACGTCTCCAAATTCAACTCCGAACTCAAATTCAATTTTTAATAACATTCATCATTAATATTATAACTCACAATATTTAACAACCAGGTCGTTCCCAGGAAAGATGGGGCTTTCCGATAAGGATTTCTCCTTATTGACGCGCAATTAGATGACCAAACCTCTCCTTGACAGAACTTCTAGACATTGTAAATATTGTAATTTAATAATATGAATAACTTTGTCGTCTCAATTATTGATTTAATAATATAACATTTTATGCAGATGGTACTGTGACAATAATCGAATCAATAATATGAGAGATATGATGCAGTAATTACTGTAGCAATAATTGAGTATAACTGAGTGACTTCTCACATAAGCATCAATAATCAATACCGTGTGCTACTATGCAACCATGCGTATTACTGTACTTTTACTACCGGGTAGTTCAACAGTTTTAACGGTAACACTTACGCCGTTATTTTTAATAAAAGATAACTCTGTCGTTTTCTTACTACGACAATACTTCCGTTGTGGGGTCCACCAATGATTGTGCCATCGTACGAATATTCTCTGTTAAAACGAATATTCCCTGACCAATCGAATATTATATTACCCACAACTATAACATTATATCAAATCCACACCATAATATTCAAAAAAAATATTTTGAGAAATTTAAATCTTTATACATAAAATTTGGGGTCTCACAATCTCCCCTCCTTATGAAATTTCATCCTAGAAATTAGGGTGCGTACCTGGTATGTCGAAGAGGTGAGGATACCTTAATTTCATCTCAGATTCTAACTCCCAGGTCATTTCCTCCACATCGTGGTTTCTCCACAAAACTTTTACTTGAGGTATAATTTTAGAGCGTAGAATATGATCCTTCTTATCCAAGATCTTAATAGGTAACTCTTTATACGTTAAATCTTCTTCTATCTTGTATGGTTCTAATTCAATAATATTGTTCGGGTCTTTCACATATTTACGTATCATAGATATGTGAAAAATGTTATGAACACGAGATATACTTGGCGGTAAGGCGAGTCTATATGCCACAGTTCCTACTCGTTCGAGGATTATAAATGGGCCAATGAATCGAGGATTGAGCTTTCCTCTCTTTTCAAATCTCGTAACTCCTTTCCATGGAGCAACACGTAACAACACATGATCTCCAATATTGAATTCCACGTCTTTTCGATGAAGATCAGCATAACTCTTTTGTCGATCTTGTTAGGTTTTTATACGTTGTCGGATCGTTTGAATCTTTTCCGTAGTCATACGTACCAACTCCGGTCCCAACAATGTTGCTTCACCCACCTCATCCCAGCATATTGGAGAACGACACTTTCTTCCATACAACGCCTCAAATGGAGCCATGTCAATACTTGCTTGATAACTATTGTTGCAGGAAAACTCCACCAATGGTAAGAACTTGTCCCAACTTCCCATGAAGTCAAGGATATAGAGTCTTAATAAATCTTTAAGGGTTTGAATAGTCCTCTCTGATTGTCCGTCCGTCTGAGGATGATATGCCGAACTAAATCGTAAATCCGTGCCCATAGCTTTTTGCAAACTAACCCAAAATCTTAAAGTGAATCTTGGGTCTCAATCAGAAACTATGGATACTGGCATACCATGCAATCTTACAATCTCATTTATATACATACTAGCAAGGCGTTCAAGTGTATAAGTTTCTCGATTCGGAAGAAATGAGCAGACTTGGTCAATCTATCAACAATGACCCAAATCGCATCTATGCCTTGAGAAACCTTGGGAAGACCGGTAACGAAATCCATGGTAATGTGCTCCCACTTCCATTCTGGAATTTCAAGTGGTTGCAATTGTGACGCCCCCAAAATTAGGTATACGTCACCCATCTTGGGTCGCCACTTACATGGTACATAAATTCAAATTCAACTTACTAATATAACTGTCGTGTACAATACGACATAAATTGTGAGTATGAATACAAATATTGTCTGCTAGATATTATACAAACTCAAAAGGAGTCCTCATTACAACTATTATCACACTATTTCACGAATAGTGAGGACTACTAATGCTATCCTCTCGGACCATTACTCCGTTCTCGACGACTTGTCCAAATTTATGTTCTCATTTCACAAGAGAATAAAGTGAAAGAAAGGGTGAGCTCAACTAGCCCAAAGAAGAAATATTATGACTAAGATAATGCGAATAAATTATCATTAGCCTTCAACAAATGTTAAACCGATAAAATACAATAGAAAACCGGTTTAATCATGGCAATGAATATGCAATCCATTAAAAGAGTTAAGTAGAGATTAAAATCTACTATCTTTTAGGTTTTAAAAGGTTTTCATCAATTTTTTTATCATTTGAGACTCGACAATAAATAAACCACCACATCTAATCATCCCGTACCACGGTCAAGGATTTTCATCAAATTATCAATGGTCATGACTATACCGAATCACCCCTGGTCATAATCATACCAAAAACTATCCATCAACGCATTATGTGCCATCGAGGACTTTTATCACATCATTTATAACAAGCCGTGATTATCTTAGAATGATCCTCGGTCATAATCATACTAAGTTCATCTATGCACGTAAGCCAAAGATAACATAATATATCATGAGGATGATGACAATGACATAATAATTCAATAAAACAAGTTCAAGAATTATTTTATCCAGAATTAAGTAACGCCCAAATTGTCAACAAGATAATCTTTGTTTTGTAGAGTAAAATTCAAGAATGATCGGAAGAATATTTCCATGAAAAGATCTTTGGATGAAACGCAAATATCAAGGATATTCTACTAATTTCATGGAGTATAGAAGTCAAAGTTTTAACCAACTAGGTATAATAAAGAATGGAATAACAAAAGAAATCACCGTGCATGCGGTGCTTAGCAGATGTATAAAAGTTATTCCAATGTAATAATAATAACGGAACCGTGTCGGTGAAATTAAATGCAAGCTGTGATGATCCAACAGAATAATAAATCTTTGAATAATAAACAATGGAACTGTGTCGGTGTAAAACACATGCATGTGATATTCCAAATGTAATAATAAATGCGGAATAATAAACAATGGAACCAGTCGGTGTAAAACACACGCATGAGGATATTCCAGCAGTAATAATAAAGAATGGAATAATGAAGAAGATCACCAAGTATAGGGATTTGGCAGATATCTGAGTTATTCCAATGAATAAATAAGAATGGAATAACATAAGGATTTCACCAAGTATAGGGTATGCCGCATATACAAGTTATGTATATAGGTATACCACTTTTACAAAAGTTATTCAATGAATAATAATGAATGGAATAATGAAGTTCTCTTCATGAATAAGAAAGAATAACACCCTTACAGGTACAACAAATAATACCCCCTTACCGTAAAAGAGACACTTTGGATATCAAAGTAGTGAAGTACCGTATACTCTTCTTCTTTCTCTCTATAGATTTTCTATCTATATCTTCTCTCTATAATTTCTCTCTCTAGAGTTTCAGTGAATTCGTAAGAAAATAATGAAGGAATGAGCTTCTATTTATAGGAAAATAGAATGCATAGTAATTAATCCATGAACGGTCCAGATTGATTTACTTTAATCTGACGGTCCATATTTAAAGCAAAATCTTTTAAATAAAATAAAATATATTTTATTTATATAAAAACATTTTACTATGCAAACACTATGCAACACTATGCAAAACACTATGCAACACTATGCATAATAAAATATAATATATTCTATTTATAGAATAACTTTAATAAAGTATTCATTTTATATAAAAGATGTTTCATTTTATTACGTTAATAATACTGAATAAAACAAAACGTTATTATCGCTTATAATAATTCATATTATTAATAAAACAATAATGGAATCAAACTGAGTGACTTCTCACATAAGCATCAATAATCAATACCGTGTGCTACTATGCAACCACACGTATTACTGTACTTTTACTACCGAGTAGTTCAACAGTATCAACGGTAAAACTTCCGTCGTTATTTCAATAAAATATTTTTGTCGTTTTCTCAATCCGACAATAATTCTGTTGTGGGGTCCACCAATGATTGAGTCGTTGTACGAATATTCCCTGCTAAACCGAATATTCCCTGACCAATCGAATATAATATAACCACTTGCATACTTTGCAAAATTTATAAATACTACCCACAACTATAATATTATCTCAAATTCACATCATAATATTAAAAATTATTTCGACAAAATTTAAATCTTTATTGATAAAATCTGGGGTCTCACAATCTCCCCTCCTTATGGAATTTCGCCCTCGAAATTAGGGTACGTACCTGGTATGATAAAGAGGTGAGGATACCTTGAATACCTTTATCGTTGAAAACATTAAATTCATCTTTGCAATCCGGCCAAAGATATTCATTAACAATTCATCTTTGCACTACAGGCTAAAGATATACAACTGTAAAACTAATAATACTGAGACTCAGCTTAATAGTATCACAACCATGAATTATTCATGCACTACTGGCTAAGGATATTCGTGTTTTCAATTACGGTCATGATTATACCGAATAATCCGTGGTCATAATCATACCAAGTCTATCAATGCACTACGGCCAAAGATGACTTTTACCACATCCATGAATTAATATTTCATTGCTGAGACTCAGCTCAATAATTAATCCATATCATCGAATCATCCCTGCACTACAGGCCAAGGATATTCATTAGTATCACGACCACGAATTATCCATGCACTACGGCCAAAGATAATCGTGTATTCATTAGTATCACGACCACAAATTATCCATGCACTACGGCCAAAGATAATCGTATATTCATTAGTATCACGACCACAAATTATCCATGCACTACGGCCAAAGATAATCGTGTATTCATTAGTATCACGACCACAATTATCCATGCACTACGACCAAAGATAATCGTGTATTCATTAGTATCACGACCACAAATTATCCATGCACTACGGCCAAAGATAATTGTGTATTCATTAGTATCACGACCACAAATTATCCATGCACTACGGCCAAAGATAATTGTGTTTTTAATTACGGTTATGATTATACCGAACAATCCCTGGTCATAATCATACCAAGTCCATCTATGCACTACAGGCCACAGATGACTTTCAACATAATATAAGCATGAGGATAATCAATCAAATGAGATAAAGGATAAATATTAAACATTTATAATATAATTTATCCAGGATTCAAGAATATCCTCATGTTATCAATCACTTAATAATCTCATAATCTAATATCATTAATATTATAACAATATTTTAATCACTTCTTAAATTTATAAACAATTTATCTCAATTGTTTACGCTTTACCATATAATGCATTTAATCATTCAAAATGCCATACTCATAAGATATCATCACCAATGATCAAATCCCTCATCAAAAAATATGCATATACTCTATATAGGATTCTCTAGCCATAAAATCCTATTTTCAACTTTGTTACTTCACATAACATATTTAACTCATATGTTCGTAACTAAACTATTTTCATGAAAAATACCAAATCAGTTCCAAAAATATTTCTTTTCTGGGATTTAGCATAATATAGTCCCATAATGAAAATACATTTTTCTCGTAATTTTTAAAATTCATTTACTATTTTTCAAAAATTAATTTCTAATTAATTCCTTAAGAAATTAGCTACCTCAAGTTAAACTCCAAAAATTCCCAAATCTTGGCAGGACTTTACACATGTTAATGTGAGCCTCCAGTTTAAATTTCATGGTCATCGGAGTTATAGAACTCGGTTATAAGCGTTTTAAATCAAAAAACCTAAATATTGAAATAGTCATAACTTGCTCATTTTAAGTCAGAATGAGCTCATTTTTGGACAGGAGGTACTTTATACCATATACTTTCATGTCCCAAAAGGCTAGAATTTTTCTTATAATTTAAGTGGCCGAAACAGCCCCTCTAAAATCATGGCAGCAGCTTTTTCGATTTTTGCAGCTTTGCACTCCTTTGCTAAAATCAGTCCACACAAAAATCTACAACACCTTTTCCAGTAATTCCACTTGGATTAGTTAGGTAACTCATAGATCTAACTCTAGGACTTTACCACACTCAAAAATTCAAAATATAATAGGAGATATGGTCAATTGAATTTCATGTTACGTTTTTCACCAAAATCTGATTTTCAACTCTTTGTGATTTCTAAGAAACTTTCATGTTTTCACATAATAACCAACATAACTCATCATAACACTTACTAATACTTTATATACCCGTGATTTTCATTAGTCCAATGCTTTTATTATGACTTTCATCATAATCCTCGTAAACAGATCCTTTTAGTTGAAGAAATATTTGAGGGTTTAAGAAATGGGTTTTTGTACTGGGGTCAATAAAAAATTCGATTTCACCTTCTAGGGTAGGCTAGGAAGTCTTCAAGAATACGCCAAGAAATTTATTAATGATAGAAATATCATTCAAAACTGTTACTCTCATCCAAGACTTGGATAGTACGTCACATTAATATCAACTGTGACTTATATCCCTTAACCTGGATAGCACCTCACAATGATACCTATCAACTTGCCATCTTCAGTCACGACATCGCCTCTGAGAAAGTGCCGCTTTGCATTCCACACAAGGAAGTCAACAACGAAAGGATTGGGGCTCTTTACTTATGGCTTGATATAACAGTGATTAACTTTAGGGTTTGGTTACTTTGAATTCGTATAACAGGTTGGTTAGGAATATGAAAGCTAACAACCTTACAAAAAGAATAATGAGTAGTTAATCAATCGTTTTCAAAAATTACCTCAAAGACAAGTATTTTCAAAGAGATAAGATCGTGAAAGTGTTTATTTGAATCAAACAAGATTTAAAAATAGTAGCGGTAACGAAGGCTCCTACTAACGAAGTTTCAACCAATAAGTCAAAGTCTAACTTCTCCGGAGTCAAATTTAAACGTTGAACGCAAGCAAGAGAGATAAAATAAGGTGTAGAACCGGTATCTTATAAGGTATAGACTTCGCAATTTATAATTAACTAACCCGTGCTAACTTTGTTCGGTTTACTCGCTTTTTGAGAAGTCATGAAAAATGCACTTCCTAAAACCAACGACTTTGTTTTGTCCATATCCACCCTTTGGTGCCACCGTCCCAGCTAGACTTGACTTTGGTGCACAACAAAATTGAGCTAAATGACCTTCTCTTCTTGCAATTTCCACTTCTATTATCTTTGCCATGATTACCACCGAAGTGGTTACCATTCTTAGCATGATAATTTCCCCCACGATGGTTATCATTGTTCTGATAGCCGTTGCCACCAGTATGATTATTATCGTGTTGTTGGTCGTTACCTTTTGTTTGAGCTGAATCAACACTCTCATGTACTTCATTGCTTATCTCAGCATTTTCAGATGTCATTCTCAAACACTGTCACAAAACAAGGGTTAATTAACATAACACATATTATCCCTATACTCTGACCGACCAATTAAATACCAAATAAATTTAGGTAGGTCATACTAGCGAAGGTATTCCCCGTCTCTCCCCTCCTAGTACTATTCTCACCTCTTAGCCAGGGATCATATCCTAAGCTCGATACCAAGTTGTGACGCCCCAAAAATTAGGTATACGTCACCCATCTTGGGTCGCCACTTACATGGTACATAAATTCAAATACAACTTACTAATAATATAGCTGCGGTATAATAATACGACATAAACCGTGAGTTTGAATACAAATATAGTCTACTAGATATTATACAAACTCAAAAGGAGTCCTCATTACAACTATTATATCACACTATTTCACGAATAGTGAGGACTACTAATGCTATCCTCCGGACCATTACTCCGCTCCACGACTTTCGTCCAAATATATGTTCTCATTTCACAAGAGAAACACGGTGAAAGAAAGGGTGAGCTCAACTAGCCCAAGAAGAAATATTATGACTAAGATAATGCGAATAAATTATCATTAGCCTTCAACAAGTGTTAAACCGATAAAATACAATAGACAACCGGTTTAATCTGCAGCTGAATATGTAATCCATTAAAAGAGTCAAGTAGAGAATAAAATCTACTATCTTTTAGGTTTTAAAAGGTTTTCATCAATTTTTTTTATCGCCGAGACTCAAATTTTAATAAATAAACCACCACATCTAATCATCCTCGTACCACGGCCAAGGATTTTCATCAAATTATCAATGGTCATGACTATACCGAATCACCCTCGGTCATAATCATACCAAAAACTATCCATCATCTTGACATTGTGCCAATCGAGGACTTTTATCACATCATTTATAACAAGCCATGATTATACCGAATGATTCCTGGTCATAATCATACTAAGTTCATCTATGCACGTAAGCCAAAGATAACATAATATATCATGAGGATGATGACAATGACATAATAATTCAATAAAAAAGTTCAAGAATTATTTTATCCAGAATTAGTAACGCCTAAATTGTCAACAAGATAATTTTTTTTGTAGAGTAAAATTCAAGAATGATCAAAAGAATATTTCCATGAAAAGATACTGGATGAAACGCAAATATCAAGGATATTCTACTAATTTCATGGAGTATAGAAGTCAAAGTTTTAACTAACTGGGTATAATAAAGAATGGAATAACAAAAGAAATCACCATGCATGCGATTATCAGATGTATAAAAGTTATTCCAATGTAATAATAATAACGGAACCAAAGTTAGGTGAAATTCACACCGACAAGATGATCCAATGTAATAATAAATCTTTGAATAATAAACAATGGAACCAGTGTCCTGTAAAACACACGCATGTGATATTCCAAATGAGAATAATAAATGCGGAATAATAAACAATGGAACCGGTGTCGGTGTAAAACACACGCATGAGGATATTCCAATGAATAATAAAGAATGGAATAATGTAAGAAGATCACCAAGTATAGGGGATTCATGATATCTGAGTTATTCCAATGAATAAATAAGAATGGAATAACATAAGGATTTCACCAAGTATAGGGTATGCCGCATATACAAAAGTTATGTATAGGTATACCACTTTTCAAAGTTATTCCAATGTAATAATAATGAATAGAATAATGAAGTTTTCTTCATGAATAAGAAAGAATAACACCCTTACGGTGCACAACAAATAATACTTCTACCGTAAAAAGACTTTGGATATCAAAGTAGTGAAGTACCGAATACTCTTCTTCTTTCTCTCTATAGATTTTTCTCTATAGATTCTCTCTATAATTTCTCTCTAGAGTTTTAGTGAATTCGTAAGAAAATAATGAAGGAATGAGCTTCTATTTATAGGAAAATAGAATGCATAGTAATTAATCCATGAAGCGGTCAGATTGATTTACTTTAATCGACGGTCCATATTTAAATCAAAATCTTTTAAATAAAATATAATATATTCTATTTATATAAAAACATTTTACTATGCAAACACTATGCAACACTATGAAAAACACTATGCAAAACACTATGCAACACTATGCATAATAAAATATAATATATTCTATTTATAGAATAACTTTAATAAAGTATTCTGTTTTATATAAAAAGATGTTTCGCATTTTATTACGTTAATAATACTTAATAAAACAAAACGTCATTATCGCTATAATAATTCATATTATTAATCGACAATAATGGAATCAAACTGAGTGACTTCTCACATAAGCATCAACAATCAATACCGTGTGCTACTATGCAACCACACGTATTACTGTACTTTTACTACCGAGTAGTTCAACAGTATCAACGGTAAAACTTCCGTCGTTATTTCAATAAAATATTTTTGTCGTTTTCTCAATCCGACAATAAATGAATTACATTAATAGGGTCCACCAATGATTGAGTAGTTGTCACGAATATTCCCTCGCTAAACCGAATATTCCCCGACCAATCGAATATAATATAACCACTTGTATACTTTGCAAAATTTATAAATACTACCCACAACTATAATATTATCTCAAATTCACACCATAATATTAAAAATTATTTCGACAAAATTTAAATCTTTATTGATAAAATCTGGGGTCTCACAGCAATGGATCTTTTGGTACTTGATGCTCTGCCTTGACTCGTTGATAAGTTAGACACCTTGAGATAAACCCCGCTATCTCTCTCTTCATATTGCCCCACCAAAATGTATGTCGAAGATCACGATACATTTTGGTACTCCGAGGATGGATTACAAACGGTGTGTTGTGCGCCTCCATCATGATTTTATACTTCAAGTCAGAGTCGTTAGGAACACAAAGTCTGGAGTTGACTCGAAGTATTCCTTCTTCATCGATTCTTGCTTCCGGAATAGCACCTTCTTGCACTTTCTTCCTCATACGCATCAGCTCCAGGTCTGTAGCTTGAGTAGCTTTAACTTTATCAATTAAAGTCGGTTCTACTCGTATATTCGCCATCATCATATGGGTCCCTGGAGTCTTTAACTCTATCTCAATCCTTTGTAAGTCATACAAAATGGGCCTTTACATTGACAATATCACACTCATACCCGCATATAATCTTCTACTCAATGTGTCAGCTACCACATTCGCTTTTCCAGGATGGTATTGGATGGTATGATCATAATCTTCAACAGCTCGAGCCAACGTCTTTGGCGCATGTTACGTTCATTTTAGTTGAAGATATATTTGAGGGTTTTGGGTTTTGTACTGGGGTCAATACAAAATTCGATTTCACGCTCTAAGGGTAAGCTAAGAAGTCTTCAGGAATACGTCAGGAAATTTATTAACAATAGAAATATCATTCAAAAATGTGACCCTCGTCCAAGACTTGGATAACACGTCACATTGATTTCTATCAACTTGCCACCGTTATTCACGACATCCCCTACGGATATTCTAGCTTCAGTGTATTCCAAGACTTGGAAGTCACCAGCGAAAGGCTCAAGGCTCTTTACTTATGGCTTGATATGACAATAATTGACTTTAGTGGTTTGGTTTCTTGAATTCACATAACAGGTTGGTTAGGAATATGAAAGCTAACAACCTTACGAAAATAATCAATTTTAGCATGATGAGTAGTTAACTAATCAATCCCTAAAATCACATCAAATGCAAGTATTTCAAAGAAATAAGATCGACAAGTAACGTGAAAGTGTCGATTTGAATTAAACAAGATTTATAAATTGTGGAGGTAACGAATGTTTCTCCTAACAGAGTTTCAACAGATAAAAGAGCCATGTTCAAACATTGAACACCACTAGGTGAAATAAAAGAGTGGTAGAACCGGTATCAAATAAAGTATAAACTTCGCTAGATTTTATGATTAACTTACCCGTGATAACTTCATTCGGGTTCCTCGATAAACGCTCTCACTTAAACTACCGAGTTTGACTTGTCTGGGACATCCTTTGGCGACACCATCCCAATTGGACTTAAATTTTCTATAGAGTACATTCCACCCTTAATTGCTTCGCCACATTCCTGATCCATGATTCGAATCATTACTCTCTGATCCATATCGAATTGGGGTTGACCATTCTGCACCGGGTAATTCCGAATTCGATGTTGGATTCTCCCAATTGCTGTCCAAAAAGCGAAATCCATCTCATCTATTTTAGCCTTATTAGATCGAATGTCTTTTTCTACAATATCAACGCGTCGTGCGACTTTTACCTATGCATCATCTATTCTCATTCGTTCATTTGCTTCTTCTTTAATCAAAACCTTGATCATAGCATTCTCAGATTCCAGCTCTAATATCTTATACTGTGACGCCCCCAAAATAGGTATACATCACCCATTCTCGAGTTGTCAATACATGGTATGTAAACAACTACAACTTTATTATTACAACAAGAAACTGTGAGTTTAAATACAAATATTATCTTCTAGACAATATCTATACTCAAATAAATCCTCATCACATTTATTGATACATTATTTTACAAAATGGTGAGGACTACTAAACAACTCTCTCTAGAACCTTCATTCCATACCCCACTGCATACTCGCTTATATTCTCGCCTCCCGAGAAAAATGGAACAAAAAGGAAAAGGGTGAGCTCAACTAGCCCGAAGAAAGAATATTATGACTAAGATAATATACAACAAATTATCGTTAGTCTTCAACAGGAAAAATCTAATAGAATACAATAGACAACAAATTTTAAATCAATATTCGCAATGGAAATAATAATTCATTAGAAGAGTTAAGTAGAGAATGCAAACTACTATCTTCTATGTATGAATTTAAAAGTTCATCGCTCATCTTTTATCCCTCGTAACATCAATCAATATACATCCGAATCAAATATTCATCTTTGCACTACTGTGCCAAAGATATTCATCGATTGGTCATGTTCATCTAAACACATGTTCATCTTTGCACTACTACCAAAGATATTCTTTCAAAATCATTCATCTTTTGCACTACGGGCCAAAGATATTCAATAATATCATCATTTAAGACCGAGGATGATGAAAAATATTTTAAAGAGATGAATCCAATTGAAACAAAATGACAAGGATTAAGGATTAAGGATTCGTACTTTGTTTTATCCATGTCCAAAAATACCTCAAAAATAATCACAAAGTGGTGTAAAATTCAAGAATGATCAAAACATGGATACAATCAAAGCAAGTATCCGAATAGATATTTTGGACAAAGAGAAGAAATTTCATTTTTTCTATTGAATAGTGCCGAGACACGTGAATAGTGTCGTATACGTGAATAAGGCCGATAATACGTGAATAGTAACTCCGACACCAAAAGATAGAAATTCCACAAAAAACATCTTCACGCTTCATGAATAGTATTCGTGAATAGTAACTCGTGAATAAGTAACTCATGAATAGTAACTCATGAATAGTAACCCGACATGAAAAAGTTCCAAATTTGATAAAAGTTCCAACCAATATTTCAAAGATAATGATATTGAAGAAATAATATCATTTGAGAAGAAAATAACATCCCTTACCTTGAAAGATTAGTACTTTAATTGGAATAATGTATATATAGTCTTTGAAGGAACTTTGCACCGCCTAACAATACTCAAAGTATACTCAAAATACTCACAATAATACGCTCGATAATATAGAGAGAAAACTTCAGTTTCGGTGTGATTTTCAATTCTAACCAAGCACCCTATTTATAGGAAAATGCTTAGAAACACCAAAGCGTAAAATTTAATATAATATTAATATATATATTAAGATTTCTATGCCCACCTTCCTAGATCTAATCTCAGCTCATTATGCACATGTTGTAGCCCACAAAACAAACAAAAAACGTTTTTATTATTTAAAATATTTTAAACTTCCAAAAATCAATTATTTCGGAGCTTCGGAACTTCAATAATTCATAATAAATAGCTCTTCTATCAGAAAATTCGAATCTCGCGAGTTTTTATAGGAAATTCAATTCTCTACAACTTTGCAGAAGAAAGTTTTTCCAAATTCCAAATAGAAATTGACCGAAATCCACAAACGGGCGATTTTACAGTCTATAATCAAATTTCAGTCAATAAATGGGGTCCTCCGACATGTTTAACATGTTTTAAACATTTATTGCAACAAAAATACTCTTCCTCCTCGTATACTCATATATCCCACATTCGTTGTAAAAATATCATCATTATTATATTATTAAAATATAATAATATATTTAAATGAATTATTTTATCAGAAAAAAATAAAATTTCAATTTTCAACAATTGTCACATTAAAATTTTTCTCCATCTATATCCACATAAAATCAATATTTTCCTCATCATATGAATCAATAATTAATTATTCACAAATAATATTATGTAATCACAATATTGACAACCAGCAGTTCTCCAGGAAAGAGGGGCTTTCAACAAGAATTTCTTCTCATCATGCAGCCGCAATTAGGTGACCAAACCTCTCCTTGTATGTAACTTTCTAGACATTGCCAATAATGTTATCTAATAATATTATTAGGATAATATGAATTATTGCTTCGATAATGAAAAATACTTGTGTAATGACAATTATGAAACAACAAAGAATATAAAATATCAACGCAAAGAATTATTAACTTAATAAAAATACCGAAGCAATAATTACTGTAACCATTATTGAGTAGTGCCTTCTTACGTAAGAATCAACAATTGGTGCAATACCGTGTGCTACTGTGTTTTAACCACCGGGTATTTTAACAGTATTAACGGTAACAACTACGCCGTTATTTTTAAACCACTTATATTTGTCGTTTTCTTCATCCAATCGCTTTTCGTTATGGGGCCCACACATGGTCGCTACCGCCGCATATTCGAATATTCCCTAATATTCCACGACCAAACGAATATTCCCGACAACAATGAATATTTTATAACCACTTGCTTATTTTGAAGTATTTATGTATTTTACCCTTAACTATCCACATTAATCAAATCAACCCTTACTATTTTAAAATAATAAATAGAAAATTAAATTTCATTAATAATAAGTTGGGGTCTTACAACCTCCCTCCTTATGAAATTTCATCCTCAAAATTGACGACGCACTGGTGTTTCAAAAAGGTGAGGATACCTCGCTTTCATTTCCGCTTTCCAATTCCCGTGTCATTTCCTCTATAAAGCATGATTCCTCCACAAAACTTTAACTTGTGGTATGACCTTTTACATGTAGGACATGCTCCTTCCTATCCAAAATCTTGACAGTACCTCCTCATACGTTAAGTCTTCTATCTCGTCCAGGGTTCTAACTCTATAATGTGGTTTGGTCTTTCACATATTTATTTAAGTATGAGATATGTGAAACACATTATGAACACGAGACATACTTGGAGGTAACGCAAGTCTATAGGCTACATTTCCTACTCGGTCAAGAATTTGAAATGGACCAATAAATCGTGGATTGAGCTTTCCTCTCTTCCCAAATCTTGTAACTCCCTTCCATGGAGCAACTCGCAATAATACATGATCCCCTACACTAAATTCCACGTCCTTTCGATGAAGATCCGCATAACTCTTTTGTCGATCTTGTGCCATTTGTATACGTTGTCGAATCATTTGGATCTTTTCCGTAGTCATACGTACCAACTCGGGTCCCAACAATGTTGCTTCACCCACCTCGTCCCAACATACTGGAGAGCGACACTTTCGTCCATATAATGCTTTAAATGGAGCTACACCTATACTTGCCTGATAACTGTTGTTGTAGGAGAATTCCACCAATGGTAAATACTTATCCCAACTGCCCTTGAAGTCTAGGACACAGAGTCTTAATAAATCTTCAAGAGTTTGAATAGTCCTTTCTGATTGTCCGTCTGCTTTGAGGATGGTATGCCGAATCGAATCAGAATCTGTGCCCATAGCTTTTTGCAAGCTAACCCAAAATCTTGAAGTGAATCTTGCGTCACGATCCAAAACTATGGATACAGGTATGCCATGCAACCTCACAATCTCATTCACGTACATACTAGCAAGACGTTCAAGTGAATAATTCTCCCGTATCGACAAGAAATGAGCAGACTTGGTTAATCTATCAACAATAACCCAAATAGCATTGATGCCCTGAGAAACCGTAGGAAGACCCGTAACGAAATCCATGGTAATGTGTTCCCACTTCCATTTCGGAATCTCAAGTGGTTGCAACGGACCCTTAGGTACTAGATGCTCCGCCTTTTACGCCGACAAGTTAAACACATTGAGATAAACTTTGCAATCTCTCTCTTCATATTATTCCACCAAAATGTATGTCAAGATCACGATACATTTTAGTACTTCCAGGATGGATTGCAAATGGTGTATTGTGTGTGCTCCATCATAATCTTGTACTTCAAATCGTGAGTCGTTAGGAACACAAAGTCTAGAGTGGACTCAAGTATTCCTTCTTCATCAATTCTCGCCCTAATAGCTCCTTCTTGTACTTTCTTCTTCATACGATCGCTCCGGCCCATTGGCTTGAGCAACCTTAACTTTTTCTATTAAAGTTGGCTCTATACGTATACTTGACATCATCGCACTCATTCCCACATATGATCTTCTACTCAACGCGTCAGCTACCACGTTCGCTTTTCCAAGATGGTATTGAATAGTGTAGTCGTAGTCTTTCAATAGCTCGAGCCAACGTCGCCGCCGCATGTTGAGTTCTTTTGAGTGAAGAAATATTTAAGGCTTTTATGGTCCGAATATATCTCCACTTTCTCCCCATATAGATAGTGCCTCCATATTTTTTTAAGCTTAAAACGATCGGCCGCTAACTCTAGATCATGAGTAGGATAATTCCTCTCATACTCTTTAAGTTGTCGCGAGGCATAGGCTATGACTTTCCCACGTTGCATGAGAACACATCCTAACCCTTTGCTCGAAGCATCATCAGAGATAACAAATCCATCCGAACCGGATGGTATTGTTAGAAAAAGTCAAATAAGTCTCATCTTAAGCTCTTGGAAACTCTTCTCGCATTCTTCGCTCCAAACGAATTTTTGTATCCTTCCGAAGTTAATGAGTTAATGGAGTAGCGATTCAAGAAAACCCTTCCACGAATCTCCGATAATAACCCGGCTAAGCCCAAAAGCTACGATTTCTTGCCATCGACTTTTGGTTGCTCTAACTTTCAGTATTGCTTCAATCTTCACGGATCCACGGATACTCCATGTTTTGACACCACGTGCGCCCAAGAAATGCTACTTCCTCAAGCCGTAACTCGCATTTCTTCAATTTGGCATATAGTTGGTTTTCACGAAGCCTTTGGAGTACCACTTCAAATGGTGCTCATGATCTTCACGACTTTTGAATATATAAGGATGTCATCAATAAAGACAACAACGAACCGATCCAAATATTCCTGAATATACTCGGTTCATCATATCCATGAAAGTCATAGAGCATTAGTCATCCGAAAGACATGACTAAGAATTCATAATGCCCGCATCGAGTTCTAAAGGCGTCTTTGGAATATCCTCGCCTAATCTTCATTGATGATATCCGTAAGCTAATATCGATTTTTAAAAGAATTGTGCCCCTTGCAGAATCGGTCAAACAAGTCATCAATACGAGGTAGAGGATACCTATTCTTGATGGTGACATGGTTCAATTCCGATAGTCAATACAAAGTCGCATACTCCCGCTCTTTTCTTCTTTACAAATAAAACAGAGCACCCCAAGGAGATGTACTAGGACGAATGAAACCGATGTCCAACAATTCTCGTAGTTGGACCTTTAACTCTGAAGTTCAATAGGAGCCATTCGATATGGGGTTTTAGAAATGGGCTTGTATCAAAGTTCAAGATCAATAAAGAATTCAACTTCACGTTCGAGGGTAGACGGGGAAGTTCTTCTGAAATACGTCGGGAAAGTCAATAACAACAGAATATTATTCAAATTTGACGTGTCTTTATTCAAATCCATAACATGGGCTAAGAAAGCTCGACATCCGCTTTTTCAATAAACGAATAGCTTTATGATTAGATATGACAATGATTGATTTTAATGGTTTAGTTGCTTGAATTGCATAACAGGTTGGTTAGGAATATGAAAACTAACAACCTTTTAAAACAATCAATTTTGGCATGATGAGTAGTTAACCAATCAATCCCTAAAATCACATCAAAAGCAAGTATCTTTAAAGAGATAAGGTCAACGGTGTAAGGTGATGGTGCCAACTTGAATCAAACAAGATTTATAAATGTGGATGTGATGAAAGTTTCTCCTAACGGAGTTTCCACAGATAGGTCAAAGTCTAATTTTTCCGAGTCAAGTTTAAACGTTGAGCACATGCAGAGAGATAAATGAATGGGTAGCACCCAGATCAAGTAAGGTATAAACTTCGCAAGAATTTATAAATAGCTTACCCGTGATCACCTCGTTTGGGTTTCTCGCATTTTGACCAAACCACAACAAACGCTCTTCCCTAATCGTTGACTTTGACTTTTTCGGGATGATTTTGAGTCACCGTCCCTCATTGAACTAGGTTTCGCCATCATGCATAATCTCGAGCGATATGTCCTTCCTTTCCACAATTATAGCATACCTTGAATCTGTTCAGGCGCTTTGACCGATATGTCCCTCTTTTCCGTGATTTGTAGCATATGACCGGTGGTCGTTTCTCCTCCCTTAGAACCGATTCGCACGCAAGACTGTCGCCTTTACATGGTCGTTGTTAAATCTCTCTTTTAAAATCTCCTCCCGACTCGCTTCTTCTATTTTCATGGCTATGATTACCACCGAGTGGTTACCATTTTTGTCCGTCTGTTTTTTCTCATTTGGTTATCATTATTTTGTTGATCGCTATCTCTCGTACGATCCTGGTTGTGGTCCTCAGTTGAAGTACTTCGTTATCTCGCTTCTAATAATTGAGCCATGTTTATAACATCTGAATAGAGAGAAAATTTATGAGAAATGAGATATCGACGACGCTTGGGTTTTCAAACCTCTAAGAAACATCCGCGTCATAACGCTCCTCATTCTCCACCAAATGAGGTGCAAACCGGATAACTCGCAAACTTTGCCTCGTCATCGAGACACCGCCATGTTGTTCTCGCTCAGCCTAATAAACTCCACTTTCCTTCATACGATTTAACACTTTCGTGAAAGTATTTGTCATTAAATAGTTTCAAACGTCTCCCAAGACATGCCGAGTGCGGTGGATGGGTACGCTTCATGCACTCTCACCGAAGATCCGCCTCACCACGGAACATAAAGGTGGCGAATGGAACCTTCGTTTCTCCGCATCCCAAGACATCGAATATCTTGGTAATTTGCTTGACCCATGTTTCCGCCATGATCGGATCTGGATTTCCCTTAAATTTCGTGGTCCCAACTCTTTGAATCGCTTGGTTGTGACAACCCGTGAATTGCTATCATTTCCTCCTCGTATTTTGAACACGAGTCTCCTCGTCGATTTTGCATGAACCGCAAAAAGCTTCTAAACATCCCCTCGCTCATCATCTCTTTCGGTGGTGTTGTTCACAGGAGCAACATTGCCACACGTTGCACGCTCTCCTCGTTGGAGAGTCTGAGCGTCTACACGGTCTCATTTCCATTGTTAATATTCTCATCGACATTCTTAAAACATCGCCATAAACAAGGGTTAATTAAGGAAATCAATATATCACATAATATCCTTATATATTGACCAACTAAAAATTAAGCTTAGGTAAGACACACTAGCGAAGGATTTTACTCGCTCTCCCTCCTAGTTCTATTCCCGATCTCCGCCAGAGATCATATCCCTAAGCTCGATACCAACCGTGACGCCCCCAAAATAGGTATACATCACCCATTCCGAGTTGTCAATACATGGTACGTAAACAACTACAACTTTATTATTACAACAAGAAACTGTGAGTTTAAATACAAATATTATCTTCTGACAATATCTATACTCAAATAAATCCTCATCACATTTATTGATACATTATTTTACAAAAATGGTGAGGACTACTAAACAACTCTCTCTAGAACCTTCATTCCATACCCCACTCGCACTCGCTTATATTCTCGCCTCCCGAGAAAAATGGAACAAAAAGGAAAAGGGTGAGCTCAACTAGCCCAAAGAAGAATATTATGACTAAGATAATATACAACAAATTATCGTTAGTCTTCAACAGGAAAAATCTAATAGAATACAATAGACAACAAATTTTAAATCAATATTCGCAATGAAATAATAATTCATTAGAAGAGTTAAGTAGAGAATGCAAACTACTATCTTCTATGTATGAATTTAAAAGTTCATCGCTCATCTTTTATCCCAAAGAACATCAATCAATATACATCCTGAATCAAATATTCATCTTTGCACTATGTGCCAAAGATATTCATCATTGGTCATGTTCTTCTAAACACATGTTCATCTTTTGACTACTACCAAAGATATTCTTCAGAAATCATTCATCTTTGCACTCACAGCCAAAGATATTCAATAATATCATCATTTAAGACCGAGGATGATGAAAAATATTTTTAAAGAGACAAATCTAGTGAAACAAAATGACAAGGATTAAGGATTAAGGATTCAGACTTTGTTTTATCCATGTCCAAAAATACCTCAAAAATAATCACAAGTGGTGTAAAATTCAAGAATGATCAAAACATGGATACAATCAAAACTAGTATCCGTAATAGATATTTTGGACAAAGAGAAGAAATTTCATTTTTAAATTGAATAGTGTCAGATACACGTGAATAGTAACTCAGACACCAAAAGATAGAAATTCCACAAAAAACATCTTCACGCTTCTATGAATAAGTACGTGAATAAGAACTCGTGAATAGAACTCATGAATAGTAACTCGTGAATAGTAACTCATGAATAGTAACCCCGACATGAAAAAGTTCCAAATTTGATAAAAAGTTCCAACCAATATTTCAAAGATAATGATATTGAAGAAATAATATCATTTCGAGAAGAAAATAACATCCCTTACCTCGAAAGATTAGTACTTCTAAATTTGAATAATAGGGTATAGTCTTTCAAGGAACTTGCACCGTCTAACAATACTCAAAGTATACTCAAAATACTCACAATAATACGCTCGATAATATAGAGAGAGAAAACTTCAGTTTCTGGTGTGATTTTCAATTCTAACCTAAGCACCCTATTTATAGGAAAATGCTTAGAACACCAAAGCAGAAAATTTAATATAATATTAATATATATATTAAGATTTCTACGCCCACCTTCCTAGATCTGATCTCAGCTCATTATGCACATGTTGTAGCCCACAAAACAAACAAAAAACGTTTTTATTATTTAAAATATTTTAAACTTCCAAAAATCAATTATTTCGGAGCTTTGGAACTTCAATAATTCATAATAAATAGCTCTTCTATCAGAAAATTCGAATCTCGCGAGTTTTTATAGGAAATTCAATTCTCTACAACTTTACAGAAGAAAGTTTTTCCAAATTTCAAATAGAAATTGACCGAAATCCACAAACGGGCGATTTTCTAGGCTATAATCAAATTTCAGTCAATAAATGGGGTCCTCCGACATGTTTAACATGTTTTAAACATTTATTGCAACAAAATACTCTTCCTCCTCAGATACTCATATATCCCACATTCGTTGTAAAAATATCACCATTATTATATTATTAAAATATAATAATATATTTAAATGAATTATTTTATCAGAAAAAAATAAAATTTCAATTTTCAACAATTGTCACATTAAAATTTTTCTCCATCTATATCCACATAAAATCAATATTTTCCTCATCATATGAATCAATAATTAATTATTCACAAATAATATTACGTAATCACAATATCGACAACCGAAGTAGGTTCAGGAAAGAGTGGGCTTTCCAACAAGAATTTCTCTTCACTGGCTCGCAATTAGGTGACCAAACCTCTCCTTAGAGCATGTAACTTTCTAGACATTGCCAATAATGTTATCTAATAATATTATTCAGATAATATGAATTATTGCTTCGATAATGAAAAATACCGTGTAATGACAATTATTGAAATAACAAAGAATATAAAATATCAACGCAAAGAATTATTAACTCAATAAAATATCGAATAAATTAATTATCGTAACCATTATCGAGTAGTGCCTTTCACGTAAGAATCAACAATTGGTGCAATACCGTGTTCTACCGTGTTTTTAACCACCGGGTATTTTAACAAAGATAATGGTAACAACTACGCCAGTTATTTTTAAACCACTTATATTTCATCGTTTTTCATCCAATCGCTTTTCCGTTATGGGGGCCACACATGGTCGCTACTGTCAGCATTTAATATTCCCTAATATTCCACGACCAAACTAATATTCCCTAACAATAATGAATATTTTATAACCACTTGCTTATTTTGAAGTATTTGCGTATTTTACCCCTAACTATCCACATTAATCAAATCAACCCTTACTATTTTAAAATAATAAATAGAGAAAATTAAATTTCATTAATAATAAGTTGGGGTCTTACATATACTCTGCCAAAGAGTGCTTCTGTTCAAGCATCGCACATCGGGTAACACAATTTTGAATTATTGCATCCTTTTGCTCCACGACCGCCTGCCGTTCTTCAGCCTGCTCTTCTAACTCTTGAATACGAATTTTTAATTCTAAATTTTGATCATAAAATTCTTCTAATAAATTCTCCTCATGTTCCTCTTCTTCCTCTTCTTCTTCTCCCTCACTCTCAGCTGCTACCTCTGCGACTAGCTCGGGTGAAGCTATTAGTTCTTCACTCACCACGTAGATATCTCTAATTTCTTCTTCGTCTGACATCACATTAACCTGGTTAGTGATTAAAGGTGTCTCAACGATCTCATGTGCTTCATTGTAGATCTCATCATTTTCATATGCCATTTTCAAACACTGCCACAAAACAAGGGTTAATTAACATATCACATATTATCCCTATACTCTGACCGACCAATTAAATACTAAATAAACTTAGGTAAGTCATACTAGCGAAGGAATTCCCCGTCTCTCCCCTCCTAGTTCTTGTCTCACATCTCACCAGGATCATATCCCTAAGCTTTGATATTAATATTGTGGCGCCCTGAATAGGTATACATTACCCATCTTGAGTCGCCAAATACATGGTACAAAATTCAAATACAACTTAATTATACAACAGTCGTGTAAAATACGACAAAACATAATCTAAAAGTTTTAATAAGAATATTGTCATCTAGACAATATCCACACTCAATGGAGTCTTCATTACATTTATTGTCACACTATTTAACAGAATAGTGAGGACTACTAATGTTATCATCTGGACCGTCACTCCATTCTCCGACTAGTCCCAGCTACGTTCTCATTTCCTGAAGAGAACAATGAAAGAAAGGGTGAGCTCAACTAGCCCAGTAAGAAATATTATGACTAAGATAATGCATAATAAATTATCATTAGTCTTCAACAATGTTAAACTGATAAAATACAATAGACATCAAGTTTAACTGCAATGAATAAGCAATCCATTAGAAGAGTCAAGTAGAGCATGATATCTACTATCTTCTATGATTTAAAATGTTTTCATTAATTTTTATCACGAGACTCATTTTAATAAATAAACCACATCATCGAGTCATCCTCAAGACTACGCCAAGGATATTCATTAAATCATTAATGGTCACGTGACTATATCGAATAATCCCTCGGTCATAATCATACCAAAACTATCCATCAATGCACTACAAAGCATCGAGGACTTTTACCACATCATTTATAACATTACGTGTCATGATTATACCAAATAATCCCTGGTCATAAGCATACCAAGTCCATCTATGCACGTAAGCCAAAGATGACTTTCATCACAATATAAGCATGAAGATGATGACAATGACATAATAATTCAATAAAACAAGTTCAAGAATAAATTTTAAAGATTTATTAGTTAATTTATCTTGAAATCAATTACGTCAAAATTGTCAACATGATACTGCTTTGTGGAGTAAATTCAAGAATGCTCAGAAAAATATTTCCATGAAAAGATACCGGATGAAGCGCAAATATCCAAGATATTCTACTGATTTCATGGAGTATAGAAGCCAAAATTTTAACCAAATGAGTATCATAGAATATATCAAACTGCAAATGGATTTTCACCCGACATGCGGTAATCCACGTAGACAGATCATTTCCATAATTTAATAAGGAATGAATACGAAGGATCATTCACCACGCATGTGATAATCCCATGTATAAAAGTTATTCCAATGTAATAATAAAGAATGGAACCAGTCATGCGAATCCGTACATACATGATATTTAAAAAATAATAAGGAATGGAATAATGTAAGAATTCACCATGCATGTGATAGACCATTACGCATAAAAGTTATTCCAATGTAATAATAAAGAATGGAACTGTGTCTAGCGTAATCCGCATTGCATGTGATATTCTAAATGTAATAATAAAGAATGGAATAACAAAGAATTCACCATGCATGCGATAAACCGCATGCATAAAGTTATTCCAATGTAATAATAAAGAATGGAACCAGTCTAGCGTAATCCTCATGCATGTGATATTCCAATGTAATAATAAAGAATGGAATAAGAGAAGAATTTCACCATGTATGCAAGATTTTGATAGGCAAAGTTATTCCAACATAATAATAAAGAATGGAATAACAGAAGCTCTCTTCATGAATACGAAAGAAATAATACCCCTTACCTTAGAAAGAAACTGGATACTGGAGTAGAGAGGTAACAGACTTCTCTTCTTCTTTCTCTCTATAATAATTACTCTAAAGCTTTAGTGAATTGGTGAGAAATGAGCTTCTATTTATAGGAAAATATAGTTTTGATAATTGCACGTTTTGAGGCTCAAAATATTACAATACAATACCTCCAACTTTTCTTTCATTTTTAATTTAGTCCTGCAAGTATTATCAAACTTACACCACCTCCCCTAATAGTAAATAATGTGAATCAATAGTTCAATCATGTGAATTAATGTTATAATCATGTGAAAATACGAAATACAGTATAGTACCTCCGTCTATACCTCTATTTTTAACTTAGTCATGCAAGTATTATCAATCTTGCACCAACTCCCCTAATAGTATAAGAATGTGAATCAATAGTACACACATGTGAACAAATAGTTATAATCATATGAATTAATAGCAATTAATTGCTCATTTATTCGATTAATTACCCGATTGGTCAATATAACCTCCAGACATCAATTATTATCGAAATAAATGTCGATTTCCACTAACACTAACAATCCCAACACAATGGAAATATTTTTCTCAAAAATTTTATTTTTGAAATTTTGAAGTTTGACGTTTTCCGAAAAAGTCAACTGTAGACTTTTTTGACTAAAAAGTTAACCCCGACAAATGCTGTGTTTATAGTCTATTTCTACTAATTTCATCGTTCCGGACTCAAATATCACGTCTGCGTCTCCAAATTCAACTCTGAACTCAAATTCGATTTTTAATAACTTTCATCATTAATATTATAACTCACAATATTTAACAAACTGTGTCGCTCCTGTGAAAGAGGGGCTTTTCGATAAGGATTTCTCCTTATCAGTGCGCAATTAGATGACCAAACCTCTCCTTTACAGAACTTCTAGACATTGTAAATATTGCAATTTAATAATATGAATAACTTTGTCGTCTCAATTATTGATTTAATAATATAACATTTTATGTAGATGATACTATGACAATTATCGAATCAATAATATAACAGATATGATGCAGCAATTACTATAGTAATAATTGAGTATAACTGAGTGACTTCTCACGTAAGCATCAATAATCAATACTGTGTGCTACTATGCAACCACGCGTATTATTGTACTTTTACTACCGGGTAGTTCAACAGTTTTAACGGTAACACTTTCGCCGTTATTTTTAATAAATGATAACTCTGTCGTTTTCTTACTACAACAATACTTCCATTGTGGGGTCCACCAATGATTGTGCCATCGTACGAATATTCCCTGTTAAAACGAATATTCCCCGACCAATCGAATATTATATAACCACTTGCTTACTTTGCAAAATTTATAAATATTACCCACAACTATAACATTATATCAAATCCACACCATAATATTCAAAAAAAAATATTTCGAGAAATTTAAATCTTTATTCATAAAATTTGGGGTCTCACAACAAGGCCTCATACGTTTCTACCACCTTGTACAAATATCACACATTTGCACATATACAGAACTTCTTAAGTTCAACATCTAAGAAGTTTTAGAAACTAGCATTCATTTAGAATATGAATGAAGTTTGGAAACTTGCCTTCAAGCGTCTTCCCATAAATATTCAACAATTCTTTGTCTTTTTAGTCTCTACAATACATAACCACAAAACATACCATATTAGGTCATAATCAGATATGTATGGTACCTAACGTATCTTACCCTTATTCTCAATCTAATTGTTCATTAGATTTGTTATCATTGGTTACGGTTATTGCATTACATTGTTCTTACCTTCAGGTTCACATAATCATTAACAACTTTTTGTTGTAATTTCAATGTTATAGTCATCATCAAAGATGATACTTTAAGTTAATTAATTCATCATCAATCAACTATCTTTCATTTTCATATACTTAATCGTACTTATTTCATTAACAAAACTCGTTTCAAGTATTTATCTGCCCTTACGGCTTATTATCGTTCATCGTTTCAGTATTAATAACTTACGTTCAATTAATCTTTCTTTCAACCTTTAGTCGTTAACTTACAATTTTCAACATCTTAATTGATGTTACTTTAGGTTTAGTATGGATATAATTCACCATCTTTCTCTTTACATTCACAAACATTCTTCTCTGTGTTTCATTTTGTGTTGGTGGTTTCGGCACATCACTTTTCTTCTTTTGTGGCGTTAAATGCGCCACTCTTGATTGGTCGGGGGATCTGGGACTCATTTCTACCGAGTCTCTTCGTTTATCTGTCGTCTTTGTGACGCTTGAAACCACAAAGTGTCTTCGGGCATGGTTGAAATAAGCAAATACATATCTCGCTATAGCTTAGTTAGCCGCCATGGTCTTAAAGCCCTCCGCACTGTGATAATAATAAAAGATGCTTTTTCCTACTTTACGAACTTCCCGGACTCCAAATTTGATCATTTTAAGTTCGAATTGGCTCGTTCAAAATCCATTAGCTCACAAATCACATACTCTACATGTTCATGTAAGAATTTTCCATTTTTGAATCCATTAACTCAAAATTCACCTATTAGTTCATTTTAACAAAAATGATAAACGTTCGTGAACATTCAACGCTCGTTTCTTCGTTCTAAGTCGGAATTCGGTCATTTTCAAGTCCGCAACTCTAGAATGCCAAATGAGGCTATTCTCCATCGAAAACCAACATTTTCAAGCTCAATGTCAAAATTTAACTTCCATTCCAAGAATTTCACGATTTCGACGATTATCGTCCAAACTCGTGAATTCCGTCATAACTTCGTTACTTAAGATTTGTTCATCGTTTCACATGGATTCATTCCATCATACTGACATCTTAACATACATATTTCATTAACTTATATACATGATAAGTTCTTACTTGTTCTTCATGAGTTTATAACTTATAAAAGTATAAACTACATATTCATGACTTATTAAAGCTTAAGTCCATTGATTAGCCATTCCTACTTCTTCTTAGCATACAAGTTCTACCACTACTCACTTCTCTAACAATTGAAGAGAGGGAGAATCATGGTTTAGGATCTTACCCTTGAATATTACTTGATTAATCTTTGTTCTTCTTCTTGTTCCTTGAATTAACAAAGTCTAACTTTTCTAGCTTTTCTAGTTTTTTCTCTCTAACCAATAAGCACTTATAATGTTGGATGAAATACAACAACCAACAAATGAACTAGCACTCCTTCTATTTATAGATAAACCAAGGTTAGGGTAGTTTAGACATTAAACCAATCCCACCTCCTTAATTAACCTCCTTACTATTCATTACTTAGCCATTAAGTTTACTTGATCATCACATAACTTATCATTTGTTTAACAACTAAGTAATAAACACTTTACCTGGCCATCACTTTGGGTCACCCATGGGTCGCCCCATGGGTTTTAACCATCTGGTAACCCATCGGTTCGATCCGCAGTTTAGTTTCTTACTTTGGGCCTTAGCAATAATTCTCATTGGGCCTATCTTGGGCTTGTCTTAACATAACTTTGGGCTTTAAGTTTAATTAACTTACTTATGATTTGGGCTTGCATTTAACAAACATTGGCTTGTTCATTAATTCACATTGGACTTAACCATTCCTACCATTGGCTTGCACAATTCGAATTGGACTTTACAACTTCTTACACAGTCCTACAAGTCTATTACATATGGCTTAAAGCCTTAGAACGTATTGTCTACATATTAATCTCGTATTCCAACTTGTATACTTATTCATCATATATGACATACCATCATTCATACATACTCATATAATACCTCGTATCATACTCGTATTCATTACCTCGTACAATACTTACGTATCATACAATATCATCGTTTAATTCATTAACGTTGTACTTCTCTTAACGTTCTCAAATTAAGTCCACAGGCGAAAAATTGCATTTGTCATACGTGTATTATTATTATTACATAGTCCATCTCACCTCGATATTCTATCGTTACGTATTTTTCGAAAGTTCAAAAATAATTCCTGAGCAGAAATTAGTGAATAGTGTTTTTACAGAAATTTCTCGGAAAACTTTTATTTTCATCTTGGAAATTCAAATACTTTAATTCTACCACATAGCCAGAATCCTAACCACATCCGCTCATTCTAGGTCATAGAAACGACCTTCACATAGCTTACTCACATAAATAATCAATTAAATTCATTTAATCTTCATAATCAAATAAAATTTAATTCTCATAAAATTGATTTTCTCAAGGCGTTACACGCTTAGGTCTTGCTCAGTAATTTTAATCCATTCGATTAATAATCATCCTAGGTTCTAGAACGATTAATAAACACATAGCACATAATAGTATTAATAAAAATTCATTTTATTAATAACTAATTCTTTAAATCTTAAATTCTAAACAATCCGGATTGTCCGGGTTGTTTCACTTCATTTCTGGGTTTTCCAGAAATGAAGAACAGTTCTTACTGCCTACTTTGAGCTCTTAAATCTTTGATGTTCAGGCTTGCTTAATGTGTTCTAATGGTCAAATCCTTTAGCATACATGCCAAGGTAAAATTCTATAACATCATATCATCATAACGCCATCACATGAGCAAGATCTAGCATGGTCAAACCATGTCAGAAATAAGGCTCTTGAAGAATCTGGGTTTTCCAGATTTGCAACAAAACACACGGTCAACTCTAGTTTGACCTTGATTATTTTTCACTCTGGTTATGATCTAAGTGATCTAATGACTTTATTGTGTTGTCCTCATGATAGACTACAACATCAAAACAACAACATGGACAAACTAGCAAACAACAGGAAGATCTAAGCCTTAGAAAAACATTGTCACACGAAATCTAGGTTTTTGGGTTACCCAGAAACTCAGTTTTCCTGATCGGTCAACCCACTTTGACCACTCATATCTTGAGTTCTATACATGATCTGACCTTGATTCAAGTTCCAGATCAAAGCCCTTACAACATACTACAAGTCTATAACTTAAAACACAACTAACAACTAACACATAAGGATCTATGAGCCCTGACATTAAGCTATCAGAACACAAATTAGGGTTCATAGATCAGTTTCTAAAACCACATTTTCATGCATCTAAGTGTTATATGGATCTATGATATTACAACCCAGATCACTAAATAACACCCTAATACACAACTTAAAACAATAAACAATAACAAATAACATGGATAACATGAATTTCTAGGTTTAGGGTTTTTATACCTTTTTAAGCTTTGATCCTTGAATTTGACTTTTGATTTTGATCCTTGGCAAGCTATGAAGTGCTCTTAGCTTTGTTTCTTACTCTCTCTCACTCTAGATTTTGAAAATGCAGAGAAAGTATGGCTTTAGTGAATATGAGAAGTAAAGTGAGCATTCTCTTTCTCTTTAATCTATATATCTAATAAATACAATGTATATAGCTGATCTAGATGGCTGATATTTGAGATATAGGGCATATGGCTAGCTTAGGGTTGGTCACCAACCACTACTAGGGCAAGATCTACACTCCATCTCATTAAAAAAATGCAAAAAAAATGTAGTTTGGACATTTGACTTGTAATTTTAATGGCATAAATGTAACTTGACCAACCCTTAGGGTTTAACCCTATGGTTTTATAAATTTAAATTTCTAGCATTTACCAATTTGGTTTTAAAATAGAAAATTAAAATTTTTAATTTATAACTAGGGTCTCCTAATTATATTAAGGTTTCCTAATCACATTAGGGCTTGTAATTAGGATTAATGTTTCCTAATTAACATTAAAATAACAGAATTACAAATTAGGTCTTCCCTAATTATACATTAGGGTTTTCAACTATAGAAATTAGGATTTTTCTAACTAATCAATTAGGGTTATCCCTAATTAAATATATAATCATTAACAGTTAAACTTTATACTTATCTTTTATGTTTCCAAATTAGGGTTTTCAAATTCCAAATTAGGGTTTCAGATTCCTAGTACTGAAATTAGGGTTTCCAGAGTCGGTATTAGGGTATCTTACCAATCGTTAGGGTTTTCTAACTGAACGTCGAGATTCTTAATATATTATTAGGGTTTGCCACTAATATAATTTATTTGGCCAACCCTTAACCACATATTATACACATAAAACCACCTACACCGATTTATATACCCTTAGATACTTAACCTTGTAAGTCTTTACCACAAGATTTTAAACCCACCAAAATCTTTCACAAAATTTTGAAATTCTTAAAATTCCTTCAAAGAAATGCTATATCCATTCACTTATTTTCTGTCTAGGTCTATTATTTAACCTCTATTCAATCTTTTAAGATTTTATTAAATTGTCCAAATTCTCAGGTTGTCACAGGTTGCCCGAATGACTTCAAATTTAGACCATCTATAACGGATTATCCGGTTCTACTCATTTGAGTATTGATGTCGCTTTTGGTGGGGCCTTTATGTCGAAACACCATGTTGAAAAGTATGACTTGGTGGAGACCATGGCTACAAATAATTATCAGTAGCCTAATGATAGGCAAGCACCGAGGAAAGTGTCAGGGGTATATAAGGTTGATACAGTTACGACACTGTTTGCTCAGGTTGCTGATGACTAGGTTTTTAACCTACGATTTAACCTCATTTAGCTTGATATATTGTTAGATTATGAAATTTTTCATGTTGATTTTGATGGATTTTTGTTATGTGTGCAGGAGAATAGGTTGATGATGGTTAAGAGTTAAAATGTGAAGAAATTGGAGATTTTGGACATTCTACACTGGACGCGGGCGCGCGCATATGATGACTACATAGAAGACAACATGTGGGGTGCGCCGCATGGAAAGAACATATCACGACATGGCGTAGTGTAGTCGTCACACTCAGATATGAAGGACCCGACGCAAGGTGCGCCGGTTGGACGGGACAAATGTTGAGCTGGTTTATTCTGCTAGAAGTTGAGTCTTGTTGGGAGCTATGATTTCTTTATGTAATAGGATCAAGTTAGGAGTGTGACAAGGAAGTTATTTCATAGTAATTGGGATGTTTTGAGTTAAAAACTTGTTGGGTACAAATAGGAGTTTGATTTTTATTAGAATTCCTAACTGGATTGGATGGGACAACTTTGATATGAATTGGGACTGGATTTGGTTCAGCTGGGGGTAATTAATTTATGTCAATTAGTAGACTGTTGAACTTATCCAACAATTAATTACACTTTTAAGAAGCCATAACTTAGAAGAAGATCTTGGAGGAACAAAGGAAGGAGGTGATTTTCACGAAGATTATAAAATTGAAGGCCAAGAAGGGTGGTGTATTGCTATTCTTCTTTTTGAAATTCAGTTATTGTAATTGGGATGATGATTTCTTTACTTTATTCAGTATTTAATTCATTAATTATGAACTAAATTACTTTTTAGGCTTGCAATGGATCTTTAGTGTTGAATGATAATTATCATGCCTTGATTTGAGTTTAATAAACTATCAATTCAGTTTATCTATTGTGATTTGTATTTAATTTATGAATTGCTTGATCACCAATTTTATGTGGATTTGTATGGATTCAAGAGATGATGTATGAATCTAGACCTAATCACAATACAATGTGTTCTTGAATTATGTGTTTTAATGAAATCTTGATGAATGTTAGGATAGAGATATACCTAGCATCGCATGTAATCAGGTAAAGAACTTGGAATTTAAACTCTTTTTAATTTTAATTCACATAGAGATATAGTGAATTAGTTAATTAGGGTGTTTGGCTTAATTCTATCTAATTTGTGGATTTAAGTTAATATGGTGTTAGTGCATTGAGAGATGGCTAATTCTACATAAGTGTTCTTGATTAATAAGCTGAGATAGTGAATTAAACTGGAATAAGGTGTGATAGTTGGAGTGAGACTTAAAGTGAAGTTGTAAGCCGAATTCTCCATTATTTGCTTGAAATTACGGTTTTTAAGTAATGTTAATTGATTGGTATTTTTAGTTTCTTAGTTTTCTTTATTGGTAATCATTGATTTGGATAGTTTAATAAAATTGGGTTAATATAAAACTGGTAATTGTTAGGATTAATTTATTGCTATTCTTTGTGGGAACGATTCTTTTCTTATCATTATATTACTTGTTGACCACGTATACTTGCGTGTTGTGCGTAATTGGAATTCGACCAACCAGTTTTTGGCACCGCTGCCGGGGAATAGTTTTGATCTTAATATTTTTTAATATCTGTTTAATTAGTTCAGTTTTACTTAAACAAATTTTTCTTTTTGTTTTGCACTTTCTTGTTTCAGGTTCTTTGAGTTAGTGTATGCAAACTCGGTCTAAGAAGTTAGACTTACTTCCTTTCGAGGACGATATCGAGAAACGATTTCAAAGGCTAAGTAAGTGGATTAAAGACACTAAGGAAAACATTAAGAACTCTGATAAGGAAGAAATAATTGCTGTAGAAGATCAAAAAGCACGAAGAGATTACACTACTCCCAAGGTGATTGAGCTTCAATCAAGTTTCACCAGGCCGACTATTGCTGCAAATACTTTTGAGATCAAGCCTGGGACCATACAGATGATTCTGAACTCAGTTCAATTTGGGGAATTAGCTAACGATGATCCGAATGAGCACTTGGTTAGCTTTTTGGAAATCTGTGACACCTTTAAATATAATGGGGTGTCAGATGATGCAGTCAAACTTCGCTTGTTTCCGTTCACACTGTGGGACAAGGCAAAAAGTTGGTTACACTCTCTACCGCTAGGGTCGATTACTACATGGGATGACCTTGCTCAGAAATTCTTGGCCAAATTTTTCCCAAAAACCAAGATTGTGAAGATGAGAAACGAGATCACCATAGTTGAGCAACAGTATGGAGAATCATTGTATGAGGCATTGGAAAGGTACAAGGAACTACTCAGAAAGTGCCCACATCATGGATTACCTAAATGGCTACAGATGAACACGTTCTACAACTGATTGAATGGGAATCTCAGGACTTGCATAGATGCGGCTTCTGGTCGAGCATTCATGGCTAAGAGTTATGAGGAGGCGTATGAGCTAATAGAAACAATGGCGGCTAGCTAACAACTACCAGTGGCCTACAACGAGAATAATATAGCCTAAGGTAGCTGGGGTGTTAGCCTAAGGTAGGGAAAGCAGTAAGCAATTATATATATAAAAGCTGTAAATATATATATATATATATATATATATATCAGACATGATAAACCACCACGAAGAAACTCCATGGGGGATCAGAAATGTAAATATATAAAAGCGGTAAATATATATATGGACATGATCAACCACCATGAAGTAAACTCCAGGTGGGACGAAATATAAATAAAGCTATAAAAGCAATCAATCGCCAATAAGTAAACTCCAAAGCAGAATTAAATGTAAATAAAGCTATAAAAATGATCAACTGCCACAAAGTAAACTCCAGGCAGGATGGAATGTAAATATATATATATATATATATATATATATATATAAAAGCAGTAAACGCACCGGATGTAAATCTGGGCTCATCGGATATGTCCGACAACAATTATATATATATATATATATATAATCAAGTAAATGCACCGGATGTAAAATCCAGGCTCATCAGATATGTCTGACAACAATTATATATATAAGTATATATATATAAGCAAGTAAACGCTCCAGACATAAGTCTAGGCTCAATCGAGGCATAACTCGATAATGTTAGTCCATATATGAAATATATACATATATAAGTATATATATACAGACAGAAATGAAAACCATAAATCGAAGTCCGGGCAAACGCACACAACACGACTCTCAATGTATATAATAGTGTGTGCTAATATGAAAAGAAAGGCTTTATAGAATATGAGAAGGCTTACAGTGGGCTGCCAAGGTAGACTTCTATGACTCTATGTGGATAAATACTCAGCTCCCGCCAGACAAAATATAGCTATATGTGAGCTAACAGATGAGGAAACACTCAATATTGGTGTATACAGAGTAAATTGGACAGGGCTTCCTCGCCTTTTTCTCTCCTTCTCTCCCTCAAATGGCTGACCCCAAGGTCTATATTTATAGATCGATGGTCAGTAGGGTGTACCTCTGGCAACCAGCAGCTATACTACACTACTTGGTGGGACGAGGTGCCCCCGGGCTTCGCAGGTCCCGTCATCTCGAAGTACGTGTACTCATGCACTGTAATGTCCACTCGAATTTGCAGAACTTCAATCTGAGCATCCAGACAAGGTATATGTGACCTTCTTTGGACCGCTTGTGTCGAGAGTTACGCAATGACATGGATTAGAGGTTGTACGAAGTCGGGAAGAGGGGACCATACCCATAGTCTTCAAGCTTCAAATTTTATCCGGTGTACTGCCACACGTAATAGTCACTCGGGATTGTAACTCCTCGATTCTTGTGGGACATTGTTGTATGTATATATGTATGAAGTGTTGAGACAATGCGCAGGTGTTGATGTGGCAAGATGACGTTTGACTCTTCGCCGGGGTTATCGCCAGTTTGAGTTGAAAGCAGACGTTACTCAGGGTTACATCTGAGATTGGAATGCTGCAATTATTTGAATGCCGCAAGGTCATCTTGTGAGTGTGCCTGTCTACCCGTTGTTAGCTCCGGGTCTGAGGGATGAGTGCCTCGGCAGGAGGTCTAAGATTGAAGCTGATAGCATGTATTTGAAACAAGCATTTCCGGAGTTATTTCCGGAAGTGCAACAACATTTCTTGGGGTTATCGCCAAGGACGAAACTCGGGGTTATCTCCGAGATTGGAAATGATCCTTTCAGTGTGTGTTCTAGGGTTGGAAATGATGTTCCCGGTTTGTGTTCCGGTTTTGGGACTAAACTATCGGTAGTATCTGGAATGGATGTGAGCTGTCTTCCAAGGTTATCTCCGAAAGAAGAATCTGCTCTCCTGCAATGTCAGTAACAGGCGTGTAGAAAATTTTGAGTGTCTAAAGATGCCCCTCTTTATCATATTCATGCAATGCAAGGCATGGATAGGATAAAGAATCCTAGACACTTAAAATACAAGTGAAATAAACATGATGCTATGTGCAGCAACATGATGCAAATGTATGAAGCATAATTGTCAGGTAATCCTACTGGGATGTCAATTAGTGATGGCTTGGACATGCGATTCAAGTCTTCAAGGATGTTGACGTTGGGGCTATCACCAAAGTCTCGAATCCTAGACATTGGCTTATATTCCATAGAGGTGCCTCTTGTGTACAAGAGATCTATGGGGATAAAGCTTTGTCTGCTTGAGGATGTGTATAACATATTCCTTCATTCTGTCGGAGTTACTGCCAATAGTCTATTATCGTCAGGGTTACCTGACCTTCGTTGATGTGTGTATCACCGTATAGATCCATGTTGGGTGCATTGTCAAGGTTGCTTAACCTTCATTGATGTATGTGTCAATGGTCGCACTGCGTTATAACCCTTACTGGGGAAGGTTGCTTCGATGGGTTTACTTGTCATCGGCTGATATAACATCAAGGTTGCTTGACCTTCATTGATGTGTGTATCAATGGTTGAATTACGCTGTAACCCCCGCCGAGGATACGTGGATAAGTTTCTTCGATGGGTTTACTTTCCATCGGCTGATATGTCGTCAAGGCTGCTTGACCTTCATTGATGTGTGTATCAATGGTCGAGAATGCACAGTAACCCCCGCCAGGGATACATGGATGCTTGAAAGATGTGCATTGTGACCCACGCCGGGGATACTTCATCAGTTTATAACTTCGGCGTTGTAACCCCCACGGGGAGGTTTATCATTTAGTGGTTTTGCATTGTAACCCCCGCCAGGGAGGTTTAGGGTTGTGACCCTGCAGATGAAGGTATCGAACCATTGTGGGGTATTGCTGAGCATGATTTGTGAAAGCTGAGCTCATCGGTATAATATACCTTGTACACAGGCGAATACCAATGAGATGACGGGAGTTCAATTCTGACCCGTAAAACCAGGATTCCAGGCTATTTTGCTCAATTGTGTATCATTTTTATTCCTGATTTGGCCTTTTTAGCTTGTGAGACCTCCTTTGCAACTCTAATTGGAGTGAGCTGGAGGTGTGGAACCCACGTAGGAGTGCCTCAGGTATACCTGCAACAGCCGCAGGTAGGCCTGCGGCCAACCGTGGCTATGTAAAGCCCAAAGGTTGCTTTCATAAGTCATTTTCAAGCTACGCTACGAAGGAAATCTGAGAGCTCTTCTTCAGATCTACTGAGTTTGGGCAACTTTATGCATATTCTGCCACCGTACATTCTTCACTGTCCTGGTAACATATGAATGTATTTTTTCCACTTTCTATCCATTGGAAAATGACTTATCACATGAAAAGCATTTAGTGAATATGCATGCTGATATGACTTGATAAAAAAATATTCAACATAGCAAATGTTAGTATTAAACCCTGCTGAACATAATGATGTGAAAAAATTTGACTTTTGAATCAGTCAAATTGGCACCTTTTACTGTCATTTCTTATACTATCTGAGGACAAATGAGTAAAGGTAGAAAAGCAAAATAATCCTGGTAATTAGACTACACTTACGGATTTTTTACGATGGTGTGATAATGCATATAGGATGTATATGACTGTGTATAGGTGTGCTACTAAATGGCCACCTAGTCATGCCTATGTGCATGCGGATAGTCCCATTTACAAAGGGGGCTATGGCAAAATTTTCCCAAAATGTAGGAATTGAATAGTCATGCATTTTTAACTATACTGTAGACGTATGCTAAAACAATGCATGCATTCATGTAATCGTAAAATGCATTTTGAAAAGCTCTAGGTAAGAATTTACCACACCCTGTCTGAGGTGATTTGGAGACTTATTGTCTAGATATTATGAATCTGGATCAGCCGAGTAGTTCCCGCAGGGCTTCTAAAGAGCCTCAACACCGGTCTGTCAGACAGCCTCGTCATTTAGTGGAGGCGGTGATACGTCCTATTCGAGTTGAAGTGCCGGATGTCGAGGACGAGGAGGAGGACGTACTGATTGAGGTTCCTGCTCCTGATGTATGTGTTCCCCGTAGGGATTTTCCAGGTATTCAAGTGGTGAACCCAGATTTTCTAGGTGACTTGAGTAGGAATCCTTCAGCATACCTGCATGCAAATGAGGTATGAAGTTAGATCTTTAATCTTCCTTATTTCCTATTGATGAGGAGTTAATGACTCTGATGTTAATCTGCATTTAATGTAGGTTCCCGGCTTCACACAGCCTCGAGGGAACTTGTTTAGCATCCACTTTATGTATCAGGCCTTGCATGATGACTATAGAGCGATTGTACATGGCTGGGGATTTGGGAAGTAAAGTGGTACAGGACGAGATTACATCCGGCCACGTGATATCCCAGCGTTTTTTGTTTGACAGATTTGGCTCTGAGGATAGTTATACATGGCATTCTGGGGATTTCACCACACCGGAGGACCATTGGCGTTCAGCCAAAGTGGATGTACTACTGTTGTGCGTATTGTCATACGTCTTTATGCCACGGTATATGGATGAGCTGGATATCGGCGTCATTATGGCAGTGAGAGCTCTCAGGGAGGGTCATACCATTATACCGATGATCATTGCAGAGACTCGAGGTCGCCTACTACATACTCTCGCACTTATCCGGCAGGAGTGTTCACAGGTAGCTCAGTCATGCTGTATGTGTGGTTTATGTCACACTTGAGACCGATTGGTACACTTAGACGGCAGGGGTTTTGTTTCACCCATGATATAGCCATGTCATACTCCTTTCAAATTTCACAGAGTCTGGAGATGCGATCGTGGTCGACTTTCTGGCGAGGATTAGGGATCCATTTGCTATATTGCCATGTTCAGGGCTTAGCTCACCCTACAACTTCATTACTCATGCTCCAGGAATGGATTATCTCCCTCTGGTTGGATTGAGGGGCATGATTACTTACCACCCACTGGTCGTGATGTGTCAGTTTGTCCAGTTTTAGGATTTTCATCCTTATTAGGGGGCAGTGAGTCAGTGCTTCGCTTCACACCGTTTATCAGCGGAGGACAGATCCAGGTTGTATGCCTGTTGGGATCAGCAATAGCTGGCTGGGTTTTCTGTCAGTCATCCGGGTTGTTCTGCAGAGTATTCCGCATGGATGGAGACAGAGACTGCATTGGCTGTGGTAGTATCCACAGTGCAGGATGTTGATTCTGACGATGAGGAGCCTATAGAGGAGGTTGACATTCCCATCGATGACTTGACTACTGGGATGCCAGCATTTGTGATGGATTCTCCCACCCCGAGTGCCACTGTTACTCAGT
This sequence comes from Panax quinquefolius, assembly GCA_020205615.1. NCBI lineage: Eukaryota > Viridiplantae > Streptophyta > Magnoliopsida > Apiales > Araliaceae > Panax > Panax quinquefolius. Next base: position 71,816,368 of record CM035173.1, on the reverse strand, counting down.
ATTCAGCACAGCATTTGGAGCAGAGCTTACATCTGATGACCTATGATAGAGATCAGGCTAGGTCCGCGATGTTGACAGCTCTTGATGGGAGAGACGTCGCTCTGTTAGAGAAGGATGAGGCTAGATCAACCAGGGATGCATTGATTGTGGAGTGGGATGCCGCCTTATCTGCTAGGGATGTAGCCATTGCGCATGCGATGCTTGATGAGACCCAGAGCTTATCGGTCTGGCCTTGGACACATGAGTGCCTACATTGATGAGCATTATGCCACCATGCAGTTAGCCTCTGATCTGCTAGCTCGTGTAGATGCCATTGGGCATGAGCTTGCAGTGTTACCTCTATCTTCAAATAGGGATGCCATGTTAGATCTGATAGTCCACATACATACAGATCTATAGATAGCTTTGTATTTTCCTGTACAGATTAGCTTAGCCATTTTGTCATGTACAGAACATATGTATATATCAAACAGTATTATGTATGGTAGGGAAATATATTTTTATTCACTTTCCTTTTAGTTATGCCTTGATACTTGCTTGATATTTGCCTGTTTCTTCAGGGCCTTGTGATCTTGATGCATTCCGAACTTATCCTTGATAGGTGGACATTGAGACATCGCAAGATCTCTCAGAACGGATCATTGATCTGTATGGATCCCTATAATCTTTTGTGTCTTGGGACTGGTATCTGTATGGAAAAGTGGAGAGGAGGGTGGTTTTTCCTCTCTGAGATTGACCGCACCACAGATGGTCTCCAGTACTTCTATTTGTGAGAAGCCTAGTTAATTCCATCTCTTATGGGTTGGTATTGCTCTTTGATGCACGATCGCAACTTAGATGGTCACCGAATCTTCTATTTGTGAGAAGAGGTTGGGTAATTCCATCCCTTTGATCTGAAATCGATGAATTGTGGTGAATTGAAGGTTGATCCCAGTACCGTGTGACAAATATTTTTGTTCTGGTAGGGTTTAGACTGAACCATGAATGGCTGCCTATGTACTCCTATTGAAGAGGAGATCAAGTCTACATAGTTCAAACCTGGTATAAGAGGTTCAACGCTGAAAGTGAAAAGGCAAAGAGGTGTAGAAATGTTTTTGTTGTTTTTGTTTTTGTAGAGAAAGGGCAGAAATGTTTTTTGTTGTTTTTGTTGTTTATTGCGACCGGGCCATATAGAATATGGTTGCATACAAAACCCCGGGTATCATGGAGATCAGGTCAACGTAGTTCGCCCCTCAGGATGAATCGTAGCCAAAGAGAAGTGTGAATCCCATGTGCAGGCTATACTGCGGGGAGAAGAAAGTTTGATCCCATAATGGGGACAAACTGCAGGTGTGTAAAAAGTTTGATCCCGTCTTCAGGACAAATTGAAAGCGTAAAAAAGTTCAATCCCGTCTTCAGGATAAACTGCAAGTGTGAAAGGTTCAATCCCATCTTCAGGATAATTGAAATTGTTTGAAAGGTTTGAAATGAAGTGAAATCAGGCTGCTGGTTTGAAGTGTATGTTTCCCTGAGGGGCAGAAGAGTATGTAAGAAAGAAAGGGTTCAAAACCGAAATGACTGGTGATTTGATGATCAAAACCAGGATGTTTGTTTGATGGTAACTTCAGACATAGTACCATTTCACGGTGTTCGAGTTGATAAGCTGTGGAAATTCATCGCCATCCATTTCCTGCAATCTGAGAGCACCTCCTGTCAATACCTCCTTGACAACAAATGTGCCTTCCCAGCTAGGAGCAAATTTCCCCTTAGATTGATCTTGGTTGTCAATGATCTTCTTCAAAACCAAGTCATGTTGTTTAAATTACCGTAGTCGAACTTTTCTATTGTAGGATCGGGCGATCCTTTGCTGATATAACTGACCATGGAAGATAGCCGCGGTTCGCCTTTCTTCTATCAGAGACAATTGGTAATACCTATCTTGTACCCATTGATCTTCATCTAACTGAGCATCCATCAACACTCTGAGGGATTCCATTTCCACCTCTATGGGGAGCACTACTTCCATCCCATAGGCTAATGAGTAGGGGGTTGCCCCAGTGGAAGTACGAATGGAAGTTCTGTAGGCTAATAAAAGTCGAGTAAAAGGTCCGCCATCCTTTGTGATTGGCGGACATTTTTACGCATGATCTTTTGATGTTTTTATTAGCCGCTTCAACAAAGCACCATTCATCTTTGGACGGTAGATGGCGGAGTTAAGGTGTTTGATGTGGAATTTTTCGCATAACTCCTCCATCATTTTGTTGTTGAGGTTTTAGCATTGTCGACACAATGACCTTTGGTTGTCCATATCGACAGATGACATTGTTTCTGATGAAAGCAATGATGACTTCTTTAGTAACCCTGGGGAAGGAAGCTGATTCTACCCATTTGGTGAAGTAGTCGATCATGGTGAATATGAATCGATGTCCATTACTGGCTTTGGGCTCGATGGGCCCGATCACATCCATTCCCCACATTGAGAAGGGTCGTGGAGAACTCATATTGTGGAGTTCCCTTGGAGGGGCGTGGATGGCATTCCCATGAATCTGGCATTGATAGCACCTCTTGACGTGATCTTCACAGTCAGCTTTGGGTGTAAGCCAATAATGCCCTGTTCTAAGAATCTTTTTGACAAGTAGGGGTCCGCTTATGTAAGGGCCACATACTCCACCATGGATTTCATCCATGAGCCTCTTAGCTTGGTCTTTATCTAGACATCTAAGGAGACCTAATCCTACATCTCTCTTGTAGAGTGCATCTCCGCTCAGGTAGAATTTCATAGCAAATCGATGAATCCGCCTCTTCTCAGTTAGGCTCACCTCAGCGGGTGTAGATTCATCTCGTAGATACTCCTTGATGTGTTGATACCAAGGGTTGTGGATGGAAGGTAGTTCATCCGATACTTCTCCAACATAGTTCCCATAGACTGGGGCTTTTTGCATTGCAATTGTAATGCTTGGCATGTTTTCCTTGTCAAGTATGTGAACTAAGGAAGCCAAAGTTGCTAATGCGTCAGCAAAATCATTTCTATTACGAGGAATGTGTAGGAAGGAGATTTCTTCGAACTCCAAAGCCATCTGTAGAACTTGCCGATGGTAAGGCAGCAAATGTAATTCTTTAGTTTGATAGATTCCCGTGGATTGTTTGATTACCAATTCGGAATCCCCAAAGACAGTTAACCGCCTGTTGCCCATTGAACGGGCAAGTTTTAGCCCCATGATACAGCCTTCATACTCAACTATGTTGTTGGTGCTAACAAACTATAATTTGTGGCGATGGGATCCGCTCCCCGTGATCGGATATTAAAAGCGCCCGGCTCCAGAGCCTTACGTGTTAACAACTCCATCAAAATACATTTTCCACGCGTCTGGCGTATCGCATCGATCTTGATGTTGTCGAATGTCATTACCCCTTCATTGGGGAAGTATGTTTCCAAGGGTTTGTAATCCCCTGTAGGTGCGGCGGCTAGTTGATCCGCAATTCCTTGACCTTTGACAGATTTTTGCATCATGTAGACGATGTCAAATTGCTGTAGGATCAACTGCCATCTAGACAGTCAAAAATTCAGTATGGGCTTACTGAACACATATTTGAGAGGATCCACGCGGGATATGAGATGGGTTGTGTGACCATGGAGGTAATGTTGCAACCTCATGGATGCCCATACTAAAGCACAACAAGTCTTCTCAATCAGACTGTACTTGTGTTCACTGATGCTGAATCTTTTGCTGAGGTAATAGATAGCTCGTTCTTGGCCTCTATCGTCTTTTTGCCCCAGCATACAGCCCATGGCATTGTCATTTATGGACAGGTACATGAACAGGGGAACATCATCCCTGGGAGATACCAAAACAGGAGCGTTAATCAGCTGCTCTTTAATGGTAAGAAAAACTTTCTAACACTCATCGTTCCATTTCATAGAGGAGTTCTTCCTTAACAACTTGAAGATAGGCTCACAGGTTGCTGTGAGTTAAGAAATGAACCTGCTAATGAAGTTGATTCTTTCCAAAAATCCCCGTATTTCCTTCTCTATCTGAGGAATGGGCATTTCCTTGATGGCCTAGATTTTGGTAGGATCCAGTTCAATCCCTTTGTGGCTGACTAGGAAACCTAGCAACTTGCCTGACTTAACACCAAAAGGCACACTTGGCTGGATTCAACTTCAAGTTGTACTTACGTAACCTGTTGAAAAGCTTTCTGAGATGGTCTAAGTGGTCCTCCTCCCTTCGGGATTTAATAATGATGTCATCCACGTAGATCTCTATCTCCTTATGCATTAAATTGTGGAAAAGAGCCATCATAGCTCGCTGATAGGTTTCCCCGGCATTGATGAGTCCGAATGACAACCGTCTGTAGCAAAAAGTTCCCCAAGGCGTGATGAAAGCAGTTTTCTCACGGTCCTCCTCAGCGACCATAATTTGATGGTACCCCACAAAGCAATCAGCAAAGGAGTACATGCCGACGTGCAAAGCGGTGTTGTCAATAAGAATGTGGATAAAGGGCACGTGAAAGCTATCTTTAAGGCAAGCTTTATTCAAATCCCGGTAATCCACGCAAACTCTCACCTTTCCTCCTGGTTTCGTCACGGGAACAATGTTGGATATCCGCTCCGGATATGTAGACACCATGATAATGCCAGCTTGAAACTGTTTCACAATTTCTTCTTTAACTTTTAAACTCCACTCAGGTTTCAATCGCCTGAGTTTTTGCCTAACTAGCTTGAATCCTTCTTTAATGGGAAGGCAATGAAGAACAATGTCAGTGGACAAACCCACCATGTCTTCATGAGACCATGCAAACACATCCTGAAATTGGGTTAATAGTGCAACCATGTCATTCCGCTGATTTATGGTAAGGTCTGAACCAATTTGGATTAGCTTAGGGTTGCCTAAGATTCCAAGATTGAAAGAAGTGGTTTGGTCAAGGTTGGGTTTAGGTTTGTCTGCAACCCATTCCTTAATCTCCGGAGGTGTCTCAATGTCCTCTTCCATATCCATCAAGTCTGAGTCCAACTTTGCATCAAAGTTACAGCCCTTGTGGAGAGAAGGCACCTCATCAGCAAGTATAGGCACATCTAAATTCAGTGTCCTGAAACAAAGTATGCTTTCACTTAATATATGCAACTGTTTGATCATACAAAAGTGTTAGCATGTACTTGATAAAATAACTGCTAGTACTATAAAGAAAAGTAAGCAATTAAAGTTATCAACAGGGCAAAGGGATTTTCTGCCCATTTTACCCTCGTCGACCAATGCATGGAGTGTTGTTCCAATTGTCGAGGGCAAAGTCTTGATGGACTGCAGTGATGGAAGGATCATCATTGTCTTCCTTCTCCCGAATAATAACCATGACATCGGGGTAATCATCGTCTGGGGTGTATCTTTTTGTATGTTTATCATGAACAATGACGTGTATGCCTGCCATCATCAAGGCAATGTCATGTTTACATTTTCGTTCCTTTTCTTCCACTTCAGGATCAAGAATCAGCACCCCTTTTGCTTTGATTAGCACTGGCTTAGGAAAAGCATGGCCACAACATGGGCTGTGACGCCCCCAAAATAGGTATGCATCACCTATTCTGAGTCGCCAAATATATGGTACAGAATACAAATACAATCTTAAATATACAACATGAGCTATGAGTTTTAATACAAATATTGTCTTCTAGACAGTATTCAAACTCAAAATAAGTCCTCAATACATTTATTAACACACTATTTCATAGAATAATGAGAACTACTAATGCTATCATCTGGACCATCACTCCGTTCCCCGACTAGTCCCTGCTATGTTCTCATTTCCTGAAGAGAACAATGAAAGTAAAAGGGTGAGCTCAACTAGCCTAGTAAGAAATATTATGACTAAGATAATGCAGAATAAATTATCGTTAGCCTTCAACAATGTTAAACTGATACAATATAACAAACATCAAGTTTAATTGCAGCGGAATAAGCAATCCATTAAAAGAGTCAAGTAGAGAATAATAAAGCAATCCATTAAACGCACAGATATGATATTCCAACAGAATAATAAAGAATAGAATAACAGAAGAATTTCACCATGTATGCGGTACTTCGCATAGACAAGATGTTCCAACAGAATAATAAAAAATGGAATAACAGAAGAATTTCACCATGTATGTGGTACTTCGCATAGATAGGTTATTCCAACATAATAATAAAGAATGGAATAATGTAAGAATTTCACCAAGTATAGGTAGTAGTCCGCGATATCTGAGTTATTCCAATAGAATAATAAAGAATGGAATAATGTAAGTATTTCACCACGTATATGCAGATTGCTTGGCACAGGCGGAGTTATTCTAACATAATAATAAATAATGGAATAACAGAAGAATTTCACCATGTATAGGGTAGTCCGCGTATACAGGTTATTCCAACAGAATAATAAAGAATGGAATAACAGAAGTTCTCCTCATGAATATAAAAGAAATAATACCCCTTACATTAGATGAAACTGGATATAGGAGTAGTGAAGTAGCAGAATATTTTTCTTCTTTCTCTCTTTAGTTTCTCTCTCTAGAGTTTAAGTGAATTCGTAAAAATAATGAAGGAATGAGCTTCTATTTATAGGAGAATGGAGTGAATAGTAACTAATTCATGAACTATTCAGATTGATCTACTTTAAAGCAGACGGTCCATATTAATTTACTATGCAAGATTAATAAAATATTCTAATAAAACAAAATCTTTTAAATAAAATATAATATATTCTATTTATAATCTAATAAAACGAATAACTTTATAAAAGTATTCTATTTTATATAAAAAGATTTTACTATGCAAACACTATCGCAGACATAATTATGCAAAACACTATGCATAATAGAATATTATATATTCTATTTATAGTCTAATAAAACGAATAACTTTATAAAAGTATTACATTTTATATAAAAAGATTTTACTATGCAAACACTATGTATAATGTAATATTATATATTCTATTTATAGTCTAATAAAACGAATAACTTTATAAAAGTATTCTTTTTTATATAAAAGTTTTTTCGTTTTATTACATTTATAATAATAATAAAGCAAAACTTATCACCTTTATTATAATTCACAATATTAATCGACCAAGGTTGTTCCCGAGAAAGAGGGGCTTTCAATAAGGATTTCTCCCTATTGGCGGTAAATTAATTAGGTGACCAAACCTCTCTTTGGCGTAACTTACTAGACATCGTTAATATTGCAAATAATAATATTAATAACTTTATTATTTCAATTATTGATTTAATAATATATAAAATATCGACAATAATTGAATCAAATAACGTGAGATACTATGCAACAATTACTATAGCAATAATTGAACAAAAAGCGAGTGACTTTCACGTAAGCATCAATAATCAAAAGCCGTGCTACTATGCAACCACAGCAGACATCTTTGTACTTTTACTAATGCAAAGTAGTTCAACAGTTTTAACGGTAAAACTTCCGTCGTTATTTTCATAAAAATATTTTTGTTGTTTTCTCAATCCGACAATAATTCCATTGTGGGGTCCACCAATGATTGTATCATCGTATGGATATTCCTCGATAAAAAGAATATTCCCCGACCAATTGAATATTATACAACAACTTGCATACTTTTCAAAATTTATAAATATTACCCACAACTATAACATTATATCAAATCCACACCATAATATTCATAAAAATATTTTGAGAAATTTAAATCTTTATTCATAAAATTTGGGGTCTCACATGGGATGGCACCTTTAATGGAGATTGTATCAACTCATGAGGTAAAGGTATAGAAAATCGCCGTGAGGCGGAAGCATGAGGAACCTGCCTGTGCTTATGAGGATTCTCGTGATTTGAATCGCGAATAGCCTAGTCCCATTGTTCCAATTTTTGGGACATTTGAATAGGGTGCTTAATACCCTGCTTATCTTTATCAAGCCCTTGTCCAAGCTGATGACCCAATGACATCATTTCTTGAGTGGCCGACATAACCTCGGCGGAAATCTTGGGTACGGGAAGTGGCATTCCAATAGAAAGGTATTGTGTGTTACTCACTTCTAGAGCATGAAAACTGGCCGGCTCAACTTCTAAATTGAAGCTGATGATTGGTAGATTTCCTTATTCAGGACATTCCGGCTCTGCGTTGAGAGTGACTAGACTGTTATTGACAATATATTTGAGTTGTTGATGGAGCGTGGAGGGAACGGCTCCAGCCATGTGTATCCATGGTCTCCTCAATAGCAGGTTGTATCCCGAATCTATCTTGAGGATGTCGAAGAATACATTGAATGTATTTGGACCGATCTCAATTGGCAACTCAATCTTTCTAATGAAATTTCGTCGGGATCCATCAAAAGCTCTGATAACCATATGGCTGCTTTGGATCCGCTTGAGATTGATATTCATCTTCACCAAGGTGGCATAAGGACAGATATTTATAGATGAGCCTCCATCTATCAAAACTCCAGCTAGCATGTACCCGGAAGACAAAACTGCAATGTGCAATGGCTTGCAATGACCGGTCCCTTCGAGCGGTATGTCGTCATCAGTGAAGGATATCACATTGTTGTTAAAAATGTGATCAACCAAATGTTGAAATTTTTCACATCCACTGATTTTGGCAAGTAGGCTTCTTCCAAAACCTTCAATAAGATCTTCCGATGATCTTCAGAAGAAAAAACCAAGTCCAGTATAGATATCTGGTGTGGAGCTTCTCGTAAGCTTAAAACCACATTGGCTTCGTTGTGGCCCATAGTGCGGAGGAATTTTTCAATCTTCTCCATGGGAATCTTCCTTTTTGCTTTGCAAGTAGGCTTCATAACCCGTTGAGGAAGATACAGTGGATTTTCCTTCGACACTGTAGCAGTAGTATGAGACGTGGATCCTTCAGCTTCTCCATAATTCCATGGAACTTTGTGTGTCGACAACGAGGATATTGTGGTCGAAGGGTAAAGAAATTGGCTCTGGTGCGACCACTTTCAAAGGATTGTCAGCTCCTTTGACTTGAATTACTTGTATGGGAAATACTTTGACAGTCTCATCATCCACTTCGAATATAACTGCTACTGATCCCTTCCATTTGGTAGGACATGCATTCCCACTCTTGAGTTGCACAGTGTAATCATCTGCTAGTTGCAGGACACCGCTATCAATAAGATTCTGAATGAGGTGGCGAAGTGCCCAGCATTCTTCTATGCTGTGACCGCGAGAATGTGAATGATATTGCCACACTTCATCAGAATTGAACCGTCCTGAATGGGGATTGATTGGAGGTAGAAGGAAGGTAATTCTTCCTTCGTTGATCAACATTTGTAATATCTCCTCCATAGATTGGCCCAGATATGTAAATTCTCTCTGATTGGCAAAATCCCAATGGGCTTTAGCATTTACTCTCTTTGCAACCTTATCCTTCATAGCTTCACTTTCTGAAGGTGGTGATGGAGCATTCATAACAAATGGAAGGAGATAGGCATGCTCCTGCCTAATTAATTGGCGTGTGACTTGATGCTGATGGGTCACCAGTTCTGCCAATTGCTCAATTTTCTTGCAAAGAGCTTTCATCTTTCGTTCCATGGTAAAATGGAACTTTGCATAATCTGATTTGTCAACACCGTCTTTGAGGGTTTGGGATGATTCACCATTAAAGCTGGAACTCTGTCCAGTGCTCCAACAAATCATGTTGACCTCTTCTTCTTTGTGTTGAGGAAGAGGGTTGTCTTGTACATAAGGTTGATCTTGTTTGGTGACCATGATCTCACCGTTGTCTATTAAATCTTGGATCTTATGTTTCAAGGCCCAACAATCTTGAGTATCATGTCCAGGTGCTCCGGCATAATAAGCACACTTCCGAGTAGCATTAAAACCCCTCCTATTAGGGTTGGCTGGTGGAAGATGTGTAATTTTCTTCTGAGTAGTCAAAAGAGCCAGAATATTCTCAAGCGAATCCCCTAAGGGTGTGAACGTCCGAGGTCGCTTTGCATCTCCACCTTTAGGCAATGGAGGGTTTGAAGATTGTGCTTGAAAAGGGGAGTAGTTTCTCCTCTATATAGGCATGCTTTGATTGCCTTTTTGACCTTGTAGTATCAAGTAAACATCCTCCTCTTTCTTTTTATGGACCCTCTGGGGGTTGTTTCCATAAGATCTGGGCTGGATGTGCTCAGCAACAGCTTTAAGAGCAGCTAGGTCTTGAATTTTACCAGACTTCAATCACATCTCAGCCATCTCTCCATGCTTGATCATTTCAAAGAATGGTTTGCCAATACCAGCTAAGACTCTCTCATAGAAAGGAGCTTCCTGTACATCTATGAATGTCATAACCATTTCTGATTCCGTTATGGAAGGAATAACTTGAGCAGCAAGGCGCCTCTACCTTTGAGCATACTCTTTGAAAGACTCATTAGACTATTTCTTGACCTTTGGTAATTTGGTACCGGTCAGGAGCCATTTGAGGTTGAAAACTATATTGAGTGAGGAAGGCGTGAGCCAACTCTTCCCAGCTATAGAACTTTGAGTTGTCTAATCTGGTATAACATGAACGGGCTTCTCTAGTCAGACTTTTCTAAAACAGCTGCATTTTGAGCTTTTCATTTTCCGCGTAAGATCCAAGTTCTCCGATGAATACCTTTAAATGGGTATAAGGATCCCCTAATCCGTCATACTTTTCAAAATCATGGGTTTTGAATTTCTCTGGATAATGAACACCGGGGAAGATGCAAAGGTCAGCATATGAAACACTTCCATGTGTTCCAATCCCTTTGAGAACACGGATAGTTTCCTCCATTTGGAGTACTTTCTTCCTGATATCACCGGTGTCTGGATCTCCTCTGAGATGGGTGTTTTCAGGGTCTTTGTTGGTCGTATCCAACTGAGGTTTTGGAATTGTTTTTTCCAAACCTTGAGCTCCTCCTTGTGTAGAGGATTATGTATGTGTAGGCATCTTCGTACCCTGAGCAGATTGATGCAATTCTTCAGTAGAACAGCCAAATCTGTAATTTGTTTACTCAATCCGTCAAATTCTTCTCGGGAAACAGTATTAGACTGGTTAGAAGAAGACATGATTGGCTGTAGGCTCGTGGCCTTTTTGGATTTTGAGCGGGTAATAGGCCCAATGATTTCCCTATAAAAGACTTATGTAGTTTAGTCTTAGGGTAATGTAAATGTTATCATATTATGTCCATTTTAGGAATATTATCCTACAAAATCGGGTGTTAATTGATAACATGTATGCACAAATAATCTTCATATTTTGCATTGCATAAAGATGAACCTGGAATAAAATTATAAGTAAATGTTTTTACAAGTAATTGAAAATGGAGAGCATGAAGAGACTTTCCTCCGCGTTTAGTTTATCAGAGGTTGACCTATCTTAAGGTTACTCTCGCGGCTTTTTGGCATGAAGGTTCCCAGATCATCGCAATCTACTTGACAGGAAGTTAATCCGGTCTTTCAACTTCAGCGAATCTGGGTGGTGCTTTTCCTGAGCCCCGTTGGAATTATTCTTCCTACGAGTCCAGTAATCAAACACCGACAGGATAGCCTCCTGATGGAGGAACCACACAACATACATTCACATACAACGTGTCTCACCGTTTATGAAAATGATGACATGTGCGAAGCACTAATATCACAGATAGATATAGTATAGTGCAGTAAGTAAAATGCATTCGTACACATTCATCATAAATGTAAATTCAACATTCACACATAAGCATATAACAGTTTTGAAAAGCTTGTAATAGCGGCTTCAGCCCTCTTACTGGAGTCCCCAGCAGAGTCGCCACCTATCGACGTTGAGATTTTTATTTGTCCCTTTTCGTTACTTGTTCTTTGGTGTTCTCATGTTAATGTGAGATTTTTTTGAAAAAATAAGTGAAAAAGGTCCGACATATATAATGTCGACTTTTTGACTTTAAGAGTCGTCAGTTGGTGTATTTAATTGGTTGCACCAATGCAACCGAAAATGTTTGCACATTGACCCAGTGATATGACACTAGTAAACGGGTCTGTGAAACCGAGATTCATTTGAGTTCAGGGGCTCGATTATGCGGAGGGAAGGTGTTAGGCACCCCCCAACATCCGTGTTGCCATGGTGACCGCCACTTTTCAAGAAACTGTTATATGAATGTGTGTGTGTGTGTGTGTGGGTCAATGTGCAATTTATTTGGAAGTAGTGCTATGCCACGTTCGCACATATATACAAAGGGTTTGAATTTATAGAAAAATTCAGTTTTAACCGGATATAGCAATGAAGTTTTGTAAAAAGAGGTTTTTCAAACCCTGTGCTCAATAGTAATTGAGGCCTTTGATACTTCCATTTTATTATTAAATGTTTGACTTGTTTGCTTTTATTTTTGAGATGCGAAGCATCTTCGAGAAAATAATATCTGGTGATCGTAGAACTCCTAATGGGCATGATGACCATCCAAGGAAATTGAGACATTTGTAAATAATGCACAAGTCACATGGTGAAAAAAATCCATCATGGGAACAAGAATCTAGATTCAAAGAGATCGAATCTGTGATCACATGATTCTAGGCTCACATGATAATCGCAATTTGTAGGGAAAGTAGTAAGCGTTATATATATAATAAAAAAAAATATATATATATATATATATATATATACAGACATGATCAACCACCACGAAGCAACTCCATGGGGGATCAGAAATGTAAATATATAAAAGCGGTAAATATATATATATATATATGGACATGATCAACCACCACGAAGTAAACTTTAGGTGGGACGAAATGTAAATAAATTTGTAAAAGCAATCAACTGCCACAAAGTAAACTCCAGGCAGGACGAAATGTAAATAAAGCTGTAAAAACGATCAACTGCCACGAAGTAAACTCCAGGCAGGACGGAATGTAAATATATATATATGTATATATATATATATATATATATATATATATATAAAAGCAGTAAACACTCCAGACATAAGTCTAGGCTCAATCGAGGCATAACTCGATAATGTTAGTCCATATATGAAATATATACATATATAAGTATATATATGTATGAGAAATGAAAACCACGAATCAAGGAAGTGCAGGCAAACGCACACAACATGACTCTCAATGTGTATAATAGTGTGTGTTAATATTAAAAGAAAGGCTTTATAGAATATGAGAAGGCTTACAGTGGGCTGCCAAGGTAGACTTCTATGACTCTATGTGGATAAATACTCAGCTCCCACCAGAAAAAATATAGCTATATGTGAGCTAACAGATGAGGAAACACTCAATATGGGTGTATACAGAGTAAATTGGACAGGGCTTCCTCGCCTTTTTCTCTCCTTCTCTCCCTCAAATGGCTGACCCCAAGGTCTATATTTATAGATTGATGGTCGCAGGTGTACCTGCGGCAGCCGCGGCTACACCTACGGCTGGTCGAGGTGCCCCCGGGCTTCGCGGGTTCCGTTGTCTCGAAGTACGTGCACTCGTACACTGTAATATCCACTCGAACTTGCAGAACTTCAATCTGAGCATCCGAACAAGGTATATGTGACCTTTTTCGGACCGCTTGTGTCGAGAGTTATGCAATGACATGGATTAGAGGTTGTACGAAGTCAGGAAGAGGGGACCATGCCCATAGTCTTCAAGCTTCAAATTCTATCCGATATACTGCCATGCGTAATAGTCACTCAGGATTGTAACTCCTCGGTTCTTGTGGGACATTGTTGTATGTATGTATGTATGTATGAAGTGTTGAGACAACGCGAAGGTGTTGATGTGGCAAGATGACGTTTGACTCTTCTCCGGGATTATCGCCGGTTTGAGTTGAAAGCAGATGTTGTTCAGGGTTTCATCTAAGATTGGACTGCTGTAATTTTTTGAATGCTGCAAGGTCATCTTGTGAGTGTGTCTGTCTACCCGTTGTTAGCTCTGGGTCTGAGGGATGAGTGCATCGGCAGGAGGTCTGAGATTGAAGCTGATAGCATGTATTTGAAACAAGCATTTCTGGAGTTATCGCCAAAACTGCAACAGCATTCCTTGGGGTTATCACCAAGGACAAAACTCGGGGTTATCTCCGAGGTTAGATATGATCCTTCCGATGATGTGTGTTCTGAGGTTGGAAATGATGTTCTCGGTGTGTGTTCCGATTTTGGGACTGAACTTCTGGTAGCATCCGGAATGGATATGAGCTGTCTTTCAGGGATATCTCCGAAAGACGAATATGCTCTCCTGCAATGTTAGTAACAGGCGTGCAGAAAATTTCGAGTGTCTACACCAGGGAGATACCTTTAGAAATACATACGGGCCTACTTCAAACTTTTGGTTTAATCGATGTAAATCCGCAAACTTCTTCTGTCTGTCTTGAGCTGCTACCAGACACATTTATATCAGCTTGACTATATCTGCTGTTTGCTGCACCAATTTAGGTCCTAGCATTCAGTATTCTTCTACTTCATCCCAACACAATGGTGTTCTGCACTTTCTTCCGTACAAGCTTCGTAAGGTGGCATTCCTATGCTTGCATGATAACTGTTGTTATACGCAAACTCTACCAATGGTAAGTGATCATCCCAACTACCTTTGAAATACATGACATAAGATCTCAATATATCTTCTAGAGTCTGAATTATCCTTTCGCTTTTCCCATCAGTTTATGGATGATACATTGTACTTAACTTCAACTGCGTTCCCAACTATTCTTGTAGACTTCTCCAAAAGTTTGATGTGAATCGTGGGTCGCGATTTGACACTATCAAAATTGGGACTCCATGTCTGGAAATAATTTCCTTAACATAAAGTTTAGCTAACTGATCTAAGTTATACTTGACCCTTATTGGAAAAAAGTGAGCCGACTTCGTCAATCGGTCCACTATTACCCAAATAGCGTCGTACCCTTTCTGTGTAATCGGAAGTCCCACCACAAAATCCATCGTGATATGCTCCCACTTCCACTCCGAAATCTCCAATGATTGTAACAAGCCACTTGGTCGTTGATGTTCGGCCTGAACTTTTTGACAAGTCAAGCACCTACTCACATATTTTGCTATCTATCTCTTCATGTTCGGCCACCAAAAACTCTGTCGAAGGTCTTAATACATCTTAGTGCTACTAGGATGAATCGAGTACCTCAAACTATGAGCCTCTTGTAACACTTCCTCCTTTAATTCTATCTCATTTGGAACCCAAATTATTCCTTTAAATCTTAATAACCCCTCGTTATCAAGAATATACTTTATATCTTTTTCATTTGCTAACCGCTTCTTCATCTAATCACACTCATCAGTTCTGAGTTGTACCTCCTTGACTCTCTTTACAATAGTAGATAGAATCTTTGTTGTAAACAATCTCTGTCCGGACTCACTTGGCAACTTCACCTCTAACTCCATTCTAGCCATCTCTGTTATTAACTCAGTTTGAGCCGTTAACATAGACAACTTTTCCCGACCCTTCCTACTTAAGGCATCAGCCACTACATTATCTTTTTCGGGGTGATACAGGATATCACAGTCGTAATCCTTTATCAACTCCAGCCATCTCCTTTGTCTCATATTTAAATCCTTTTGTGTGAAGATATATTTTAGACTTTTATGGTCCGTGTATATCTCACATTTCTCTCTATATAAGTAATGCCTCCATATCTTTAAGGCAAACAATACCGCAGCCAGTTCCAGATCATGAGTAGGGTAAACTTTCTCATAATCCTTTAACTGTCGTGATGCATACGCAATGACCTTTCCATGCTGCATGAGCACGTAACCAAGTCCTTTATGCGAAGCATCGCTATAAACTACAAAATTTCTTGTATCATCGGGTAATGACAATATAGGTGCTTTACTCAACCTTTTCTTCAGTTCTTGAAAACTGTCTTCACACTTCTCAGTCCATACGTACTTCACTGTCTTCCTTGTCAAATTAGTCAACGGAGTAGCTATCTTAGAAAAATCATGGATGAATCTTCGATAGTATCCCGCTAACCCTAGGAAACTCTGTACCTCGGTCGGCGTTTTCGGTTGTTCCCAACTAATCACTGCTTCCACCTTCGCTGGATCTACTGAAATTCCATCCTTATCAATAACGTTCCTAAAAACTGTACCCTTTCTAGCCAAAATTCACACTTAGTGAATTTCGCATATAATTTCTCCAACATTATTCTTAGGTGTTTAGCATGATCTTCTGGCGTCTTAGAATAAACTAGAATATCATCAATAAACACCACGAAGAACTTGTCCAAATATTGTTTGAACACTCTATTCATCATATCCATAAATGCAGTTGGTGAATTCGTTAACCCAAATGACATTACCAAAAACTCGTAATGGTCGTAACGAGTCCTGAATGATGTCTTAGGTACATCCTCCTTTCTAACCTTCAATTGATGATACCCCGTTCACAAATCTATTTTAAAAAATACTTTGCCCCTTTCAACTGATCAAAAAGATCATCGATATTGGGCAATGGGTATTTATTCTTTATCGTTAACTTGTTCAACCCTCGGTAATCGATACGAAGTCTCAACGATCCATCCTTCTTCTTCACAAACATTGTCGGTGCTCCCCACGGTGAAACACTCGGTTGAATGTACTTTCTATCCAATAGTTCTTGTAACTGAACCATCAGCTCCTTCATCTCTACTGTCACCATTAGATACGGTGCCCTTGAAACTGGTGCCGCTCCTGGCACAATATCTATTACAAATACGATCTTCCTATCTGGCGGAAGACCTGGTAATTCGCTTGGAAATACATCCATGAATTCTTTGACTATTGGTATTTGTTCCATTGTTGCTCCCACTCTCTGGGTATCAACAACATGACACAAATAACCTACACATCCCTTCCTCAACAATTTCCTAGTTTATGTCATAGTAAGACAACACGAACATCCCGTGGATTTATTACCGTAATACACTACATGAGGCTGTCTCGACGTTCTAATATTTACACATTTCTTTTGGCAATCTATTATTGCACCATTGTTAAACAACCAATACATCCCGAGAATTACATCGAATTCTCCCAACTTTATCGGTATCAAATCTATCGATAATGTATAACCTTGTATATCTACACAACAACTCCTATGAATATTTTCAACAGGAATTATTTCTTCGTTTGCTACCTTGATAATCAAAGGTACAGGCAATCTTTCGGGAAGTAATTCTAATCGTTTAGCAAAATCACATGCTATAAAAGAACAAGTAGCACCCGAATCAAACAACACATAAGCATTTATATCGTTGATCAAGATAATACCTGCAATAATATCCCCTGATGCAACTGCATCTTGGACCATCATGTTAAAGGTGTGGGCCATCGGCCTACCCGTTTGATCTGGACCACCAATAGCTAACTTACCGCTATTAGTGCCCTTTGTGATGCCCCCAAAATAGGTCCAATCCACCCAACCTATTCTGAGTCGCCAAATACATGGTACAGAAACAACTACAACTTCATTATTACAATTGTCGTGCAAAATACGACAACACATACTGTGAGTTTAAGTACAAATATTGTCTTCTAGACAATATCAACCCTCAAATGAGTCCTCATTATAATTATTGATACACTATTTTACAGAATAGTGAGGACTACTATAACCACTGCCTTGGAACATCACTCCATACCCCGACTACTCCCCGCTATATTCTCGCTTCCTGAGAAGAAAAATTGAACAAAAAGGAAATGGGTGAGCTCAACTAGCCCAGTAAAGAATATTATGACTAAGATAATGTACAACAAATTATCCTTAGTCTTCAACAAGGAAAAATCTGATAGAATACAATAGACAATAAGTTTTAGATCAACAACCGCAGCGGAAACAATAATTCATTAGAAGAGTTAAGTAGAGAATGAAATCTACTATTATCTATGAATTTAAAAGTCCATAATCGATATTTTATACCTGTAACATCAATCACTGTACATCTTGAATCAAATATTCATCTTTGCACTACCGGCCAAAGATATTCATCAGTCGGTCATGTTCATCTCAACACCTGTTCATCTTTGCACTACGAGTCAAAGATATTCATCAAGAAATCATTCATCTTTTGCTTTATGTGCCAAAGATATTCAAGAATATCATCATTTAGAACTGAGGATGATGAAAAATATTTTAAAGAAAACGAATCCAGTGAGACAAAAGAACAAATATGAAGGATTCGTACTTTAGACAATCCAAGTTCAAAAATACTCCATAATAAACTATTGTGGAGCAGAATTCAAAAATGAAGATCAAAACATAGATCCAATCAAAGATAGGAACCATAACAGACAATCTTGGACACAAAAAAGAAAATTTCATTTTTTTGTGAATAGTGTGGTATTCGTGAATAGTGTCGTATACGTGAATAGTGTCGTATACGTGAATAGTAACTTCGACACTAAAAGGTAGAAATTCCACAAGAAAAATATTACCAATATTCTGGCATAATGATATTGAAAGAAATAATATCATTTATAAAAAAATAACATCCCTTACCTCAAAAAGACAGTACTTATGACTAGAATATCAGATATAACACTGAAGGGAACTTACACCGTATAGCAACACTCAAGATATCTAAATACTCACAAAAATACGCTCGATAATATAGAGAGAGAAAACTTCAGTTTCTGGTGTGATTTTCAATTCTAACCTAAACACCTTATTGATAGGAAAATGCTTAGAACACCAAAGTAGAAAATTTAATGAAATAATATATTTATATAAAAAATTATACGCACCATTAGAAATCTGATTTCAACACATTTACCACGCAAGTGGGGCCCACCAAAAATGAAAAACATGTTTTAAACAATTTTTGTAACTAAATCAATTTAGACTCTATTCTGAAACTTTAATAATTCATAATAAATAGTCGTTTTATCAGAAAAATTCAAATCTTATGTCCATTCCATAGGAAATTCAATTCTCTCCAACTTTGCAGAAGAAAGGTTTTCCAAATTCCAAACAGAAAATGACCGAAATCCACATACGGACGATTTTACAGGCTATAATCTAATTTCAGTCAAGAAATAGGGTCCACAAACATGAAAAATATGTTTTACATATTTTTAGTAACAAAAATACTCTTCCTCCTCATATATTCATATATCCCACATTCATTGTAAAAAATATCATCATTATTATATTATTAAAATATAATAATATATTTAAATGAATTATTTTATCGAAAAAGATAAAATATCAATTTTCAACAATTGTCACATTAAAAATTTTCTCCATCTATATCCACATAAAATGAATATTTTCCTTATCATAATAATCAATAATTAATTATGCATAAATAATATTACAGAATCACAAATCGACAACCGTGCCAAATTCCTTCAGAGGAAGAGGGGCTTTCCAATAAGGATTTCTCTCTTCATGCCGCCGTGATTAGGTAACCAAACCTCTCCTTAGACAGAACTTTCTAGACATTGTCAATAATGCTATCTAATAATATTATTCAAATAATATGAAATATTGATCTGATAATGGAAAATACTGTGTAATGACAATTATTGAAACAACAATAATATAAAATATCAACGCAACAATTATTAAATTAATAAAATAAAATATTATACAATAAATCATCGTAACAATTATTGAGTAGTGCCTTTCTACGTAAGAATCAATAATTGGTGCAATATCGTGTGCTACTGTGTTTTAACCACGGGTATTCCAACAATATTAATGAGAATAACTACGCCCGTTATTTATAAACAACTTATACTTGTCGCTTTCTTCATCCAATCGCTTTTTCGTTATGGGGCCCATATTAAGGTCGCAAGTGTCGTCATTTAATATTCCCGACAACAGTAAGAATATTCCACGACCAAACGAATATTCCCCGACAACAATGAATATTTTATAACCACTTGTTTATTTAAAATATTTGCGCATTTTACCCATAACTAACAACATTAATCAAATCAACCCCTTACTATTTCAAAATAATAAATAGAGGAAATTCCATTTTATTAAAAAAAAAAAAATTGGGGTCTTACACCCTTATTCCCGCCCATCCCCTTCTTTGGGCAGTTCTTCGCTATGTGATCTGTTGATCCACACACAAAGCATCCATGATTCTTCTTCAGACTTGGACAATTAGACAAAATATTCCCCTCCTATCCACAGTTGTAACACACCGACTTTCCCTTGAGACAGACTCCTAAATAAGTCTTCCCACAGTTCTTGCATGCCTCCATCCTCTTCTTAGGATCTCCTTGCTTTAATCTGATATTCCCAAATTTAAAACCCTTCCTCTTTTGGCCATTTCCACTACCACTGGCTCCCTCAATTTTTACTCCCCCATCTACCTTATTCTTATTCTTCTTCTTCTTCTCTCTGTGGTATTGGCTTTGAGCCTCGTTACCACCCTCGACGATTATCGCCTTCTCTAGAATGGTTCCAAATGAAGTACTTTGAAACACTGATATCCGACTATAGAGCCAGGGTTTCAGGCCCTGCTCAAATCTCCTCGATTTCATAACCTCCGTATCCACCTGGTGTGGAGTAAATCTCTTCAGTTCATTGAACTTGGCAGCATATTGGGGATCAGTCATTTCCCCTTGTTTCAACTCCAGAAACCTCATCTCCATCCTCCCCTGCATACTCGTGGGAAAGTAGTTCCCGAAGAAAATCTCAATGGACCATGTCCATGTTAAATTCTCTATCTCTGCCTTAGCCTAGTTTTCCTCCCACCAGAAGTTAGCCTCTCCCTTAATCATATAGGTAGCAAAAGAAACCTTTTGTCCCTCATCGACATTTGCAATAAAAAAATGCCTTCTCTATCTCTTTCACCCAAGTTTGGGCTTCTATGGGGTCCGTAGTTCCTTTAAACTCCGACGAACCTACACTCTTAAAATCCTTAAACGTAGTAGCACGTACTACCGCAGGATTTATGGGTACATTCGCCCTATTTTGGTTAAAGGCATCCGTTAATAAATTAACGAACTTCTGCATCGGGTTAACCGGTCCCCCTTCTGGTTGATTCACATTCGCTCCTTGATTTCTTTGTCTTCTTCTTGGCGGCATTTTTCTATTAAAATAAATAACATTTCATTATTATTTTTTTCTTGTTAATTAGTTATTATTCATTATTAAACAATAACTCATACTTATTGCACATCATGTTCCATAAAAGACTTATATTGATATGTTCTTCCTTGTAGTATAATACTAAATTGTTTATCATTACACAGCCTAAGCTGGTTACATTACTTTCCCGCCATTACTTTCCAAGAATTGGGATTTACAAAAGACTACCCTTTGTTATACAAAAGAGGGTTTTACGTCGCTACATAGATACAACATATTTACATATCTAGCTCTACTCTACTCTAATTACTAACTAGATTACATTTGCCTTATGGCATTCTCATAGTCGGCATTGGCAAGACCGGCTATCACATCTCGGCTGATAGTATGTCGGGTCTGTCCTGCCTCCACAGGATACTCAGCCCCTTGTCGCTGAAAATCCTCGTGAGAACTCCTATATATATAGGACATCCTACCAATATTTTTCTTCTTGGTCTTTAGCTCCTGCCTGATCTCAAAGACCTCGTGTTTAAGCTCATGGACCTTGTCCTTAGCTAACACCTTCTCATCGTGCTCTTCTTCCCACATTGACCCCATACTTTTCTTATCCTCCAAGATAGCATGGAGCTCCTCCTTCAATTCTTTCACCTCCTTCACATACTGGATGTTTCTATCCAATACAGTTATGAACAATGATTTCATTGACTCCCCCAGAGTCATCTCTTCTACAGGGGCTACCGTGTTAAACGATACCACCTCCTCCTCCTCTGACATCCCATCAAACAAGGACATGAATTCCAAGTTTTATGAGTCTTCGAACTCAATCATCACCACTTCTGGTAACTCAGCTACTGGTGTCGGTAAAATCTCTACTTGATTCATAGACGCCTCACTAACGACTTGTACATCTCTATGCATAACGTTATCTCCTAACATCTACAACAAAACAATTTAGTTTGATAAGTAAAAAACTTAGCATAGTAAAAACACAAATCATATTTAATGCATTTTTAGGGTTAATTTCATCTTTTACTTCTGTAATAACCCGGGATTTCGAATAATCCGAATTTTACGAATAAATTTTTTTTTATTTATTTAATATTAATATTGACTGTTAATATTGTACTGTGTATCTATGATACAAGTTTCGAGAAGTGGTCAATTTGTGTATTGACTGATAAATACGAGTAGAGTTATGCATAACAATTTTAGAAACCCTAACCCTAATTCTGGATGGGGATTCGATAGAAAATATAATTAAAATAATTATTGTATTGACAAGTACGCGTTTGTACTGTATATAGTTATTGGTCAATGATTGATCAGATAAGGTTTAAAATTTGTAAACCCTAAAACAGGATTAAAAACCCTAATCTCAAGATTAGAAACCCTAACACATAGTTAGGAACCCTAATCAAAAGTCGAGAAACCCTAATTTAAAATTCAAGAATCCTAAACCCTAATTAGTAAACCCTAATCCTAATTAGTAAACCCTAATATGATTGATAACCTTTAGTATAATTAGGAAACCCTAATTATATTTTAGTTATCTTAATTTCCTATTTTAAAAACCCTAATTATAAATTTTTAGAAACTAAAGTTGTAAAACCTAAGGGTTAGAACCTTAGGGTTAAACCCTAAGGGTTTGAATAAAAGTCTAGTATGCCATTAAAATTTCAATGAGAATGTCTAAATTGCCCTTTTAGTATATTTTTAAGAACTAACTTGCAAATCTTACCATATCAAGAGTTTGTAACCTACTAATGTTGACTTGCATGACCTAAAATCTCCAGTAAATCTAGCAAAGATATCAGCCATGTGCATTATATCACATTATATAAGAGATCTAAAAGAGAGAAAGTGCATGTATTTGGTTTATTTTCATACAAGCTCTCACCAACTCTCTCTCTCACCAAGACCTCCAAAATTCTAAACTGTCTCAGTCCCCTAAACAGCTCCTAGATCACCCAAGAACAGATTGGAGATCAAAGATCAAAACTTGGAACTAAAAGGTATAAAAACCCTAACCCTATTTGATCTTATATGGCAAAAAATATTTTGTGTTTAAGTGTTTAATCTTGTGTTATAGGATGTTTTTAGATGACCTATGATGATCCATCATGGATCCATAGCATCAAAGACCTTAAAAGTTGAAGTTTTTCAAAACTGCCCAAGAACTTGATTTGTGGTCTGACAAGCTAATGTCAGGAGCCACAGATTCTTGTCCGTTTATAATTCTTGTTGTTTTATCTTTCGAATCAGTAGTTTGTTATGTGGTCTTTGTTCTACAAGTGAAATCACACTCATTTGATGTCTAGATTTCGAGTTATTCTTGGTCAAAACCCATTGACCGGGCATGACCAGTCAAATTCTGGGAAACCCAAAAATTTGAAAACCGAGTCTGACAAGCTTTTGTAACGACCAGATTTGTCAGGTTTTATGTGTTTTGATGTTTTTGTTATATTCATGTTGTAGCTGGTAATATGGACTTTATATCAAGACCTTTAGATCTCTTAAATAGCAAACATATAGAATGTAATGGATGGTCAAACCTAGTCATTTGATCACGGCTGCAGTTTTTGGAAAACCCAAAAATTGTATGATCAAGCTTTCTGACAGCCTTTGACCGAACCACAGCTTGTGATTTTGTTGTTGTTTAACTGAATTGTTGTTGTAGTATTGTTCCTTGACATAAGGACTACAGATTTGAACCTTAAGAACACATGAATCATTACTGGAACATAAGATTAATTGGGACGGAAAGTAGCACCATGAGACTGCCTGGGTTTCTGGGTTACCTAGAAAATCCAGAAGCTATATGACAGAGACTTTGGATGGCTAGATCTTTTTGTTGTGATGTGTTATGACCTAGATGATAATTGATTAGTGTAGTGTTACATAAACACTAAACAATCAAGGTTTAAGCTAGCCTAAAACATGCATGGATTAAAATTTAAGGCTGGTCAAACAGGGCATGTTGAACACTGAGTTGTCAATGTTCTTGATGCCAAGAACACCTAAGACGACAGAAAAGTGTTGCTATAGCCTATAGCGACGGTTTATAAACATTTTTAATTTCTGATTTTTTTGGAAATTAATTAAAAATAGAAATAAATTTCTAAAAATTACAAAAATGGTTTTAAAAATTATTTTAAATTATTAAAAAATAATTTTTGACAATTTGGAATATTTTTCATTAATATTTATCATTATTTAAATATTAATGGTATTTATTTTATTTAATTGTGTATTAAATAAATTAGAGAAAAATGATTTTAATATTATAAAAATCATTTTAAATAAGAATAATGTATTTAAAAATATTTTGAGTTATAAAATGTAACTTTTAATATTTTTAGAGAATTATCATTAATAATTTAATATTAATGATATTAGATTTATTTAATTATTATATTAAATAAATGAATTAAAAATGATTTTAACATTATAAAAATTATTTTAAAGAAGAATAAAGTGTTTAAAAATATTTTGAATTATAAAATATAATTTTCAATATTTTTGGAGAATTCTCATTAATAAATTAATAATAATGATATTAGATTTATTTAATTAGTATATTAAATAAATGATAGAAAAATGATTTTATTGATTTAAAAATCATTTAAAATGACAAAAGTGATATAAAAATATTTTAAGTTATAATTAATGACTTTTAATATTTTAAGAATTTCATTAATATTTAAATATTAATGGTGATGGTTTAAAATAATTTTAATTATTTTAAAATCATTTAAATAGAATATTGGTGATTTAAAAATATTTTAAGTATTATAATAACTTTAATATTTTGACAAATATATCATTAATATTTTAATATTATTAAATATTAATGATGATGGAATTAAACAAGTATTTAAATCATTTAAAAATGATTCCGGTGTTTGAAAAATTATTATAAATTATAATAATTGTTTTTAAAATATTAAAAGCTTCTGAAAAATATTATAAATGATATATGACTTATCTAATATAATATTGAAGCTTAAAAACCAAGTTTAATTGACAATAAATGTGTAAATTATCGGATAGGGTGACCAATACACTGAGAATAGACCAAAGTCCAACCAGACCGAACTAGTTGGACTTGATAAGTGTTTATATAGGTTATAAACACTGATGTGACTATGTGATATTGTGCCTAGGAGAAAGATTGACTGTAAATTTTAGTGATACGTGTTATGAAATATTGTGCTAATTGTGAGACCGATATTATTGGTTATAGGTCTTTTGAACGTAGATAAGTTTATTGTGTAGCAGTAATCAACGCGGAAGGCAAATTTTCTTAACTCAACCTTGAGTTAATATTGTTCAATTATTATGGTGGTTAATTATTGTTAATTAGACCACGTCCAAGAATTTATTGTTGATTATTCGCAATTAGTGCATATTTATTAATTCAAATTGAATCAATGATTCTAAAAACATATTCGGAGAATAATTATTATTGGATATTCACATCCGTAGAAGCTATTAATGATTATAAATAGTACAGATAATTTCTGTCTATTATAGAATTGTGTTGAGAAGTGTCTTCGCCAATTATTCTGGCTGGACGAAAAATTGTTAGAACTTGATAGGTTCGAGAAGAGAATTCAATTAATATTGACAGACCGATGCCAATTATTTCGGCTAGATCAAGAAAGTGATTAGATATTGAAATCATAGTATTTCATTGTTAAATCAAATCCTGATTCAAAGACTGAGAAGAACAGCCTTTTATACAAAGGAAACATATTTGGTCGTATATTTGGCCTTTGCGCGCGTGTAAGTATTATGCATAATATAGGGTACAAGGAGTTGGACGCTCTAAGTACTTGCAGAAGGGTATGACTTAATCTTTATGATTATTTGATACCCCTGGGTATATCAAAGTATATCTTTGATAGTTACTCGACAAGTAAGTTCTAGATCCTTGTGATCACTCAGCATAACTCTGGAAAATATTTCCATCTTGTTATTTGGGTATATCAAAGTAAATCTTTGATAGTTACTCGAAAAGATAATTTTAAGATCATTCAGTATACACCTTGGAGAATATCTCTAAATTGTTATTCATTAGAATATCGTAGAAACTTTGAAAGCGTTGCATTCTTTCATTATCAAATTATTGTGTTGCATAGATTGTGAGAACACTTGTTAGAAATTAGAGATTTGTTCAGCTATTTCAAAGTTCCCCGAACTTTGGTTTCATTCTATCAAAATAGATAGTCTGTTCTTATTGATTCTTATACATTTATTGTATGTCTTAACTTGCGGAGAAAATTTGTTGCTCACCCTTGCTAAATAAAACTTTTCAGCTAAGGACGAAGTGGCAGGAAGTGTTGTGAAGGACAAGGGCAAAAGCATTGTAATAAATTAGTTATGAATAGTATTATTATTATGTTATGTTTGAAAACCCTTTTTGTATATCTAAAGGGTATGTTTGTAATGTTAAGGTTAGAGAACCTGGGACTAATATATTAACTTTATAAGTTAATGTGGTGTAATATTTTATTCATCAATGAATGGGTAGTTAGATGCTTATTATATTGTGGCTCGTGAGCACCAAACTCGGGGGTCAGGTAACCCAGATTTGGGGGTGTCATAACTTCTTTAACTCTTCCTAAGGTTATGGCTTAAGGTTCTTTTCCCCCTTAAGTTTTATAACCTATTGCTCTGATACCAACCTGTGACGCCCCCAAATTCGGGTATCTTTCAACCCGACAGATGGTGTTATACGGTACTACCATTCACACATACATTCAATTGAAATAACTCAAAAGAGTGAATATGTCTCATTTATATTCCAAAACAATATTCCCTTTCCCAATTTCTTTATAACCATTACATATGTTCCTTGTCGTAATATCAAATAATTATAACATTAATCCTATACTATTACATAGACAGCTCATTGGTTTACCTTAGCCTTTCTTTTATCCTTATTCGATCCTTTAGGTCGTTCAATCTTAGCTGCATTCATATAGTTCAAGCAAAAGTGAGCATAACTAGCTCAGCAAGTATGACAATTTCATTAAACAACATGCTTGAATCATACGAATCGTATATCTTCTATAACTGAAGCAATAGTTATGAAGTACTATAGATAAATCAAAATAACACTTCTTTTCCTTTAAAATATTTCACAATGAACCACATTCATTAAACATAAATTTTTGGTCCAAGACCTTGAGCATTTCTTCTTTCTTTGAAAAGGACAACCCAGCACTAAGTTCGTAAGTCCGGTATATCTTACGAGCATGTCTAGGTGATCGATTTTATAAGAGTACTACATGTTGTCTAACACTTCTTCTTTAAACGTATTTACGTTTAAGTTTTGGCAACCTCACGTGCCTGTCGTTTGACGACAAAACGTTTGTTTATTCATACTCAGTCTTTCTTTGAAATCCATACCAAAACAGTTTGGCAAAAGATAGCAACTTCGATAATATATCGATAGATTATAAGAAATCTACTATATACATTAAGTCTAACTGAAGGAATTGGCTACGACTTCATTATACATCAATTCATGCGTAAGATACATAAATCACAAAGCTTGTCCAGAATGAACATAAACAAGGGTTAGAACACTTGCCTTCAGTGTCTTCTACAATTAATACACTTCCCTTTTGAATCTTTAAGGTTTCTATAATATATAACCATGTAACATACCACATTAGGTCATAATCAATCATGTATGGTCACTAATGTATCTTACCCTTCTTCTCAATCTAATCGTTCTTTAGATTGTTTAACATTGGTTGCGATTATCGCATTGTTTTATATTTACGTTCAAGTAATCTTTCGTCAACCTTTAGTTGTAATTCTTAAGGTTGTTATCATCCTTAAGGATGTTACTTTAAGTTCATTAAGGTTATAATTCATCATCAATCAACTACTTTCTTTATATATTCATGAGCCTTCTATATTGTGCCTTACCTAGTGTTGGCGCTATATTTCGACTTCTATCAAGACTCGCGTTGCAGCGCCACTATGCAAGATATATGATGGTGAAGCCTTCAATGACTGCTGGCCAAGCTCAAGATTAACTATCGTGACTACTGGCTGATCTCTAGTAGCTTTTAGGCTTGGCTCATGTGGGTGGCTGCCTTTAAAGCGTTGGACCATACTGCATTTTCACTTTAATGCCTCGAACAACTTTGATAGATTTCTTTCTTTGTGAACTTTTCGGACTCATAAATTTTTAATTTTAAGTTCGAATTGGCTCGTTCAAAAGACGTTAGCTCACAAATCACATGAACTATGTGTTTATATAAGAATTTTACATTTTCGAATGTGTTAACACTAAATTCACCGTTTAAGTTCGTTTTTACGAAAACAATAAAACGTTCGTGAACGTTCATAGCCCGTTTCTTCGTTCTAAGTCGGAATTTGATCATTTTCATGACCGCAACTCCAAAATGCAAACTTAGACTATTCTCCATCGAAAACCAATATTTTCGAGTTCAATGTTAACTTTTGACTTTCATTTCGAGAATTTAACGATTTCGACGATTATCGTCTAATCTCGTAAATTTCATCATAACTTCGTTACTTGAGATTTTTACACTATTCCAAATGGATTCATTCCATTAACACAACACATATTATCTAAGCCTACAAATGATGGTTTTAAACTTGTCCATCAACAACAACATTACAATTCTTTAATGTCTTTCATTGGTTCATAACTTTTATACTTATGATTTTACTTACACATGATTCATTAAGGTTCACTTCCATTACTAACCATCCTTATACACCTTATGAAGCATGCACCACCAATACTTACTTCTCTATCAAAACTATGATGAAGAGATGGAGATTAATGGTTAGGGATCATTACCTTTGAAGTTCTAAACTTGGGTCTTCTTTTTCCTTCTTGGATTATCAAAGACTAACTCTCACTTTTCTCTCTATATGCTTAGCTCTAGGATGTTGGTGAATTTTGAATAAGCAAAATAATCTAGCAAGTCTCTTATATTTATAGGAAATACAAAGTGAGGGCTTAATGGTAACTTAGGCCATCCCACCTCCTTTCTCCACCTCCTTACTATTCAAGACTTGGCCACCACGCATCTTATCTCTTGCTTTGTCACCACACATGGCCAGCCATGACTCACTTATGGGGCCCACATGGGTTTGCCCATGGGTTTTTCTTATCCGATAACCCATCGGTTTGATCCACGGATCCGGTTCTTAGTTTGGGCTTAGGTTTTAATAAATTTAGCTTAACATTTGGGCTTGCATTATCAATCTTTGGGCTTTAACATTATTCCATTTAGACTTGTACAATCCCTACACAAATCCTACAAGTCCAATACAATTGGCTTTAAGCCTTTTAACGTATAGTCTACGTATCATTCTCGTACGCTAATTCATATACTCATTCATCATATAAGATATACCATCATTCATATATACTCATATAATACCTTGTATCATACTCGTATTCATTGCTTCGTACAATACTTATGTATCATATGATCATCGTTTACTAAATTTTCACTTTCCTTAACATTCTCGAACTTAGTACGCAGGCGAAAAACTGCGTTTGTCATACTTGAATTATTATTACATAATCCATCCTTCCTTATTATTCTATCATTACATATTTCTTGGAAGTTCAAAAATAATCCCCGAGCAGATATTGATAAATAGTGTTTTTAGGAAAATTTCTCGAAATTTTTTT
This sequence comes from Panax quinquefolius, assembly GCA_020205615.1. Taxonomy (NCBI): domain Eukaryota; kingdom Viridiplantae; phylum Streptophyta; class Magnoliopsida; order Apiales; family Araliaceae; genus Panax; species Panax quinquefolius. Next base: position 71,786,710 of record CM035173.1, on the reverse strand, counting down.
ATTTTCATCTTGGAAATTCAAACACTTTAATTCCTTCATGTAGCCAAAATACTACGATATTATAACATTCTTAGGTTATAGAATAACATTCATCTTTCTTACTCGTTATAATATAATTCTATTCATTATTTAATCAAATAAAATTATTTTATAAATAATTCGATTTTCTCGGTCGTTATAATTGCAATTACACTTACCGATGCACCATGAAACAAGAGGCACCGTCGGGCTGACGACGTTAAAACTAGCGCTACTTGGGAGGCAACCCAAGCTCTAAACCTTTTCTATTTCATGTATTCAATAAATTTAGTTCATAGTATAGTTTAGATATTTATTTTTTAAAGAGTAATGACTTCGTTGTGATATGATTGCAGGGAATTAAGGAAAAAGGACATCACAGAGACACTGCCCCTATAGTGCGGGCAGCGCCATCCAAGGGTTATCAACGGCGCGGGGCGCACTGCCTCAACAGTCACTTTCTGTTATACCGGCGCGGGGCCGCTATGTTACCCTACCACACGACGTGGGGCACGTCAGACAGCACCAACTTACTGCCTAACTAGCGCGGGGCGCGCCATACTATACTAGCTTATGGCGTGCACTACAAGAAATTACACAAAAAATGATGCTAAAATTTGTCACATAATTTTTTTTCACTAAAGCATTTGGTGACGAGTGTTAATCGTCACAGAGACCGTCACCGTAGGAGCGTGGTATTACGTTTATTTGACGATATTTGATGTCGTCACTAAATATTTTAACTTATAGTGACGATCTACACCATTGTCACTATAATTAATTACTTTTAGTGACATTAATAGCGTCACTATTTGAATGAAACTTTCGTCACTCTATATTATGTTTCGTCATCAAAACTTAGTGCATTAAATGACGAAAATCTTTTTTCGTCATTAAATGATATTATTTTAGTGACGAAAATATGTTACTCTATTTAAATCATTTAATTTTAATGACGACAATATTGTCATATTTATGATTATTCTTTCGTCATGTTATTGTGTTTATCGTCACCAAAAATAAAAAAATAAATGATGACAGAACAATTCGTCACTTAATTCTATATTTAACATGACAGTTATGTCATTATCATTTCATATTTTAAATAATATTACAAAATAATTTGTCACCAAAGAGTTATTTTTGGGGACACATTTTCAATATCACTAATTGAATACTTATGGTGCTGATACATCTCGTCACAGAAAGAGTTAATAATAGTGACAAAATTAGTTGTTGTGACTAAATGAATATATAATAGTGACGATATAATTTGTCACCAAAGAGTTAATTTTACACATTTTTTACTGTCATTAATTGAATACTTATGGTGACGATAGAACTCGTCACATAAAAGAGCTATTAATAGTTACAACATTAAAAATCATCACTAAATGATATATAATAGTGACATCATAACTTGTCACCAAATAATTAATATTAGTGACAAAATCAATTGTCATAACTAAATGAATATATATAATGACAATACTATTAATTCTAAAGAGTTAATATTATTAATCATTAAATTTTAATTTTATTGACCAAATATTATTTGTCAATAAATGATTATAAATCGTGATGATGTGGTGTCATATTAAGTTGTTTGACATTCAAAATGTATTGTCACATTAACAATTTTCAATAAAAAAATATAATACATTTAGTGAACTTTTTAAATCAACTTTACACATATATAATATAAGAGACAAAAGGCAATAATCATTTAAAATAAAAAGTAAATATCTTATAAAAAAAATAGTAGATTCACCGATTCAACAAAATACCCAACTAACTAGGCAATAAACAGTTGCTTAAATAATCTAAGTACCACAAAACCAAATTATATAATCCAAAAAGTTGAAATTCTGAAATCCATATCCTAAAAAAATGCTTAATTAAAACCTTCAACCCTATGGTTATTGACCTTCCAGAAAAAACTTTATCTGCAAATCAAAAAAACATAGACATAAATCAATCAAATAGTTATGAAATTAAAAAAGAAATATATATAAAGAAAGAAATGTTTAAATAATAAATTGTGAATTTTCCAGAACTATAGCTATACCATCATTATTGCAACCAAAATCCCTATGAACACAACCTATTGGGCAATATAGCCACAAGCAGAAGCAACTGCAAAAATAACTAATATAGTCAACTAAATATGTGATTTAGTAATATTTGAACACTGTAAGCTTTCACCAAGAGAATAAAGACCTCCTATAAACTTCCTGGCAAAAATATAGATAGTACATTGCCCATACCAAGACCTATAACTGTATATTTATTGTCAGTTGGGACCAAAGACGGAGAGCCAGGAAGAAGCCACAAGCATACCTCAATATACTGAAGCCCAGTCCTTCACAAAAGAGCCAAACTGAATCTCGTCTTCATAGGCCCACTTTTGATTTAGCACACAGATCAATCTGGCTCCCAACTTTCTTTCTTACTTCTTTTATGACAGCAGCATCTTCACTAGGATCTGCTCTATGCCCAACCTGTAGAAGAGATATACCACTAGTTACTTCTTCACGTTTTGTGGCTTGAGTGTAGTATGATAAGAATAACCAAATTTTTTTCAAATAAAAAGAGATCCATAGAATTCCTTTAGAACAAATTTATTAGCAGCAACAGCAACAATATAAGCTTACTTTTTAACTTTACTGTAGTAAATCCTTCTTGGACAAGTTCACTGGCAACATGAGCTACCTCTGCTGAAGTCCCATTAGCATCAATAAGAGCACATACTCGGACATTTAGTGACCTTGGAGATGTTAGTTCTTCATTATATGTCAGCGGATAGAGTATATTCAACAAACTGGAACCTTTGACAGCTGCAATAGCATTGAGTATGGCCATCTCCAAACCACATCGGATACTTGGAAAGATTGAACCTGGCTATAGCTCAAGGATGAAAAGTATAAGAAACTTAAGTCTTGAAAGATAGAAAATTTTAGAAGATAATCTAGTACCTAGAATTTAGGCATATTCAGATAGCATATATAGAATCAGGATGGATAGACCTACCAAGATTCCTAAATTGTTCCATATCCAAGAAGTAAACGAGCCTTTTAGAAGTGGAAGCATAAAACTAATATTTACTCCTTCCATGACGTGAATAAGATATCGCGGTCTTCCACATCTACCAGATTTTCTTTGTGAATTTCAAGAGGTGCAACCTGTTCCAGATACTATAAATAAAAGAAACAAGGAAAAGTATTTTGTTTGCAGAAAAAGAGTGCATAAAACGGAATAGAATAGAAACATGAATATAAGAAGAAAACAAGGATAATTTGTTTTTTTTTGGGAGGGAGGGAGGGAGGGAGGGAGGGAGGGAGGGAGGAGGGAGGCAAAAATTACAGGTACTGACAATCAAGTGTTTCCCCCCTTTCCCAAATGGATATAATGGCCATGTTTGATAGTAAAGAATAACCATATCTTCCCTCTGAAATGTGATGTTTTCAACAGCTAGCCTCTATTGGTACGCTAATGCATATAAAGGCAATGAATATCAAATCCCTTTCCTGGTGCCAAATCTAGCTCGTGCCAAATGAGAGGTTCAGTATTTAAAGTACTATAATTTAATTATATTGCAATAGTATTATTTTCATTAGGGGCAGCCATACAATTTAAAAGACCTACTTATAAAGCCTGCCAATTAATTAGAAAGAAAAAGAAAAAAACTTTGACCATGAGAAGATTTGATGAAATGACTATTCTGTTTTGCTAGGTGAAAACTCCAAATTCTAAAGAATAGAAACAAAGCCACTGAACCCAAGATGAGGTAATCACTTACAATAAAGAATACATAACTATAAGATCTGTAATGGATTTATGGTCAACAAAAAGTAAAGTAGCACCATGATAGAAGGGCATCAAACATGACCTTCTGCCGACCATCCCTTTCATCTACGCAGAAACAAGTAAATGGATAAAACAATCAAAAATAAGCTTACCTCGCCAAATCCAATTCCACTTTCCAGAGATAGCCAAAACAAATCCTTCTCTATAAAATGTGGTATTGTCGTATAACTGATAGGAGATGAAGTAGATGGAGCACAGAGCCTAACTTTGTTGATGCAAAAATGTGAAAGTTTTGACAAACATTTAGGAAATAATACATTCCACAATCTTTTGTTTTTTGTTTTGTTTTATTTTATTTTATTTTTTAACAATTTTTATGCTGCATATCATAGACAACTCACCTATATAAAGAGTACTCCATCTTGCAAATTTTGCAATATGTGAAACCTTGCAAGACAGATTCTGAAATTGAAAGCCTCAACGAGATTTTTAAAGAATGGTATGCAGCTTGAGATGCAAATTTTCTCAATTTACTGAGATGAGGAGCAACTTGAGTTAGAAAATCACACACATGATGAGCATAAAACCACAATTGAAGCAAGCAGAAGCAGATTACCTATGAAAAACTGCATTACCTTCAATACAGCTCTCAACTTCTATGACACTATCAAGGTCTTCGTGCTGAGATGTGACTAAAGCATCCTGCAGTTCCCATTTTGTGTGGACATGTACATGTTTCACACTGAATACATAACAATTTGCTTTAATAAGAACAAATCATTATTATTAGCATGTTGAAAAATAAAAATAACAAATTAATCATGAAAGACAATTGGCTTTTGTTACCAACTAAATTGTATTTTTAATACTACTTTTGTCTTACTCAATTACTAAGGCTACCAACTCTTTTTTCCCTTTTTTTTTACTCCATGTCGGCATTTTACTTGTGTCTTTGTGAATTTAGACAGAAGCATTTAGAAAAGTTTATTAAGTACAATGGTTCATTAGGAAAAATTAAAAGTTTGGTTGTTCACCGCATGAAGTGGATATATGGGTAACAACTTGATTTACCCATTAAAAATTAGCCATGTACCAAAGAGCAGTTCCTAGAAGATAATACTTTGCTTGACAAGTGAAAAATATTATTCTATCCTGTAAGGGGAAAAAATATTTTGGCAAGGATGGGTGCAATTTGTGCATACATATTTCAGAACTGTCAAATTAAAATTTCAATTTGAGGTGGAAAGAAAGAAATGGAACTGAAAGTAGTGAACAGTTAATGGATCACATATAAAGTATCCTAACAATCGTGCAGAGCATGATGTGGTCCTATAGTAGGTACAATAACGATACCTGTCATTCTTCTGATTAACATTAAGCAAAACTTCAGGATAGATCATACCAGATTAGATAATTTGTGAATGCATGCATTTCATAGCCATTTTGTTTAAAAGCATGAAGCAACTCTTCAACACCTTCTAAGTATGAGTATCCTCTTTGCACACAATCTTTGAATCCTACAAAAATAGAATCAAATTCAAAAAGTATATAGAGAGCCAAAAGAACATAGATTCATTACCATTTTATAGTACTGTAAAAAATAAAGAGAACAAATTAATCATTAATATTATATTTATATATATGGGATCGATCCATTGACAACGTTGTCCATTTAAGAATAGTCTTACATACAACACATCGTGCCACCCGAAGATCGAACTGTTAAACAGAGCTACTATATTTTTGTGTGTGTGTGTATATATATATATATATATATATATATATATATCAGCCATTCAATTGACATATATATCGGACATTCAATTGACACAAGTTTGAGTTTCAAGGGGCAGCTACTAGAAATTTAGTGGAACGAATATCTGTAAGTTGTACACCGTCCAAGAACCGAATGCGTGAAGATCCTATATAATTTACATATAATCTGTTCTCAAAAACCCTCCATAACCCAGTATAAACTGAGAAAAATTTAGGCACTACACAGATTGTAACAGTCACATCCCTCCACAAACACAGAAGAAAGCAAGAAAAACCAAACCCTCCACATATTGAGTTTCTCCTCTTTTACTGATGAGATATATCTAGCACTATATATATGTGAAGCTACAAGAGACTTTCTGTGAATTGAAGTCTGAAGTGCAGTTCCTAATAAGAGAGGAGTATGTGGGGTCTGTATTTGAATGATGAATCCTTTTTGGGACAGAATGACTAGAAGAGAGCAAGAAAAACCAAGGGACATGCTAGCATTGGTGTAAAATTATTTATCTTTTAAGTTAATCATAGAAGAACCTAAAATAAAGGATGTTAAATAATGGATGTTTCATAAGCATTTACAACTTAAGAGACAAATAGCAATATTAAGAACAGAACTTGTTCTCATACTTTTTAATAGGGTGCCCTAGTTTATACAGAAGTACTGGAATCTAGATCAGATTCCTAGCAAAAAGTTATTGTTTGAGTTAATTTATTAATTCCATAACTCAAATAAGTTATTGTTTGAGTTATATGTAAGATGTAAAACTGGAAATCTTCTAAATATCGAGAGTAAGATGTAATTAAATGCAGCAGCAATATATTTGCAGAAAAATATTGCATTTGGGAGGCATGCATGTAGTATAAATATCAAAATGGATCGAACACTACTATTGCTAACGTGACTAATCTATCTGTATTTCAGGGTACTATACAAGCATACATGTATTTCTTCACAGCGGCATGATATATATATATATATACACACACACTTAAACCACCAAGAAGGCCAGAAAAAATAAGTAGAGAATAACACTACTATCTGAAAGGGGGTGTACATGTACATACTTTAGTTTAACTAACTAATTACCAAACTTTCACTTAAAGTACATTTTTCACCCACAAAATTAACAAACACTTTCCAGTGGTTTCAAATAATATTCTATTCTATTCTAGCTAGTAACACAAATCAATTCTCATCCATAAAAAGTATCAGGTCATTCCCATTAGTATCAGGCTAACCAACAGTTTTTGTTAACTGATTATAACAACACTAACATAAATCAACACAGCAAAGTCAAGATACTGTGGGAAGGCACCAAGGCATATATTAGTGGCAACTCCATCTTTCTCATCGAATTTGTATAGTACATAGTTTATTTGGTTCAATAGTTTATGAAAATTATGCAGATATAATCTAATTCTATATTTTTTTATCCTCTTAAACAGCAATTACAGAGCCTAAAAATCCTAAATACTAGTGATTCTCGTTTCCTCAAAACCACCCCTGATTTCAATGGATTGGAAAGTCTTGATAAATTAATACTTCAAAGTTGTTCAAGTTTGTCGCGAATTCACCCATCGATTTAAGCATGGGTGGATTCAACAAAGTCAGTAACCACACACCAAGTGGGATTACCCTTCTTTTTATAGGAGTATTTCGAAAGACCCATGCAAGTGAACAGTATAAATAAGTAGACAAAACCGGAAATAAGCAGATCTAACCAGAGCAAGCGGCGGCAATGGAGACGGCGAAGGCGAAGGCGAAGGGCTTGATCTCTCAAAGACTTGGCCTGGATCCGATTAATAAGCATATCTAACATGTTGTGCTCCGCTCAGAGTTTTTTGATGCTGCCTTCGATGCGGCTTTGGAGGAGAGGAGGAAATTGACAAAATGATCTGGTTTTGGGATGGAAGGAAGAGGGAGAAGAGAGAGAAAGTACAGGGGAGAAAAGAAAATGATTTGGTTAGTGTTTTGTTATTGAAGTCAAATAAAAAATAATAATATTTTAAATTATAATTTAAATAAATTTTAATTATTTTTAAAATTTTAAAATTAATCTTTATCACTAATTACAATTAGAATTAGAATTAGAATTAGAATTAGAATTAGAATAAAAAAATTAAATAATGAATTTAGAGTATAGTTTATTAATGAATGAATATTAATTTATTTATTTTTAATAAATATAATAATTAATACTCTAAATTACAATTCAAATAGATTTTTATTATTATAGAAATTCTAAATTTAAATTTTAAAATAAATGCTCTAATTAGTAATTAAAATGAATAAGAAAAATATAATAAATTTTAAAGTATAGTTAATTAATGAAATAATATTTATTTATATTTTCTAATAAATATAATAATAAATACTCTAAATTATAATTCAAATAAGTTTTAATCATTTTGAAATTCTAAATTTCAAAATGAATGCTCTACTTATTAATGTTTAGATGTCTATGAATAAATAGATGTCCGTTTTATGTGTGTGGAGTAATATAGTAGTGTGTATGAATATTTATAATCTATAATTAGATTTAAAAATCTAGAAACATACCTAAAATGTCAAATAATTTCTGCCTTCAAATTGGGATTATTAAAAATTGATAATGGGGGTTCTTGACTAAATGGAGGCTGCTAATGATAAAAGTAAGACCAATGACGTCGCTTGGATACAAGTTTGTTTGAGGAAATTTTTGTCTCCATATAAAAATGTGACGTCATTGCATATTTTGTCACTAAATATAAGGATATATGACGAACCAGTGTTGCCACTTATCCACTCATCTAATTAGTGACGCACTATTATCTCGTCATATAAAATTGGTATTTGCGATAATAAAAATTTTCATAATTTATTAATTTTTCGTTTTTACAAAATTTGCCTCCAAAATTTCTTAAATTTTTTTGCCTCCAAATAAAATTGTAGCGATATTATACGACTTTGTCACTAAATATATAAATTTATAATGAACCATTTTGTCACTTTTCCACGCATCTAATTAGTGGCGCACTATTATCTCGTCATATAAAATTGGTATTTCTGACAATACAAATTGTCATAAATTATTATTTTTTTTGTCTTTAAAAAATTTCCCTCTAAAATTTTTCAGAAAATTTTTGCCTCCAAATCAAATTGTGACGATATTACATACTTTGTCACTAAATATAAGAATTTATGACGAACCATTTTTGTCACTTATCCACGCATCTAATTAGTGACGCACTATTATCTCGTCATATAAAATTGGTATTTATGACAATACAACTTGTCATAAATTATTATTTTTTCGTCTTTAAAAAATTTCCCTCCAAAATTTTTCAGAAATTTTTTTCCTCCAAATAAAATTGTGATGAATTTGTATTTGGCGTCACTAAATGTGAACATTAGTGACGAAAGCACATTGTCGCTAAATTTTACAAATAATTAATGACAAACTATTATGTTGTCATCGAAAGAAATATTGTGCGACAATAAATACTGTCATCAGTTATTACAAAATGTCACTAAAAGGTTTCTCACTAAAATTTTGGCACAAAATTCTACCTCCAAAATAACTTGTGACGAAATTTTGTTAAACGTCATCAAATGTGTAAATTAGTGACGATATAAATGATTAATAGTAACAAAATTAAAGGTCATCACAAAAGCAAAAGTTTTACTGACTATTATGAATTTCGTAATTATTAATTAACAAATTGTGACAAATTTTGTGTGTGCCAAAAAATTCGTCACAAAATGTATGATTTTTGTAGTGGTGGGACGCGCCATCCTGGGCATAGATACTGCATCACAAGCGTGGGTCGCGCCATCCAAGGCTTATCAACGGCGCGGGGTGCATCGCTCAGAAAGTCCAGATTTTAAAAACGTGTTTGACGTCTCCTTTTCCAACATAACTCCATACAACACCAATTCTTCCCAACTTCTTGCTTAACTAAACCTCTTCCACTCCCCCATAACTTCCATAACGTCCAAATTAAGCTATACCACCTCTTCCACTTCTTCCCATCTCTTCATCTCACTAACCCACAATCACCATAACTCCTCCCCATACACGCTAGACCATTATTCCTCTTCTAAATCAACCCAACTTCCCTCAATTAGCCACAATCATTCTATGAGATAATCACCACACTTATATTCCAAGTCCAATTCTTCCTCCTCACAACTTCTCACAAATTGGGGCATCACTCTAAGGTGGAGACAAAATTTCTTCTGAAAGGTAATTCAAAATTGTTGCAACTTAGTTCAGATTTTACTCTTATTCATCAAATTAGTTGGAAAACCTTGGGATTCTGTTGCCCAAGGATTGTTTTAGATTGTTTGTTATTTTGGCCTAGAGTTTGTTTAAAGAAGTTAAGTTTGGGGGTGTTAGCCTTCACGCCCACCAACTGTTCAACGATTTGCTTGAACCAAGTTTTTACCCTCTCGTACACTAAAAGCACCATGTCTTCCCATAAGAGACCACGTCCATCCACTTCTACTGCTCAGGCCCAATTTGATAACACAAAATTTGTCAGTGAGGGGGCCAAGGCGAGGTTCAAATCAACCATTGACAAGGAGACTTTGGTATTAGAACAGGGATTGAAGCCGGATGCCAATCTTGATGGAGATATGATGCTGATGATTGTGGAACGCAACTGGTTTCAGTTAGTGGAGCTGCCACTACCTGCGGTTGTGATGCCCCCAAAATAGGTATACATCACTTATTCTAAGTCGCCAAATACATGGTACAAAATACAAATACAATCTTTAATATACAATAAGAGAGCTGTGAGTTTTAATACAAATACTGTCCTCAAGACAATATCCACTCTCAGAATAAGTCCTCATTACATTTATTGTCATACTATTTAATAAAATAGTGAGGACTACTAATACTATCATCTGTTCCATCACTCCGTTCCCCGACTCGTCCCAGCTATATTCTCATTTCCTGAAGAGAACAGTGAAAGAAAGAGTGAGCTCAACTAGCCCAGTAAGAAATATTATGACTAAGATAATGCAGAATAAATTATCATTAGTCTACAATAATGTTAAACTGATAAAATACAATAGACATCAAGTTTAACTGCAGCGGAACAAGCAATTCATTAAAAGAGTCAAGTAGAGAATAAAATCTACTATCTTTTATGATTTAAAAGGTTTTTCATCACTTTTATCATTTGAGACTCGGTTTAATAAATAATCCGCATCATCAAATCACCCCCAGACTTCTGGCCGAGGATATTCTTTAGTATCACGACCACAAATTATCCATGCACTACGGGCGAGGACATTCATGTATTCATCAATGGTCATGATCATGCCAACAATTGTCCATGATGCACTACGGCCAATGAAGACTTTTACCACATCATTTGTAACATTACGGTCATGATTACACCGAATAATCCACAGTCATAATCATACCAAGTCCATCTATGCACTCTGGGGCCACAGATGACTCAAAAAAAAAATAAACATGAGGATGATGACAATGATATAAGAATTCAACAAAACAAGTTCACGAATTAATTTATCTAGGAACTAATAACGTCCAAATTGTCAACATGATACTTCTTTGTAGAGTAAAATTCAAGAATGCTCAGAAGAATATTTCCATGAAAAGATACTGGATGAAGCGCAAATATCAAGGATATTCTACTAATTTCATGGAATATAGAAGTCAAAACCTTAACCAACTGAGTATAATAAAGAATGGAATAACAAAAGAAATCACCATGCATGCGGTACTTCACATAGACAGGTTATTTCAACAAAATACTAAACAACGGAACCAGGTCAAGCGAAATTCACACCGACAGGATGTTCCAACAGAATAATAAAGAATGGAATAACAATAGAAATCACCATGCATGCGGTACTTCGCATAGACAGGTTATTCCAATAGAATACTAAACAACGGAACCAGGTCAGGCGAAATTTGCACCAACAGGATATTCCAATAGAATAATAAACCAGGTCCGGCATAAAACGCACAGACAGGATATTCCAACAGAATAATAAAGAATGGAATAACAGAAAAATTTCACCAAGTATAGGGTAACAGCGTATCTGAGTTATTCCAATGAGAATAATAAAGAATGGAATAACAGAAGTTCTCTTCATGAATACAAAAGAAATAATACCTCTTACCGTAAAAGAAACTTGATATCGGAGTAGTGAAGTAGCAGAATACTTTTCTTCTTTCTCTCTATAGTTTCTCTCTCTAGAGTTTCAGTGAATTCGTAAGAAATAATGAAAGAATGAGCTTCTATTTATAGAAGAATGGATTGAATAGTAACTAATTCATGAACGGTCTAGATTGATTTACTTTTAATCGGACGGTCCATATTGATTTAATAAAATATTCTAATAAAACGAAAACTTTTTAAATAAAATATAAAATATAATATATATTATATATTATATAAATATAACGTGCCTGATAAATCACGGGTTGTTACCCCCGTGATTACCACTCTACCAAATCTTCCAACTATCAAATATATATATATATATATATAATACATATAGTACAACAGACATATATATATATAACCAAAAACCCCTCCCCACCCATTTTGACAAAGACATATATATATATAAAATAAAAACTGAGATAACTTTTCACCGATAAATTTAAAAATGGGTAAATGGGGGGTCCAAAAATACAACAAATACTTCATAAAAATCACCTCAATATTCTTAACAACTTTTATCATCATTATTATAATTCACAATATTAATCGACCAGGTCGTTCCCAGGAAAGAGGGGGCTTTCCAATAAGGATTTCTCCCTATTGGCGCATAATTAGATTATCTAACCTCTCCTTGACAGAACTTCTAGACATCGTTAATATTGCAAATAATAATATTAATAACCTTGTCATCTCAATTATTGATTTAATAATATATAAAATATCGACAATAATTGAATCAAATAACGTGAGATACTATGCAACAATTTTGTAGCAATAATTGAACAAAACTGAGTGACTTCTCACATAAGCATCAATAATCAATACCGTGTGCTACTATGCAACCACGCGTATCACTGTACTTTTAACACCGGGTGTTTCAACAGTTAACGGTAAAACTTCAGCCGTTATTTTCATAAAAAGATATTTTTATCATTTTCTCAATCCGACAATAATTTCATTGTGGGGTCCACCAATGATTGTGTCGTTGTACGAATATTTCCTGTTAAAACGAATATTCCCCGACCAATCGAATATTATATAACAAGTTGCGTACTTTGCAAAATTTATAAATATTATCCACAATTATAACATTATATCAAATTTACTCCATAATATTCAAAAATGATATTTATAGAAAATTCATTTTTATTCATAAAAGTTGGGGTCTTACAACCTCCCATTCTTATGAAATTTCGCCCTCGAAATTAGGGTACGTACCTAGTATATCGAAGAGGTAAGGATACCTTGACTTCATTTCAGATTCTAACTCCCAGGTCATTTCCTCAACATCGTGGTTTCTCCACAAAACTTTGACTTGAGGTAGAACCTTGGAGCGTAGAATATGTTCCTTCTTATCCAAGATTTGAGCAGGAACCTCTTCATACGTTAAATCTTTCGCTATTTAAATTCGGTTGTAACTTCAATAATGTGGTTCGGGTCTTCCACATATTTACGTAACATGGATATGTGAAAAACGTTATGAACACGAGACATACTTGGCGGTAAAACGAGTCTATATGCCACAGTTCCTACCCGAACGAGGATTAAAAATGGGCCAATGAATCGAGGATTGAGCTTTCCTCTCTTTCCAAATCTCGTAACTCCTTTCCATGGAGCAACACGTAACAACACATGATCTCCTATATTGAATTCCACGTCCTTTCGATGAAGACCAGCATAACTCTTTTGTCGATCTTGTGAGGTTTTTATACGTTGTCGGATCGTTTGAATATTTTCCGTAGTCATACGTACCAACTCTGGTCCCAACAAAGTTGCTTCACCCACCTCATCCCAGCATACTGGAGAACGACACTTTCTTCCATATAACGCCTCGAATGGAGCCATGCCAATACTTGCTTGATAACTGTTGTTGTAGGAAAACTCCACCAATGGTAAGAACTTATCCCAACTTCCCTTGAAGTCAAGGACACACAGTCTTAATAAATCTTCTAGAGTTTGAATAGTCCCTTCTGATTGTCCGTCCGTCTGAGGATGATATGCCGAACTAAATCGTAAATCCGTGCCCATAGCTTTTTGCAAACTAACCCAAAATTGTGAAGTGAATCTTGGGTCTCGATCAGAAACTATGGATATTGGCATACCATGCAGTCTTACAATCTCGTTTATGTACATACGAGCCCGACGTTCAAGTGTATAAGTTTCTCGTATTGGTAAGAAATGAGCAAACTTGGTCAATCTATCAACAATGACCCAAATTGCATCTATGCCTTGAGAAACCTTGGGAAGACTAGTAACGAAATCCATAGTAATGTGCTCCCACTTCCATTCTGGAATTTCAAGTGGTTGCAATGGACCTTTTGGTACTTGATGCTCTGCCTTGACTCGTTGACAAGTTAGACACCTTGAGATAAACAGCGCTATCTCTCTCTTCATATTGCTCCACCAAAATGTATGACGAAGATCACGATACATTTTGGTACTCCTAGGATAGATTGCAAACGGTGTGTTGTGAGCCTCCATCGTGATTTTATACTTTAAATCAGGGTCATTAGGAACACAAAGTCTAGAGTTGACTCGAAGTATTCCTTCTTCATCAATTCTTGCTTCCGGCATAACACCTTCTTGCACTTTCTTCCTCATACGCATCAGCTCCGGATCTGTAACTTGAGCAGCTTTAACTTTATCAATTAAAGTCGGTTCTACTCATATATTCGCCATCATCACGTGGATCCCTAGAGTCTTTATCTCTATCTCCATCCTTTGCAAGTCATACAAAATGGGCCTTTGCGTTGACAATATCGCACTCATACCCGCATATGATCTTCTACTCGAATGCCGCTACTACTACGCGTTTCGCTTTCCGATGGATGGTATGATCATAATCTTTCAATGATTCAAGCCAAGCGTCGTTGTCGCATGTTGAGTTCCTTTTGAGTGAAGAAATATTTGAGGCTTTTATGATCCGTAAAGATCTCCACTTTCTCCCCATACAAGTAATGCCTCCAAATCTTTAGTGCGAAGACAACAATCGCCAACTCTAGATCATGAGTAGGATAATTCCTCTCATATTCTTTGAGTTGTCGTGATGCATAAAGGCTATGACTTTCCCATGTTGCATAAGAACACATCCTAACCCTTTGCCGAAGCATCATTGTAGATGACAAATCCCTCCGAACCGGATGGTATTAGCCGAATAGGTCTTTGAAATGAGTCTCCTCTTGAGTTCTTGAAAACTCTTCTCACATTCCTCTCTCTCTACCGAACTTTGTATCTTTTCGAGTCAATTTGAGTTAGTGGAGTAGCGATCGAGAAAATCCTTCCACGAATCTCCGATAATAACCAAATTAAACCGAGAAAGCTACGTACTTGATCATCGATTTAGGTTGCTCCCGACTTTGAATAGCTTTAATCTTTCTTTGGGTCAACGGATATTCCATGACTTGATACCACGTGCCCAAGGAATGCTACTTCCTCAAGCGAACTCGCATTTCTTCAACTTGGCATAAAGGTTATATTCATGAAGCTTTTGGAGTATCAGCCTCAAGTGTTGCTCATGATCTTCACGGCTTTTGGAATAAATAAGGATGTCATCAATAAAGATGACCACAAAGTGATCCAAATATTCCTTGAATACTCAGTTCATCATATCCATGAAGGCAGTAGGAGCATTAGTCAATCCAAAAGACATGACTAGGAATTCATAATGCCCGTACCGAGTTCTGAAAGCCGTCTTTAGAATGTCATCGGTTCTAATCTTCAACTGGTGATATCCAGAATGAAGATCAATCTTTGAAAAGAATTTGGCGCCTTGCAACTGGTCAAACAGGTCATCAATACGTGGCAATGGGTACCTATTTTTGATGGTGACATAATTCAACTCCCGATAATCAATACAAAGTCGCATACTCCCATCTTTATTTTTCACGAATAGAACAGGAGCACCCCAAGGAGAAGTACTAGGACGAATAAAGCCAATGTCTAACAATTCCTGCAGTTGGGTCTTTAATTCCTGAAGTTCAATAGGAGCCATTCGATATGGGGCTTTGGAAATGGGTTTTGTACCGGGTTTAAGGTCGATACAAAATTTAATTTCACGCTCTGGGGGTAGGCCAGAAAGTTCTTTAGGGAATACGTCAGGAAATTCATTAACAAAAGAAATATCATTCAAAACTGACGTATTTTTGTTTAGATCCGTGACATGAGCTAAGAAAGCTTGACATCCGTTTTTCAATAAACGAATAGCTTTATGGCTTGAGATGACAATGATTGATTTTAATGGTTTGGTTGCTTGAATTCGCATAATAGGTTGGTTAGGAATATGAAAGCTAACAACCTTACGAAAATAATCAATTTTTGCATGATGAGTAGTTAACCAATCAATCCCTAGAATTACGTCAAATGCAAGTATTTTCAATGAAATAAGATCGACGGGGTAATGTGAGGTACCGATTTGAACCAAACAAGACTTATAAGCAGTGGATGTAATGAAGGTTTCTCCCAACGGAGTTTCAATGAGATAAGTCAAAGTCTAATTTCTCTCGAGTCAAATTTAAACGTTGAGAGCAAGTAGGAGAAATAAAAGAATGGGTAGAATCGGTATCAAATAAGGTATATACTTCGCTAGAGTTTATGATAAGCTTACCCGTGATGACCTCGTTCGGGTTCCTTGCTTTCTGGGAGATCACAACAAACGCTCTCCCTTGACTTCTGGCTTTGACTTTTTCGGGGCGGACCTTTGGTGCCTCTATCCTAGCTGAACTTATCTTCGGTGAACGACAAAATCGAGCTAGGTGACCTTTTCTTCCATAATTATAACATGCTTTGGACGGCATCGCGCAGTTTGGACTGATGTGTCCCTCCCCTCCACATTTGAAGCATATAATAGGTGGTGGTTCTCCTTCCTTCAAAACGGGTGCTGGTGCTGACGTCTTTCCATCATTGTTGAATCTCCTCTTCTTAAAATGTCCATTCTTATTGTTTTGGCCCTGATTACCACCGAAGTGGTTACCATTTCTGGCATGTTGATTCCCTCCACGCTTGTTGTCACCGCTTCGATGTCTGCTCTCACTGGTATTATCATTTTTCCGGCTGCTCTCTTTTGGTTGGGTTGACTCGTTATCGCGTTCCAATAACTGAGCCCTATTAACAACATCTGAATACAAACACAGTTTATGAGAGATAAGATATTGACGTATCTCGGGTTTCAAACCTCTTAGAAACATTCGCGTCATTCTCTCCTCATTATCAACCAAATGGGGCCTGCAACAAGGACATTTCGGCAAACTTGGCTTCGTCTTTGCGACACGGTCGTGTTGTTTTGCTCCGATTTAATGAACTCTACCTCTTCTTTATGTGACGAATACTTTTGGGAAAGTACTTGTCGTTGAACAGTTCTTGAAACCTCTCCCAAGATATATTCAGTGCGGCAGGTTGGGTACGCTTTACAGATTCCCACCAGTAATCTGCCTCTTCCTGCAACATGAAGGTGGCGAAGGGAACCTTTTGCTCCTCAGAGCAACCCAAGACATCAAATATCTTGTTGATCTATTTTATCCATGTCTCCGACTTAAGTAGTTTTGGCTCTCCAAAAAACTCCGGTGGTCCCAGCTCCTTGAAGCTGTTTGGCGGTGACTGGTCGAGAGTTGCCGGTGTTTTTCCACGCATTTTGGACACGGAGTCGCTCTACTTTGATGTTGCATGAATTGCATAAAGCCTCGAACATTCCATAGTTCATCATTTGGTCGGTGTTGTTGTTTGCATGAGGATTGTCGCCTTCGATGCACATTGTCACGGTTATTAATCTGTGGAGACTCAAGCGGTCTCTGTGCTCCATTGATGTTCTCAACATTCTCGGATGCCATTTTCAAAATCGCCACAAAACAAGGGTTAATTAACATATCACATATTATCCCTATACTCTAACCGACCAATTAAATACCAAATAAACTTAGGTAGGTCATACTAGCGAATGAATTCCCCGTCTCTCCCCTCCTAGTTCTTGTCTCAAATCTTAGCCAGAGATCATATCCCTAAGCTTTGATACCAAATGTGACGCCCCCAAAATAGGTATACATCACCTATTCTAAGTCGCCAAATACATGGTACAGAATACAAATACAATCTTTAATATACAATAAGAGAGCTGTGAGTTTTAATACAAATACTGTCCTCAAGACAATATCCACTCTCAGAATAAGGCCTCATTACATTTATTGTCACATTATTTAATAGAATAGTGAGGACTACTAATACTATCATCTGGTCCATCACTCCGTTCCCCGACTCGTCCCAGCTATATTCTCATTTTTTGAAGAGAACAGTGAAAGAAAGGGTGAGCTCAACTAGCCCAGTAAGAAATATTATGACTAAGATAATGCAGAATAAATTATCATTAGTCTACAACAATGTTAAACTGATAAAATACAATAGACATCAAGTTTAACTGCAGCGTAACAAATAATTCAATAAAAGAGTCAAGTAGAGAATAAAATCTACTATCTTTTATGATTTAAAAGGTTTTTCATCACTTTTATCGCTGAGACTCAGCTTAATAAATAATCCACATCATCGAATCACCCCTACACTATGGCCAAGGATATTCTTTAGTATCACGACCACAAATTATCCATGCACTATGGGCCAAGGACATTCGTGTATTCATCAATGGTCATTATCATGCCAACAACTGTCCATCAATGCACTACAGGCCAATGAGGACTTTTACCACATCATTTGTAACATTACGGTCATGATTACACCGAATAATCCCTAGTCATAATCATACCAAGTCTATCTATGCACTACAGGCCACAAATGACTTTCAAAAAAAATAAACATGAAGATGATGACAATGATATAAGAATTCAACAAAAAAAGTTCACGAATTAAGTTATCTAGGAACTAATAACGTCCAAATTATCAACATGATACTTCTTTATAGAGTAAAATTCAAGAATGCTCAGAAGAATATTTCCATGAAAAGATACTGGATGAAGCGCAAATATCAAGGATATTCTACTAATTTCGTGGAGTATAGAAGTCAAAACCTTAACCAACAGAGTATAATAAAGAATGGAATAACAAAAGAAATCACCATGCATGCGGTACTTCACATAGACAGGTTATTCCAACAGAATACTAAACAACGGAACCAGGTCAGGCGAAATTCGCACCGACAAGATGTTCCAACAGAATAATAAAGAATGGAATAACAATAGAAATCACCATGCATGCATGTGCGGTGCTCGAGATAGACAAGTTATTCAACAGAATACTAAAAAAGCGGAACCGGGACATGCGAAATTGCACCGATGCGGAGATATTCCAACAGAATAATAAAAAGCAGAACCGTGTCCCGGCGAAACGCATGCATACGATGATATATTCTAATGAATAATAAAGAATGGAATAATGAAGAATTTCACCAAGTATAGGGTAGCAGCGCGATATCAAAGTTATTCAATGTAATAATAAAGAATGGAATAATAGAAGTTCTCTTCATGAATACAAAAGAAATAATACCCCTTACTAGTAAAAAGAAACTTGATATCTCGGAGTAGTGAAGTAGCAGAATACTTTTCTTCTTTCTCTCTATAGTTTCTCTCTCTAGAGTTTCAGTGAATTTGTAAGAAATAATGAAGGAATGAGCTTCTATTTATAGAAGAATGGATTGAATAGTAACTAATTCATGAACGATCCAGATTGATTGAGCTTCTATCAAGTCTGCAAAATGGACCTATCCATTTTAATTGCTTTCCTGATTTTACATTGAGCCTAAGTGATCAAAATTTATTAAAAACTTTGACATTTAACATTAAAACCTCTGGTGAAATTACTCATATGATTGAGGGTTCGCAGCCCATAGCTTTGATTTACAGGATTTATTATAAGACCATGAAAACGAATTTAAACGTTCATGCTCTAAATAAAAGTCCTAAAGATCAAACTGTATTAATCCAAAGTTCAACTAGTGATGCTAATATTCAGATCCCGAGAACCATCCTCTGGAAGGATATTACGTTACCTAGCCAATGGACTTTACCCAATGAAATACCCCAACAACCCGTAGTTAACAACATGTTAAATATTGAAAATGTTAGACAATTTTCTGATGGAACAGTCAAAATAAGTTTTGAACGTACCAGAAGACCAGTTATAATAGAAGATTTTACTAGTTCTTCAGCACCTTCAGTTCACACTCGAAGAGATACTGAAGTACTTAGTAATCCTTCAGTTAGAGATATTAAACTAAAGGGTGTCCTTTACCAAGGTCAGGCCAGTCATCCTTGCTATACTCATAAGGATTTTGTTGATGAAGAGAGTTCTTCTTCTCCTACTCCTTCTGAGTTGCCTACTCAGTCAGATTTTGAGATTCCAATTAATAATCAATTAAGAGTTCTTAAAAAGGAGTTCATATTAGATTGGGACAATCTTGTAAAAGATTTTAATTCCAAATCTAATAAAGAAAAAAAGACATTTATTTAGATTTAATCATTCAACTGAAAAAGAGCGCGATAAAATTGTTAATAGATGGAAACGATTTATTAACAGTGAAAAGATAAACATTACTTTTTACGATTGGTATGATCAATATCGAGGTAAATGCAATGTTATAACTAAAACTAAATGGATTAAAGAAGATAAGTCAAATGTCTCTTCTAGTCATCCTCCTCTAGAAACTGTTTTACTTCCAATTAAGAATAAATACATTATTGCGGTCCTTTTAAGATTTTAGGATGGTAATAAAGATGATAAAAAAATTATCGAACAATTAAACTTTAGTAATCAATATCTAGCAACCGTAGGGAAACAGTTAGATAGAATCGAAGAAAAGTTCGAGGAAACCAGTATTAAAAAACCTGATTCAAAGATTGAACATCCTTTGTTAAAATTACCCAAAAATAGAAGTAAATTAGGTTTACCTAATAATGACGACAATCTAGTCCAAACTATCGATAAGTTATTTAAAAAATTAAAAGCTGAACCTAGTTCAAGCGGTACAATCGCTACTATTGATCATGTTGAGACTGATATTGAAAGCAGTTCCCAATCAGATCATTCTGATGCTGTTTCAATACCATACTTTAATGATCAGTTAAACAAATTAACAGTAAAAAACACGAGTATAACCAGAAATTGGTATTCTAGACCAACTCCTCCAGAGTTACAATTTGAAGAGAGAAATCTAGATAAACAATTTTCGGGTTCTTCCAATAAAATTTATGAATGGAATAAAGATGGATTTAGTGAACAAGAGATTTTAAACAAGTTAAATCACATGTCCATGGTAGCAATTAGCTATATTACTAAATTCAACAATCTGACTCAGCCAGACATTGTTGAGTTAATAGCTAGTGGATTCACTGGTATCCTCAGATCTTGGTGGGAAAAACATCTCACTGAAGACACCAGGTTATCTATAATCCATGCTGTCCAGTTAGACGATGACCGCAACCCCATCTTTGATGAAGAT
Organism: Panax quinquefolius; assembly: GCA_020205615.1. Taxonomy (NCBI): domain Eukaryota; kingdom Viridiplantae; phylum Streptophyta; class Magnoliopsida; order Apiales; family Araliaceae; genus Panax; species Panax quinquefolius. The sequence goes on along the minus strand of CM035173.1, from coordinate 71,765,490 downwards.
GTTGGCGTTGGTCCGCCCGATGGAGTCAATACTTTAATATTTACCATAATCAAACATTTTGTTGGTACTCCCAGTAATATTACTAAAAGAATTCATGATCAATTGAGTAATCTTACCTGTCCAACTCTAAGTGATTTTAGATGGTATAAAGATGTATTTACCTCTAGAGTTATGATGCGGAATGATAGCGATAAACCATTCTGGAAAGAAAAATTCGTCAATGGTTTACCTTCATTATTCGCTCATAAAGTTAGAGAAGATTTAAGCAAAAACTTGGGATATATTGATTATGATAACCTAACTTATGGTGACATAATCAGTTATATTCAAAAGATTGGTTTAAAAATGTGCATTGATTTTAAATTAGCCAAACAAGCTAGTAAAGATAAGAAAAAAGCTAAATACGAGTTAGGCACGTTCTGTGAACAATATGGTTTACCACCAGTTGCTCCCTCTAGAAGGAAGCACCTGCATAAACATATTGATCATCATAGAAGTAACAAACGTTATAAACAAAGACGCAGACATAGAAAAGATAAAAATCAAGAAGATTATTATAGTAAACCCAAACCCACAAATAAAAAATACAATAAAAAATCATCAAAGAAATTTGATAAAAGTAAAATTGTTTGCCACAATCAGGCAGAAGGGACACTACAAAAATGAGTGTAAAATTAAAAAGAAATTATCTCAATTAAATATTTCAAGTGAAGATACTGAGCAACTATTAGAATTAATGATGATAGAGAACGATGCCAGTAAGGTTGAAGGTTCTGATATCCCTTATTCTTCTAATAGCTAAAGATTAGTAACACAGAAGCGAGATAGTGAGAATGACGAAGTCACTATTTGCGCTGACAATTGCAATGAGAAGTGTTTCAATAAAAGAGTTAGTGTAATTACCAAAGAAGATGAAGAAAGTTCTTTGTTAATTGAGTTAATTAGTTAAATTTCTGACCCAGAGTTAAAATCTCAATACACTAAGTAGTTAAAAGATTTATTCTAAAGAAAAACCAGTATTTAGTCTTAATAAAACTCTTGAGAGATTTAAATCACCAGTAAAAGAAGTTACCCTCCCAGAATTAAATGAAGAAGTTAATAATCTAAAAAGGGAAATTTCTAATTTAAAATTAGAAGTCTCCAATTTAAGAAAAGAATTTGAGGACAAGAAATCCGATCTTCAAATTCATGATTCCTTATCTAGTGATGAATGTCACAATGAGCCTGAGTCGTCTGGAGCAAAAGAAGAAACAGATCTCTTTGTCCAAGGTCTCACTCTTAAACTAATTAAAGATATCACCATTCAAAAATGGCATATCTCCATTAATCTAGTTGTTGATAAAACCTTTTCTATACAACTACCTGCTCTAGTTGATACTAGTGCAGATCTCAATTGTATTCAAGAAGGTTAAATCCCAACTAAATACTATAAGAAAACTAATGAAAAATTGAATTCAGCCAATGGTAGTCAAATGAAATAAAATATAAATTACCTAAAGTTCATATTTGTAAAGATAACATGTGCTTTAAAACATCATTTATTTTAATCTATAATCTTACAGATAAGATCATTTTAGGGTTACCATTTATATATTTATTATACCCTTTTACTACTAGTAATGAAGGATTAAGCTGTAGACATTTAGGAAAAAGAATAACATTTAAATTCCTTATTAAACCTAAAGAAAGAGATTTAAAATTCATTCAAGAAGAGTTTATTTCCAAATCAGTGAATTTATTAAATTATAAATCTACCCATTTAAATTTCTTAAAGGAAGAAATTAAGTACAAGCGTGTTGAAGAACAGCTTCAGAATAAAGAGGTCCAAGAAAATATTGAAGAGTTAAATAAATATTTAACAGAAAACCTTTGTTCTGATTCTCCTAATGCTTTTGGCATCGGAAGAAGCATGTAGTAAGGATTCCTTATGCTAAGGAATTCAAGAAACACTTAATTCCAACTAAGGCAAGACCTATACAAATGAATCACGAACAAATGGAGTTATGTAAAAAGGAGATTAATGATCTTCTTAGTAAAGGATTAATTAAACCTTATAAATCCCCATGTTCATGTCCCGCCTTTTATGTTAACAACGAAGCAGAAAAGGAGAGGGGTGTTCCCCGTCTAGTTATCAATTACAAGCCATTAAACAAAGTCTTAGAATGGATTAGGTACCCTTTACCTAACAAAGACGACCTCATTAACCGATTGAGTAATGCCACTATTTTTAGTAAATTTGACCTTAAATCTGGTTTCTGGCAAGTTGCCATTCATCCCGATGATAGGTATAAAACCGCATTCACCACTCCATTTGGTCATTATGAATGGAATGTCCAGGCATTTGGCCTAAAGAATGCCCCTAGTGAATTTCAAAATATCCTCAATGACATTTTGAATCCTTTCAGTCATTTCATTGTCGTTTACATTGATGATATTCTCATTTTCTCCAATTCCATTGAAGAACACATTAAACATTTGAAATCATTCTTCAAAACAGTTAAATATAATGGACTTGTCCTTTCACCTTCCAAATGCAGCTTGTTTCAAGCTAAAGTTCGGTTTCTTGGTTTAAATATTTTTTGCGGACTCATACAGCCTATTGATAGAGCTATTCAATTTGATGGCAAATTCCCAAATAAGATTACCAATAAAACCCAACTACAGAGGTTTCTGGGCTCGCTCAATTATATTGGCAAGTTCTATAAAAACATCAGAAAGATTTGCAAACCACTTTTTCAGCGTTTGCAGGACAATCCTCCCCCATGGACTAACTCTCATACTTCTGTCGTCCAACAAGTTAAAAAATATGTCAAGGCATTGCCCTGCCTTGGAATTTCCAATGACTCTACATTTAAAAGTGTTGAAACCGATGCCTCTGATATTGGATTCGGAGGAATTCTCAAACAAAAACTTACTATCAATTCCCCAGAGCAAATTGTTCGTTTCCATTCTGGTGCATGGAATACCACACAGTTAAATTACAGTACTATTAAAAAGGAAATACTTTCTTTAGTATTATGTATTAACAAATTTCAAAGTGACTTATTAAATCAAAAGTTTTTAGTTCGCATTGATTGCAAATCAGCAAAATATATTTTAGAAAAAGATGTTGAAAACATAGCCTCTAAACATTCCTTTGCTAGATGACAAGCCATTTTAAGCATTTTTGATTTTGAGATTGAATACATTAAAGGCAGTAACAATTCAATTACTGATTTTCTCACTCGGGAATTTATTAATACAGCTACTATCCGTTCATCATGATTTCTCGAGGAGCATCATCCTTTTGTGGTCCGGGTCGCCCTACTGGCCCAAGTAATCAACCCAAAGGAACTTTGGTTCCTCATCCAGTCAACCCAGTCTTTCAAACCAGTAACAAATTCACAGTCCTTGGGACAATGCCTAAGCCGTATAGTTCTGCATTAGCAAGTAACCCAGTCCCAGTTGACCCATTTTCCGATCAGTCAAAAAACCCTGTTACAAATCCCACTCATCCTCCTTCCGAGTACATACACAAATGGAACACTCACCTATTTCACATTGAACCCACTATGAAAAATAGAACTGACCCAGTTAATTTAGCCGCCCAGTTCTTTCCCCCTGGATGGCATTTCCAACCCCTTGCTCCTTATAAATCCCTTGTGTATTATAAGGATATCCTTATTGAAACTGAGTCAATCTTCATTAAACCAATTTATGCCAATAATGATAAGACTAAAATGCTTTATCATTCTTTGTATATTAAACAGTTTATTTCACTTGCGGATTGGGGAAATCACCCCTCTGATCTCATGCAACTTTCTAATCAAAATAACTCTTATTGTTATTATGATTATATTGAAGCATGGCATAAGGTCTTCATTCACCAAAATGAGTCAAATAGTCATTCATGGTTTATTCAATTCGACCATAAATTCAAAAGTTAATTCCCATATTGGTTCGTTCATTGGTGGCATAGGTTTGGTTCCACTTATGATCTCCTTCCGGAACTCCTAAAGGTTCAATTTAACCATTTCTATACCCACAGTAAGCCTAATCCAAAGTATGAAGGCGTACCCACTGTCCTTAAGTTCGTAAGTAAATATAAAATCCCCTGGATTCTTAGATGGTAGTATGACATTAATACTCCACCTAAAGTTACCGATCCTCAGTTTATAGTCACCCCCACTTTTGATCCTTTTCCTCTTCTTTCCCGTCGTTTTTTCATTAAGTGGTGGGATAAGTTTGATGTTAATAGGATTGTTAATCAAGTTCAATTAGAATTTCTGTCAGTTCCCCTTAAGGTTCTTCCAGTTTCTTCTAAAGAACCTTTCGGTCATTCAAAATAGTCAAAACCTAAAGAGTCTAAGTCAAAAGAACCTAGAGTCAGTCCTACTGGTTCAACTTGTTCCCGTGGAATCTCTGATTTCAAAGATTGTTCTAGTAAAGAATTGAAATTAATTGCCCAAGCACTCAATAAAAGGATTGATGAGTTACATGAGGAAGCTTCTGTTCATTCTTCTTCTTCTGCTTCAGTCAGCCAGTTTGCAGATGATGATGGTAAGTATGATCCATATGGAACCATCGATCTACAGGATGCTCAGGATCCATTTTCCCGACATCCCGATCCACGAGCACCACCCCGCAAACGGTACCAATCAATTAAGAGAATCTGCTTTTCACCAAAAGCAGCTCTAGTCACGCGCACGTGCTCCAGTAGCCATTAGAGTCAAAAGATGCTCTCTCTTTTCCATAAAAAGCATCAGCTGAGTCAAAAGTTGTCGGCCTCTTTGTCTAAAGTAGCTGAAAGCATATGTATTTAGTCAAAAGTTAGCACTAGTCATATATAGTTGTTTTATAATAATGTAATAATTAATTTGTAATAGTTCCTTTCCTTAATCTATAAAAGGAAACCGAACTTAGTTAGCAAAACAGACTTCGAAACTTAGAAAGACTCTAAGTTCCTTCTTAGACGAATCTTTGGTTCTCACCCTATTTAGCCCTTCTTAACCCTCTTCTTTCTTCTCAAATGTTCTAAGTTAAATTTATAAGTCACTTTAATTTTCGGTTTTGTTTGTAAATATTTTTGATTATCAATAAAATTATTATGTTTTAGTAAAATAATTGTGTTGTTTATATGCACTACTCTGCTTATCTTGCTTCTCTTGCTAAGTTGTTTATGTTCTTCTAGTTGTCAGTAAATATCTGATTATCTGATCATCTCCTTACTATTTTCAAAATTTCTCTTTTATTCGTGTTCCAAAGTCACCTAACTTACTGTAGTCCACTTAGTTCGTGTCAAGCCTTTGTAAGTCTCTTGGGTTAGCAGTGTCGGGTTTAGAACATAGGTATGAGTCTACTTAAGGTAAGAGGGTATGTATGGAAGAACAATGAATAAAAATTTATTTTTAAAATAGTAAAAGATGAGTAGATTATTTAGGTCTAACTCTTCAACTAGTAATCGATCAACTTTGCCTCCCGTTCCAGATATAGTTAACCAAGAATCACACAGTTTTGAAAATATCAGTCAAGCCTTACACAATTGGAACATACCTAGAGTTTTCCCTAAAGAAATTTATCAGTCAACATTTTTAGATAATTTTAAGACAGATTATAATGTAAAAACTGTTGAAAAGGTTTATGCAATTAATAAAGAGTACAAAAATTGTAGTCTTTTATCTCCTGATGTTATTAAAAAACATAGGAAAAAGGGTTACAATTTTATTCACATAGGTTTAGTTCAAGTTGCAGTAAAACCCCTAAACATTAAAGGAATTAATTCAAGTATCTACCTCTGTCTCAGAGATGCTAGGTTTTTGAATTATTATCCTAGTATGATAGGTGCAATGGAATCAAGTCTGCATAATGGACCTATCCATTTTAATTGCTTTCTGATTTTTACATTGAGTCTAAGTGATCAAAATTTATTAAAAGCTTTGACATTAAACATTAAAACCTCTGGTGAAATTACTCATATGATTGAGGGTTCGCAGCCCATAGCTTTGATTTACAGGATTTATTATAAGACCATGAAAACGAATTTAAACGTTCATGCTCTAAATAAAAGTCCTAAAGATCAAAATGTATTAATCCAAAGTTCAACTAGTGATGCTTAATATTCGGATCCGAGAACCATCCTCTCGGAAGGATATTACGTTACCTAGCCAATGGACTTTACCTAATGAAATACCCCAACAAACCGTAGTTAACAATTTGTTAAATATTGAAAATGTTAGACAATTTTACGATGGAGCAGTCAAAATAAGTTTTGAGCGTATTCGAAGACCGAGTTATAATAGAAGATTTTACTAGTTCTCAAACACCTTCGGTTCACACTCGAAGAATCTTTGAAGTAGTTAGTAATCCTTGATTAGAGATATTAAACTAAAAGGTGTCCTTTACAAGGTCAAGGTCGAAGCTAGTCATCCTTGTTATACTCATAAGGATTTTGTTGATGAAGAAAGTTCTTCTTCTCCTACTCCTTACGAGTTGCCTACTCGGTCAGATTTTGAGATTCCAATTAATAATCAATTAAGAGTTCTTAAAAAGGAGTTCATATTAGATTGGGACAATCTTGTAAAAGATTTTAATTCCAAATCTAATAAAGAAAAAAAGACATTTATTTAGATCTAATCATTCAACTGAAAAAGAGCGCGATAAAATTGTTAATAGATGGAAACGATTTATTAACAGTGAAAAGATAAACATTACTTTTTACGATTGGTATGATCAATATCGAGGTAAATGCAATGTTATAACTAAAACTAAATGGATTAAAGAAGATAAGTCAAATGTCTCTTCTAGTCATCCCCTCTAGAAACTGTTTTACTTTCGATTAAGAATAAATACATTATTGCCAGTCCTTTTAAGATTTTAGATGGTAATAAAGATGATAAAAAAATTATCGAACAATTAAACTTTAGTAATCAATATCTAGCAACCGTAGGGAAACAGTTAGATAGAATCGAAGAAAAGTTCTAGGAAACCAGTATTAAAAAACCTGATTCAAAGATTGAACATCCTCTGTTAAAATTACCAGAAAATAGAAGTAAATTAGGTTTACCTAATAATGACGGCAATTTAGTCCAAACTATCGATAAGTTATTTAAAAAATTAAAAGCTGAACCTAGTTCAAGCGGTACAATCGCTACTATTGATCATGTTGAGACTGATATTGAAAGCAGTTCCCAATCAGATCATTCTGATACTGTTTCAATACCAGACTTTAATGATCAGTTAAACAAATTAACAGTAAAAAACACGAGTATAACCAAAAATTGGTATTCTAGACCAACTCCTCCAGATTTACAATTTGAAGAGAGAAATCTAGATAAGCAATTTTTGGTTTCTTCCAATAAAATTTATGAATGGAATATAGATGGATTTAGTGAACAAGAGATTTTAAACAAGTTAAATCACATGTCCATGGTAGCAAATAGCTATATTACTAAATTCAACAATCTGACTCAGCCAGATATTGTTGAGTTAATAGCTAGTGGATTCTTTGGTATTCTAAGATCTTGGTGGGAAAAACATCTCTTTGAAGATACTAGGTTATCTATAATCCATGTTGTCGAGTTAGATGATGGATGATGCAACCCCATCTTTGATGAAGATGTTGGTGTTGGTTCGCTTTGATGAAGTCAATACTTTAATATTTACCATAATCAAACATTTTCTTGGTACTCCCAGTAATATTACTGAAAGAATTCATGATCAATTGAGTAATCTTACCTGTCCAACTCTGAGTGATTTTAGATGGTACAAAGATGTATTTACCTCTAGAGTTATGTTGCGAAATGATAGCAATAAACCATTCTAGAAAGAAAAATTCGTCAATGGTTTACCTTCATTATTCGCTCATAAAGTTAGAGAAGAGTTAAGCAAAAACTTGGGATATATTGATTATGATAACCTAACTTATGGTGACATAATCAGTTATATTCAAAAGATTGGTTTAAAAATATGCATTGATTTTAAATTAGCCAAACAAGCTAGTAAAGAAAATAAAAAAACTAAATATGAGTTAGGCACGTTCTGTGAACAATATGGTTTACCACCAGTTGCTCCCTCTAGAAGGAAGCACCTGCATAAACATATTGATCATCATAGAAGTAACAAACGTTATAAACAAAGACGCAGTCATAGAAAAGATAAAAATCAAGAAGATTATTATAGTAAACCCAAACCCACAAATAAAAAATACAATAAAAAATCATCAAAGAAATTTGATAAAAGTAAAATTGTTTGCCACAATTGTGGGCAGAAGGGACACTACAAAAATGAGTGTAAAATTAAAAAGAAATTATCTCAATTAAATATTTCAAGTGAAGATACTGAGCAACTATTAGAATTAATGAGGATAGAGAACAATGCCAGTAAGGATGAAGGTTCTGATATCCCTTATTCTTCTAATAGCAAATTATTAGTAACCACAGAAACAAGATAGTGAGAATGGCGAAGTCACTATTTTGTCTTGACAATTGCAATGAGAAGTGTTGCGATAAAGAGTTAATGTAATTACCAAAGAAGATGAAGAAAGTTCTTTGTTAATTGAGTTAATTAGTAAAATTTCGACCCGAGTTAAAATCTCAATACACTAAATAGTTAAAAGATTTATTAACCAAAGATAATAAGAGTTAAAGATAAGATTATTAAAGCTAAAGAAAAACCGGTATTTAGTCTTAATAAAACTCTTGAGAGATTTAAATCACCAAGAAAAGAAGTTACCCTCCGAATTAAATCAAGAAGTTAATAAACTAAAAGGAAATTTCTAATTTAAAATTAGAAGTCTCGGTTTAAGAAAAGAATTTGAGGACAAGAAATCGATCTTCAAATCCATGATTCCTCATCTAGTGATGAATGTCACGATGAGCCCCGAAGTAAATGCGGAGCAAAAGAAGAAACAAATCTCTTTGTCCAAGGTCTCACTCTTAAAGCGAATTAAAGATATCACCATTCAAAAATGGTATATCTCCATTAATCTAGTTGTTGATAAAACCTTTTCTATACAACTACACTACGCTTTAGTTGATCTTTAGTGCGAGATCTCAATTATATTCAAGAAGGTTTAATCCCAACTAAATACTATAAGAAAACTAATGAAAAATTGAATTCAGCCAATGGTAGTCAAATGGAAATAAAATATAAATTACCTAAAGTTCATATTTGTAAAGATAACATGTGCTTTAAAACATCATTTGTTTTAATCCGTAATCTTAGAGATAAGATCATTTTAGGGTTACCATTTATATATTTATTATACCCTTTTACTACCAGTAATGAACGATTAAGCTGTAAACATTTAGGAAAAAGAATAACATTTAAATTCCTTATTAAACCTAAAGAAAGAGATTTAAAATTCATTCAAGAAGAGTCTATTTCCAAATCAGTGAATTTATTAAATTATAAATCTACCCACTTAAATTTCTTAAAGGAAGAAATTAAGTACAAGCGTGTTGAAAAACAACTTCAGAATAAAGAGGTTCAAGAAAAAATTGAAGAGTTAAAAAAAATATTTAAGAGAAAACCTTTGTTCTGATTCTCCTAATGCCTTTTGGCATCGGAAGAAGCATGTAGTAAGGCTTCCTTATGCTAAGGAATTCAAGGAACACTTAATTCCTACTAAGGCAAGACCTATACAAATGAATCACGAACAAATGGAGTTATGTAAAAAGGAGATTAATGATCTTCTTAGTAAAGGATTAATTAAACCTAGTAAATCCCCATGGTCATGTCCCGCCTTTTATGTTAACAATGAAGTAGAAAAGGAGAGGGGTGTTCCCCATCTAGTTATCAATTACAAGCCATTAAACAAAGTCTTAGAATGGATTAGGTACCCTATACCTAACAAAGATGACCTCATTAAACGATTGAGTAATGCCACTATTTTTAGTAAATTTGACCTTAAATCTGGTTTTTGGCAAGTTGCCATTCATCCCGATGATAGGTATAAAACCGCATTCACCACTCCATTTGGTCATTACGAATGGAATGTCCAGCATTTGGCACAAAAATGCCCCCTAGTGAATTTCAAAATATCCTCAATGACATTTTGAATCCTTTCAGTCATTTCATTGTCGTTTACATTGATGATATTCTCATTTTCTCCAATTCCATTGAAGAACACATTAAGCATTTGAAATCATTCTTCAAAACAGTTAAATATAATGGACTTGTCTTTTCACCTTCCAAATGCAGCTTGTTTCAAGCTAAAGTTCGGTTTCTTGGTTTAAATATTTATCGCGGACTCATACAGTCTATTGACAGAGCTATTCAATTTGCTGACAGATTCCTAGATAAGATTACCAATAAAACCCAACTACAGAGGTTTCTGGGCTCACTCAATTATATTGGCAAGTTCTATAAAAACCTCAGGAAGATTTGCAAACCACTTTTTCAGCATTTGCAAGACAATCCTCCCCCTTGGACTGACTCTAATACTTTTGTCGTCCAACAAGTTAAAAAATATGTCAAGGCATTGTCCTACCTTGGAATTTCCAATGACTCTGCATTTAAAATTGTTGAAACCGATGCCTTTGATATTGGATTCGAAAGAATTCTCAAACAAAAACTTACTATCAATTCTCAGAGAACAAATTGTTCCATTTCCATTTAGGTGCATGGAATACTACACATGATTAAATTACGAGTACTATTAAAAAGGAAATACTTTCTTTAGTATTATGTATTAACAAATTTCAAAGTGACTTATTAAATCAAAAGTTTTTAGTTCGCATTGATTGCAAATCGCAAAATATGTTTTAGAAAAGATGTTGAAAACATTGCCTCTAAACATTCCTTTGCTAGATGGCGAAAGCCATTTTAAACATTTTGATTTTGAGATTGAATACATTAAAGGCGTAATAATTCAATTCTGATTTTCTCACTCGAGAATTTATAATCTACAGTACTATCCATTCATCGTGAGTTCTCGAGGAGCATCATCCTCTCGTGGTAGGGTCGCCCCTCTTGGCCCAAGTAATCAACCCAAAGGAACCTTGGTTCCTCATCGATTAACTTGATCTTTCAAACCAGTAACAAATTCACAGTCCTTGGGACAATGCCTTAGCCGTATAGTTCTGCATTAACAAGTAACCCAGTCCCAATTGACCCATTTTCTAATCAGTCAAAAAACACTGTTACAAATCCCAGTCATCCTCCTTCTGAGTACATACACAAATGGACCACTCACCTATTTCACATTGAACCCACTATAAAAAATAGAACTGACCCAGTCAATTTGGCCGCCCAGTTTTTTCCCCCTGGATGGCATTTCCATCCCCTTGCTCCTTATAAATCCCTTGTGTATTATAAGGATATCCTTATTGAAACTGAGTCAATCTTCATTAAACCAATTTATGCCAATAATGATAAGACTAAAATGCTTTATCATTCTTTGTATATTAAATAGTTTATTTCACTTCATGGATTTGGGAAATCACCCTCCGATCTCATGCGACTTTCTAATCAAAATAACTCTTATTGTTATTATGATTATATTGAAAGCATAGCATAAGGTCTTCATTCACCAAAATGAGTCAAATAGTCATTCATGGTTTATTCAATTCGACCATAAATTCAAAAGTCAATTCCAATATTGGTTCGTTCATTGGTGGCACGAGTTTGGTTCCACTTATGATCTCCTTCTCGGAACTCCTAAAGGTTCAATTTAACCATTTCGTACCCACGATAAGCCTAATCCAAAAGTATGAAGGCGTACCCTTCATCCTTGGTTAAGTAAGTAAATATAAAATCCATTGGATTCTTAGATGGTAGTATGACATTAATACTCCACCTAAAGTTACCGATCCTCAGTTTATAGTCACCCCCACTTTTGATCATTTTCCTCTTCTTTCCCATCGTTTTTTCATTAAGTGGTGGGATAAGTTTGATGTTAATAGGATTGTTAGTCAAGTTCAGTTAGAATTTCTGTCAGCCCCCCTTAAGGTTCTTCAAGTTTCTTCTAAAGAACCTTTCGGTCATTCAAAAGAGTCAAAACCTAAAGAGTCTAAGTCAAAAGAACCTAGAATCAGTCCTATTGGTTCAACTTGTTCCCGTGGAATCTCTGATTTCAAAGATTATTCTAGTAAGGAATTGAAATTGATTGCCTAAGCACTCAATAAAAGGATTGATGAGTTACATGAGGAAGCTTCTGTTCATTCTTCTTCCTCTGCTTTAGTCAGCCAGTTTGCAGACGATGATGGTCAGTATGATCCTATGGCACCATCGATCTACAGGATGATCAGGACCCATTTTCCTGAAATCCCAGTCACGAGCACACCCCGTGACCAATCAATTAAGAGAATCGCTTTTCTTCGAAAGCGGCCCTCGACGCGCACTTTGCTCCAAATGACCATTAGAGTCAAAAGATGCTCTCTCTTTTCCACCAAAAGCATCAGCTGAGTCAAAAGTTATCGGCCTCTTTGTCTAAAGTAGCCGAAAGCATATGTATTTAGTCAAAAGTTAGCACTAGTCATATACAGTTGTTTGACTGTAATAATTCAATTTGTAATAGTTCCTTTCCTTATTCTATAAAAGGAAACCGAACTTAGTTAGAAAAACAGACTTCGAAACTTAGAAAGACTCTGAGTTCCTTCTCAGACGAATCTTTGGTTTCTACCGCTGTCACTATTTGTAGGAACTCAGAGTCTGAGAAGGACATATATCAATGACTTCTTCTCGGATGAGCAGTTGTATGTGGTTCACAGTATAGTACCGTTTTATGCAGACTTTGCTAATTTTGTCGCTTGTAATGTGCTACCTCCTAACATGAGCTATTAACTAAGGAAAAAATTCCTAACTGATGCGAAGCATTATCTTTGGGATGAGCCATTCCTGTTTAAATAATGTGCATATCTAATTCCGCGAAGATGTCTGCCTGAGGGAGAAATCAAGGGTGTGCTCCATCATTATCATTCATATATCTAACTATGGAGGGCATTTTGGCAGGCAAAGAACAGCAGCTAAGGTGATCCAATCAGGTTTTTACTAGCTGACTCTATTTAAGGATGCTCATCTATATGTATCGTGATGCGATAATTGACAGAGAGTAGGAACCGTTTCAAAAAGGCATGAAATGCCTCTGTAGATTATTCTTGAGGTAGAGTTGTTTGATGTCTGGGGCATAAACTTAATGGGCTCGTTTCTGTCCTCTTACAACAATCTGTATATACTAGTTGTTAGGAGTGATCATTCAGTTATAACCGAACCGAATAGGCTATTCGGTTATAATCGAATACCAAATTATCGATAATTCTACTATCTGAAATACTAACTGAAATTTGAAACTAACCGAATTACTGAATACCAAATTACCGAATTGTACATTCGGATATTCGGGTAATAACCAAACCTATGCTCTTTTTAAAATTAAGAATACAACAATAGATTACAAAGTAACTTAAGTACTTAACAACAACATGCCAACATCCAACATGCCAACATAAAGTTTATGACACAGCAACAACAAGCCAACAAATACAGCAGCAAATTAACTGTTAACTGTCCAACAAATTAATTATACACCATAAAGTTTAAAAATACAGCAGCAACAAGCCATCAAATTAAACCAACAAGTAACATCATGAGATATCCCAGCAATAAGCCAACAAGCAACAACATGGTGTTTAAGATATCCCAACAACAGCAACAGCCAACAACAATAGTAACAAGCAAGCAAGAGATATTCCAGTAACTGCAGTTAGGTAGTATATGACAGTTAGGTAGTGAAGAATGGTGTTTGATCTTTAACAGTTAACACAGATGAACAAACAACTAAGCTTCATTTAAAAATTAATTAAAGCGATAATAATATATATAAGACAAAAGAACAGAGAGAACAGAGAGAAATTAATTAAACTGTATCTTATAACCCTTTCTTCTTTTAATCTATCTCCAAGTCTCCACCCAACTCCCTTTTAAAACGAAGAACTATAACAGAATTTCAGCTCACAAATTACAACAAGCTTCACTAGCATAGTCCTAAATGTTACACTAATAGTTTCACAAGGTTGTTGGTCCTCTCTAGTCTCTTCCTTTCCAATGTCCCCTTTTTTTTTACCATAATAAGCACATTACTGAGTAGTTTTCATAAAATACTTGCACAAACAAAAAGTCATGATTCAGCATAACTAACTATTATAAAATAAGAATAAGTTATCAACAAATATAATTTTCATACAAGTATAATTTCACCTTTGTGGAAGGACCTAGGGCATCCATCACAAAGTAAAAGATTCCCACCACCTGCACAAATGATGCATAGGTCATCAGTGTCTTTGGCAGAATTTTTGTTGTGTTTCAATAATAGAGACAATGTGAATTCATGTAGAGACACCCCATTGGATATGTATATATAGGAATAGTTGCGAAACACAAAAAGAAATACAAATTTGAAAAGCAATTAAAGAAATATATAAATGTGCTCTAAAAAAAAGACATCTCATATCAAATAACTATATTTAGGTTGGTATATAACATATTGTCATAAAATTGAATTGCAATGATGAATCGAGAGATTTAATTTACCTCATTAATCAAGTTGAGTTACTAAACATTGGCATTATTAGTAACAAGACTCAAGTTGGATATTGTTGAAAATTGAAAATATAATTAAACACATTATTTTTTATAAATTATTTTATTAGTTTAATAAAATAAACAAAAACAATAATTATTACCACACTCAAATTTATCTAAGAAAGTCGCTATCTTCCTCCACATCAATACGATTCTTCACTTTAATCCAATCTTGAGAACATATGAGAGCTTCCACCATATTAGGAGACAATGAACTCCTAAATGCATCAAGAATGTGTCCCCCATGCTAAATGTGGACTCCGAAGCAATGGTAGAAATGAGAATAGCCAACACATCATGGGCAATACATGTAAGGATATGGAATCTTACACTATTAACTTTCTACCACCCCAAAATATCAAAAGTCTCATCGACTTCTTCCACATCTTCACTTAAATACTTGTCCAATTCAGTTTTGTCTCCAAGTATAACTCCGGTTCGATGCTTTTTGAACTCTTCTGTAATTTTATTTGTATTTTAGGATTCCATTGAACTAGAACCTTGGGATGACATTGACATGTTACTTAATCTTGATTTTCCACTTTCTTGAGTTGAATACTTTTTCCTGTACTCATTAAACAAATTTTCCATTAATCTATTCACACCATTGGCAATCTCTATCCCAGTGGCCTTATTACTAGATTGATATTCTAAATCCCTATATTCATTATCAATATCAAAATGAAGATCTATTTCCAAACCCTCCAAATGATTTTCAACTTCAATTTCACCATTTCCATACATTCTTTCTAAACCAAATTGAACAAAACTCAACTTATACCAAGGATCAAGCACAACGGAATATACAACAATATATTCATTTTGTAACATTTCCCAATACTTATCATATTTTATTTTCATTGCCTTTTGCCATTTTTTGCAATTCTCTATCATCGCTTCTTTCCCAGTCATTCAAAATAATATAAGTGTCACATATTTCAAGAAATGCATTATTTGATGTAACATAAGATGAGCCCGAAATACGCACAGTGAGATTATAAAAATATTCTAAGAATCCAACAAACAGTTTAGCCCTATTCCAATCTGAGTTCGTTGGAATATTTTTGCCCCCATCTCTTTTTCAAAGCCACAATCTTCAAACCTAAATCGATCAAAAGCTTCCTTGTATTTTAAGGCCGAACTTAACATCAAGTAAGTTGAGTTCCATCTAGTTTGGCAATCTATACTTAAGCCTTTCTTATCTTTAAGACCACAATACTCAATACTGGTCCTTAAATGACTTGACCTCAAATGGGAGATTGTTTTGCATACTTCACTTTGCATGCCTAATCTGTCTCAACAAATTTCTCAATTAACTTTAACCCATCATTCACAATAAGATTAATAATGTGAGCTATACATCTCATGTGAATGAATTGACCACCTAAGACATTAGTTTTCCGGGATGTACATATATTTCTAAAGTAAGCCACCGCGAAGATCATTTGAGCTAGCATTATCTATAGTGAGTGTCATAACTTTAAAAAGTTCCCACTCTTTTAGAAATGACTCAACCATTTCCCCAATGTCCTTCCCCTTATGACTTGTGATGGTTCGAAAATTCAAGATTTTCTTATGCAATTTTTGGGTTTCATCAATAAAATGAGCAGTAAGACACATATAATTCAAGCATTGATTAGAAGTCCAAGAGTCAGTTGTGAGGCTAACATGTTCACAATGTTTTTTATGGATTGTTTTCAAGTTATTATTCTCATTCTCATACAAACGAATACAATCTCTAGCAAATGTAAAACGTGAAGGCAATTGAAACCTAGGACAAGCAACTTGCATGAGTCTTTTAAAACCCTCCTTCTCAAAATGTTTGAAAGGAAGTTCATCTATAATAAGATGGTGAACCATGGCTTCCCTAACTGCTTCTTGGTCAAACCTCCAAGAAGTGAGTGTATGTTGGTCGATTTCATAATCGATAAAACACGTGCAAGCATACGCGGTCCATATGTAATATAATGATAAGAGAGTTTTCGAACCCATGAGGAATTATGTCTAATGATTAACCAAGTACTAACTGAAAGTAGTATGCACACAAGCCAATCATGTTTGATGATAAAGCATATACTTTGTAACAATCTTATTCCTTTATTAATAAAAAGTATTAATTTATTAAAGGCTTTTAATTATCTACATGATGCTGTTTTATAATATGTGATAAACCCATAGTTTTAAGCAATGCTTTTAGAATAATGATGATGATCATTTTAATGAGATCTAAATTCTTTGAAAGCTTAAAACTAAAATAGTTCCCAATCGTTGGATTACTAAATTGGGGATTAGTGAATCCGGATAGATTGGTACATACGTTGCTTGCTCATTGGATGAGGATGATTGATCTCATGATCATTTGTGTGGAGACACTAAAAGCAAGTATGTAGGTGCTTATTAGAGAATAAGTTCCTTTGAACGTGGCTCGCTAAGGAATACCTAATGGAGTTTTATTTGCTGTCAGCCAATAGGAATTCTCAGAGTGATAGTAGTACAAGTAATCCTTGGACTTGAGATCATCATAGTATCTTGTGTATGATGAGTTATACTTTGACTTATTCCTTAAGACCCTTAGGGTATATCAAAGGGTATGCTTGGGTATAATAAGTTATACATGGAGATAATGTATGATCAATAAAGAATCTACCACTTCTAATAAAAGAAGAGAAATGTCCTATGTGATTCGATAAATGACAACTCAAGAGTCCTTGGTTATAAGCGTAATGAAATTAGAAAGAAGTTTCTAATTTGCATTATTTGGAGTTGTGCATTTAAGGATCGAAATACATATAATTAAATAAAATAAGACTTGTGAAGAATTCCATGTCTTATATTTAATTGGGACATCAGATGGTGGAAGGATTGAATTGCACTGCAGTAACTATTTACTCAAAGGTTCTTTAATGATTAATGTTGAAATCTATATTATCCGGAAAGTCGTTGATCGCTAGGAGGCTTATCCCTATTGTAGAATAAATATTATTTATTTAAATAAATTAATTGTTTAATTTATTTATTTAAATAAGATTAGAATTGTTCTAATTGATTTATTCACAACCGGTTTAATATGGAGAACCTAAAGGGTCACACCATAAAAGGAAGAATAATTATTTAAGAAGTTAATGGCATAATCGTAATAATATGTTAAGTATATTTAATTTAATCTATGGTGATAGAATAAATTAAATAGCTTAATATTTATTATTTAATATTTTAGAAATATTAAATATAAATTAATAAGAGAGTCTTATTAATATTATTACAATTATTATTATTTTAATTTCTAAAAGAGTTTAGGAATTAATTTAATATAAGTACTCTCATTTATTCCTAATTGGATTAGGAAGGAAAATTAGTTAAAGGAGTTTAATTAATTATCCCTAATAAGATTAGGGAGCTTAATTAATTAAAAGAATTAATTAATTAAAACCCAATTCCTTAATTGTTAAGGTGGGTTGCCCACATCTATAAATAAGAGGAGTCTTATTAGGTGTGGTATGGGTTGTTGATTTTTCAACATACGTAATAATTCCAATTGTTGGGAGAGTACACCCTTTCTATAGAGATAGAAAACTAGGGTTTGAGCCAAATACCCATCTTCTTGAATTTTCTTCTTCCTTGGTGGATCACCTCTAGAGGCCAAACATTTGGGTGGCTAACGTTGATCAAAGGAAGGAACCAAACCCGGTGGATTCAAGATTGAACGCGAAAGGATTTGGAGGTGAACTTGTACCTGAGGAAGCTCGATCTTCAAGGGTATGATTTATTCTTTATCTTTTCGTTTAATTAATAATTATGCATAAAGGGTGATCCGGGTTTATGGTTTGTAAAAATTTAAACTCTGATTTTACCACGCTTCCGCATTTTTTTTGCAATTTGATTGCGTTCTTGAATATTACAAACCTAACACTAACTTTATATCGCCTCGGTCTTATTTAAGCAGTTGATTAAAAAGATAAATTATGATTATAATTAATCAAAATAACAGAAAAACAAAACATAGATAGATAGATAGATAAAGAGCTAAGAACACAATATCCATGCACAAGCATTTTATCAAACACTTGGCGTGCATCACTTTGTTCAAATCTCTTAACTCTCTTTATGATCATGGCGGCCAATATGAATTGACAATACATAAATTATGCATAACATAATCACATGCCTTTATATTTTTGGTCTAAATTCATAATTCATTTTCCAATTTCAAATAGATTACCAAACTAATTACCAATTCCTTAGCAATAAAATATTAAGCACAAAATATAAAGAACCAACTCGTATGAACCCAATCAAAAGGAAAGCAAATTAGAAGTTTAATTCATAACAAATAAATCAAACTATTCCAAATATTAGGTAATCACTCATGGATAATACAAGTATCAAAGAAAAGTTAGAAACTTAATTCAATTCCTTACCTCCATTATGTTACAAGTGTTTGTGCACTAGATCCCCAAGCATGAGTTCTAGCTGCTAGAGGAAAAAGAATGAAAAGGAATGGCTTCCCATTGGCTTCTAGATAAAGTCCACCATTGAAGCACTTCTAATCTTGTTGAATAACCATGGCACAAGGCCATGACCTTCCTTCTCCAAGCTCTTCCATCTCCTCTCTCTTTTCTCCCTCTAGGTTACAAGTTAGAATGAAAGATTAATTCATTGGGTCATTAGGTTGAGTATTTAATACCTGAAATCTGTCAAATATTCGTGTATGGCACTGCAGCACCATTGTCGAGATGGGGATTTTTATTTGTTCCCTTTTCTGTTCTTGTCTTTTGGTGTTCTCATGTTAGGTGAGATTTATTTGAAAAAACAAGTTGTGAAAAGTTCCGACATTTATATGTCGACGATTTGACTGTAAGAGTCGCCAGTTGGTTTTCTAAATGGTTGTACCAACATAACTGAGAAAAGGTTTGCACATTGACCCAATGATGTGACATCGCTAAACAAGTCTATGAGACCGAGATTCATTAGGGTTAGGGGACTTGCTTATGCGAGGGAAGGCGTTAGGCACCACCCGACATCCGTGTTGTTACTAAGATTCGCCACTTTTAAATTAAACTGTTATATAAATGTGTGTGTGAGTGTGTGTGTGGGTCAATGTGCAATTATTTGGAAGTAGTGCTACGCTTTTGTTCACAATTATATACACAAGGTTTGTATTTGTGTAAAATTTAGTTTTAAACAAGATATAGCAATGAGGTTTTATCAAAGTGGTTTTTCAAACCCTGTGATCAATAGTGATTGAGGCCTTTGATACTTCCATTTTATTAAATGTTCGACTTGATTGCTTTTATTTTTGAGATGCGAAGCATCTTCGAGAAAATAATATATATAGCAATGCCGAACTCCTCATGGGCATGAAAGTCATCTAAGGAAATTCAAACACCGTGAATAATTTATAAGTCATTATGACTAAAAATGTCCATCATGAACCGAATCTCGATTCGATGAGACTTCATATGATTCCTAGGCTCACATGATGCTGCAATTTATATGAAAGAAGTTAGTAGTTATATATATAAAAGCTGTAAATATATATATAGAGACATGATCAACCACCACGAAGCACCTTCATGGGGGATCAGATATGTAAATATATAAAAGCGGTAAATATATATATATAGACATGATCAACCACCACGAAGCAACTCCATGGGGGATCAGAAATGTAAATAAAGCAATAATACGATCAATCGCCACTTAAGTAAACTCAAAAGCGAGGACTAAATGTAAATAAAGGAGTAAAACAATCAACCGCCACGAAGTAAACTCTAGGCAGAACTAAATGTAAATAAAGCAGTAAAAGGCCACGAAGTAAACTCCAGGCCTGACAGAAATGTAATATATATATATATATATATATATATATATAAGGAAATAAACGCTCCGGACGTGAGTCTAGGCTCAATTGAGGCATAACTCGATAATGTTAGTCCATATATATATATTCAAAAGAAAATAAAAGCCACGGACCGAAGTTCGGACATACACACACAACACGACTCTCAATGTGAAGAACAGTGTGTGCAAAGATGAAGAAAAATGCTTTAAAGTGTGTAAGAAGGCTTACAGTGGACTACCAAAGAAGACTTCTATAGCTTTAAATGGATGAATACTCGGCTCCTACTGGTAAAAATATGACTGAATATAAGCTCACAAGTGTTTAAAATGAGAAAGCACTCAGTTTATAGTGTGTATAGAGCAAATTAGGCAGGGCTTCTTCGTCATTTATCTTGCTAAAATGGCTACCCCAAGCCCTCTATTTATAGAGGGGGAGCCGCAGGTACACCTGCGGTAGCCGCAGATGTACCTGTGGCTTCCCAGGGTGCTCTGGGCTCTGCGGGTCCTACCGTCTCAAAATATATGCACGTGTGCAACGTGATGTCCTCTCAAACTTGCAGAACTTCAATTCGAGCCTCCGATTGAGGCATGCCATACCATTCTGGAAATCTCTTTCTAAGAGATATGTAATGACATAGGATTTGCCCATTTTTTATTCAGGGAAGATGGGTCCATGACCAAAATGGCATTTCCGTGTTTTTATCAAGCAGTTCGTTGAGCTGTTTTGCGTAGTTTGTGCTCGAAAGTTAAGATATGGTTTTTGTGGGACTTCTTTTGAAGCAATTTGAGTTTAGATGAGTGTATTTGATTTGAGTTGGCAAAATGACCATTTTGCCCCTTTTGGGGTTATCTCCAATTTTGGCGTAGTTGTAGCTGTCTTTTCTCAGGGTTTTCTCTGAGATTGGCCTACTATTGACTCTGAATGTCGTCAGGGTTATCTTTGAGGTTGGTTTGACCTCTTGGGGTTGACTCCGGACATTAAACTTGATTTCCCGGGGTTATCTCCGGGGTTAGAACTGACTTTCCCGGGGTTATCTCCAGGTTTAGAAACTGATTTCCTGGGGTTATCTCCGGGGTTGGAAAATGGATCTCCCGGGGCTATCTTGGGGTTGGAATTGATGTTTTGGTTCACTGTGGTTATCTCCGGAGTGTGAAAAGATGCTTTTATCCTCGCATATAGTTAGTAATGAGAAAACAAAATTCGAAAGTGTTCATAGATGCCCCTCTTTATCATGTTCAATGGAATGGAAATGATAAAGATTACTAGACACTTGAAATATGACAAGGTATTTTGAATGATGCAAATTGCAATGTAATGAATGTTATGATGAATGTTAAAATACTTTCATAAATCGTTGATTCAGCAAATTGCATATCGCATTTCACATTTCACACTTCAGATTTGGCTAATCGCACTTCGTAATTCGTGACATCGCATTTCATATATTGCAAATTGCAAATCACATTTCACACATCGCACATCACAAATCGCTTTACCTTTACCAGTTATTGTTGATACCTATGCTGGTGTTGACTCCAACGGTTTGGCTTTTTATCGGTGTTCTTGATGCTTGTTTGATGAAGATAAGTTGAGATGTTTCTATATCTCCTTTGGGGATGAAGTTCTAAAATCATCGGACCTTCCCGATGCATACCGTAGTTTACAAGCGGTGCCTACCTATTTGGTAGTTTTCTCACCGACATCGCCAAACTATTTTGGTTCCTACTCGAACGGTGGTATACAAAGCTTTCATCAGCTGAAATGGCTCGATGTTATGCGAGAATTGATGCCAATGGTTTAGAATACCGATTCTTTCGATACCTTCATTTGAAGTAATATTCAACGACTTAATTCACCAGACTCACTTTGATGTTCTATTTGGATTGATGACAACAAACCTGATGTTCACGACGGAATTTTCCTCTAATCTAGACATTTAATGTGCATATATTTTAATATATAGAGATGCATGCTAAATGTTGATGAAGATGTCTGTTGATGTAGCGCTTTTGCACATGTGCGAGATCATGCGTGATGTGATGACCTAGATTTGTCCTTAGGAGTCTATTGTCCTATGTTGATGCACATTTTAAAGTGTGCGGAGTAGAAACTTACCTCACCCTTTTCGAGGCGATTTGGAGTTTCTTTTTCATTTGTTGGGGTGCTTGTGCCCCATTCCCTTGAGCTTTTGATTCATAACCCGGCTGAACTGATGATCTGAATGTTGCTGACATCCCTAGAGGGTACATCCCATTCTTTTGCTGCCCAGATTTAAACTTCGGTATAGAGGCCTCGACTCGTGAGGACTTGGATTTATGTTGACACATTTTATGGTGAGGATTTCATTCACTAGACCTTTTCGTCATTGGCTTTTCGCTCTTAAGTTAAGGACTTTTTTAAAAAATTTCCCCTTCTTCTGTAGGGGCAAGCTTACATCGCCATGATTTCCTTCGGGAGTTCTGTCTTTTCTTTTGATTAGAAGCTTGATCTCGCCTTAAACTCTTTCAGTTTCTTGGAATTAGAAAATGCTCCAATCCTTTCGTATGTTGTTGTCGGGGATTCATATGGGAAACTCTCTTTGTTGACCAAGTCATGAGTGAGCAATATCCTGCACATCAAAAGAGCAAAATGTACGAAAAGCTTGACGACTTGGCTGTCAGGATTAGTATATTCTTGTGAATAAGGCATTTGAAGTAAAAATTATGAAATGGAATGAGTTATGAAATCGCAAGGAAATTTGTAAATATCCATGGTCATTATTCATGGATAGGATTAGATTTTAAAAGACTTATCTCCCTTTATCAGAGAAACTTCATCTTTGCTCTAGACGGTATTCTTCGCAGAATTGACTTCATATGACACACGCACTATGAGTGATGTAACTCTTAGTAGGGGCTTTACTTCTATGCCTTGGCAAATTTTTCTTTTTCTCACCTAATCTTGTCTCATTTTCTTAGGCTATTCAGAATTACCCATGTAATGAGTTTTGGACCAATGACTCCCAAACATGAGGGCTTTAGGGCACTAGGTGTTAAGACACCCCTTCTGGTTTACTGGCTCGAGTAATAAAGGCCACGCTTGACATAAGTCGAGGCAATTATCTCATTTATTTCTTTGCTCGAGTTTGTTAGGTTCATTTTCTTAGGCTCTAATTCACCCAATGTAACGAGCATTAGGTCGATTACTCCCAAACAGAGATGTCTTTAGGGCACCGGTGTAAAGACACCCCTAAGCTTAATTACTCGAGTAACCTACGCCACTGATTTGGATCTGCTCGGGTTTTGCCTTTTTTTTTTCTTTTTATTTTTTTCAATACTCATTTTCTTAGGCGCTAAGTTACCCATGTAAGGAGTGTTGGGCCGATGACTCCCAAACCAGATGGCTTTAGCGCACCAGGTGTAAAGACACCCCTTAGGCTTAATAACTCAAGCAACCTAGGCCACGATTCGAGACATTAGGCTGGCGAATTATCTTTTATCTTTTCATTATTTTCCATTATTTTTTCCTGAGCTTCATACCCCACAACTAAGAGTCAGGGAAATCGCAAAGTGTAGACATGCATATGAGGTCAAGTCTGTTCCAAAAGCGCTTTGAAGCGGGATGTCGTGCCCAATCAAAAGGTTGAATAATCTTAATTCTCTAATCGTTCTCGTGATTCTCGCCTCCCACGAAACTTATGAAAATTAATCACATTCATAACAAGTTAAGCAAAATCCTTTTCTAAGAATACTTAACATGCATATTATCGCTAATGCATGTAAATAGAGATTGAAAGCTCATAAAGAGATGAGAGAGTCATACCTCAGATGTGGATTATTCATTCTGAGATTAGTATGATTGGAAAAGAACAAATGATCATACCAAATTTCCAGTGAGATGATGTGAGGGAAGCTCCGATGATGATGTATCATCTTGATGGCGATGACTTGTGCATTTTCCTCTTTAGGATGGTTGATAAATGCTTGAGATTGAGTTGTCGTTGTTTGAAACCTTAATCGCCCGGTCTTGTTGTAAGGGTCCCAATATTAGGTTGTTGCCAATTTTGAAATTACCCCAGTCTTTCTTATTGTCTGGATATTTGCTTTGAAAGATGGGTTGATAAGATGTCGAGATCGCAAGAGGCTTTTACCTCTGTACCATATGGTGAGCAGGTAGTAGATTTGGGCTTTGGATGCCCTCAATCATTGTTCCTGACTTGTTATCGCAATTGGCCTTGATGGTTTTCTTCTAATTTGATGAAGACCTTTGATTGAGGGTGTCGGCTCTTTGAAGGTCCTCGTTGTTGGTTGTCTTAGTGTATCACTGTTTTTTTCTTTCTGGGATTTGTGCCAGATTTAATGGAATGACATTGAAGTGTTGTTGGGTCTTTTCGACATGGGTCACTGACTTGGAGGGTTGTTCTTTGGTGTCTTGGGATTAATGTTTAGGTTTGGATATTTCTTTTGAGGGTCTGACCGCACCACTGATGGTTGCCTACGTACTCTCGTGTGTGGGAGATCAGGTCTGCGTAGTTCCTTCTTGATAAGATAAACGGTTTGAGAAGTGTTTTTTAGGTTTTTGTTTAGTTTGACCGCACCATAAATGGCTGCCTACGTACTCCCATTGATGAGGGGAGATCAGGTCTTTCGTAGTTCAGGCCTGGTATAAGAGGTTCAATGTTGAATGGTGTAAGGGTAGAAAGGTGTAGAAATGTTTTTGTTGTTTTTGTTTGTAGAGAAGGGTGTAGAAATGTTTTTTTTATTTTTGTTTTATTGCGATCGAGACATATAAAATGGTTGCCTACGTACTCCCAGGTATCAAGGAGATCAGGTCGACGTAGTTCGCCCCTATGAGCTGAAACCTAACTGATTTGATTTTTGATTTTTGATTTTTTGATTTTTTGTTTTTTTTCAATATTTACATGCATGGAAAATAAAAGGCATACTGCGAAGAAAGTGATACCATCCCAACATCTTTTGGAACTCACAACTTTAACCCCTAGATCTACATCTTATTGGCTACTTGAGGCCTAATAGTCCAGTTGTCAGTGGTGATGTTGCCTTCAAGGCTCGCGATAGAGGTTACCACTTGATCCTGAATATCTTCGCTTATGGCCATAACTTGATCGCCCCTTGATGCAGTACATTCCTCATGGACACTTGAACTGGACCCATCGCAAAAAGGGATGAACTCTGGATTCTTCAATGGGTTGGCTTCCCTGACAATCTCACCATCTTTTCTTTCATCTGTTCCTTCACATTTTTCCTGGGCTTGAGAGGATTAGACCATGAAATCTCCCTCGAACTGTGGTTGCATTTCTTACAAGGAATTTCCCTTTTTGGCTTTTCCTTCCTTGGACAGGATTAGTATTTCTTCTTCATCATCCAAGGTGATAAAATCAGGAACGTGGTTGTTATCTTTGGACCAGAAGATGTTTGATGTTGGACGAGGAATATCCTTTGAGGATTCATGTGTCTCCTCTGTCATTCGATGCATTAGGATAAGTCCATCTTGTGTTCTGCCAGGATTGGTGCTCATGGCCTTTACCTCCTCTGAACTGCCTGTCTCGAGTGGACATATTAAGCTTTTTATTTCTTTTTCGCCTTTTCTGGTCATGAGGAATTCTATCTTCAGCTCTTCATTTTCAATGTGATCCTGGATTTTATGTCGTAAAGACCAACATTTCTCAGTCGTATGTCCAATTGAGTTAGGATGGTAGAGACACATCTTGGTGGAATCATAACTCTTTATCTTGGGATTTATAGGAGGCGGTAACTCAGTAATCCATCCTTCGCTTATCAGAAAGTATAACATTTCTTCATTTGATTTGCTCAAAGGGGTGAATTTTCGGGCGCTTATGGAGGTTGTTTGATCTTTCTTCTTTGAGAACTCGCATTCCCCCAAGTGATTTTTTCGCTGGCGAGATCTTCTAGCAATGTTATCATTCCCCTTTTCTTCTCCTTTTAGCTTGCTTTGATCTTCTTCATTTAGCTGGCTCAACATGGAGAGATATGGGTTTGCATTATGGTTGACCTCTTTTTTCTCTTGGCTTTTCGATAGTTGAGAGAAAAACCGCTTTGTGTCCGATGTTGTCCCACTATTAGCTTAGCAAGGAGATTTACTTGATTATGGATCGTCTCTAATTTTTGCATTACTATCATACCCTCCTCCGAAGTTTTCCCACTTTAGGACATTTGATCGTGCCTTTTGGGGTATTCTCTATCCTTCATTATGTATTTTACGATTTGGATACATTTCGGTAGCTTCTGATTCCGATCATGTTTACTTTCTCCGTATCATCTTTACGCAGAACGGAAGGTTGGTGTTGACATTTTGTTGGTCGGGTTGTTGGACCACAATACTACCACTTTCGATCAAATTTTGAATTTTATGCTTTAAGGACCAACAATCTTGTGTATCATATTTGGAGACCATGAGTGGTAAGCACATCTCGACTTGGATTGTATCTTTTATTCCTCGGTACCAGGAGGTGGAGCAAGTTCGATAATTTTCTTATGCTCTATCAATATCGCAAATACATTTTCAAGAGAATTGCCTAGTGGAGTGAACACCCGATTTTTCGTTCTCTCAAATTTTCTTTTCCGTCCCGGAATTGGTTAAATCTGACTGTTGTTGAAATGGAAGATTGTCTCGCTTTTTTCCAAATGGGGGATCAGAGGTTGGTCTACTAGCTTGCCTCTGTGCATACAACAAGGGATACATCTTGATGCCTTTATTGGGTACCCCTTGGGATCTTTCAGATACTTTGCGGTCAGATATGCTTGACGATCGCTTCCAAGGCGGTGAAGTCTTTAATCTTACCTTTAGACCCATCTCGCCATTTCATTTGTGTTTTATCATTTCGAGAATGGCTTTTCTATGCCTCGCTAGGATCCTCTCATAGTAAAGGAGCCTCTTGGATATCAATAAACGTCATTACCATCTCGTTTCTATCATTCATGGAACGACGTGCTTACCGCTAGATGTCTCCACCTTTGGGCATATTCTCGAAAAGATTGAAGATTTTGTTTTTTGACTTTAGTCACTTGGTATCGATCTAGTGCCGGTTGTGACCGAAAATCGTCTTGATTTAGAAAGGCGTGGGCAATTCTTCCCGATTATGGATTTTGGCATTGTCAAGTCAGGCATACGGTATTTGTGGACCCCGAGTAAATTGGTGTAGTTCTTTGAGCATAACAACAAACAACTCGTAATTTGATAGCTTAATCTTTCGAACTCCTCGCGAGAGATAGGAGTAGGATCAGGTTGGGCACTTTTAGCCATGTTTGGCTGTGGGCTTAATGCCTTTTTGGACTTTGAATGGGAAACGGGACCAATTTCTTCCCTACAAAAACTTATGTAGTTTAGTCTTAGGGAATGTATAAATGTTTTCATACTATCATAATGTGTCCATTTTAGGAATATTATCCTGTAAAAACTGGTGTCATTTGATAGCATGTCAGGCCTTAATATGCATGTACACATATTCTTCATATTTTCCATTACATAGAGATTGACATGGAATGAAATTACAAGTAATTGTCTTTACAAGTAATTGAAAATGGAAAGCATGAAGAGACTTTCCTCCGCATTTGGTTTATCAGAGGCTGACCTATCTTAGGTTACTCTCGCGGCTTTTTGGCATGAAGGTTCCCAGATCATCGCAATTTACTTAACGGGAAGTTAATTCGGTCTTTCAACTGGAGTGAATTTGGGTGGTGCCTTTCCTGAGCCTCGTTGGAATTAGTCTCCCTACGAGTCCAATAATCAAACACCGACAGGATAGCCTCCTGGTGGAGGAACCACACAACATACATTCACATGCAACGTGTCTCACCGTTATGGGAATGATGACATGTGCGAATCACTAATATCACAGATAGATATATTGTAGTGCAGTAAGTAAAATGCATTCATACACATTCATCAAAAATGTAAATGCAACATCCACACACAAGCATATAACAATTTTGAAAAGCTTGTAGTAGCGGCTTAAGTCCTCTTACTGGAGTCCCCAGCAGAGTCGCCACCTGTCGACATCGGGATTTTTATTTGTTCCCTTTTTTGTTCTTGTCTTTTGGTGTTCTCATGTTAGGTGAGATATGTTTGAAAAAATAAGTTTTGAAAAGGTCCGACATTTATATGTCGACGATTTGATTGTAAGAGTCGCCAGTTGGTTTTCTAAATGGTTGTACCAATACAACCGAGAAAAGGTTTGCACATTGACCCAGTGATGTGACACTACTAAACGAGTCTGTGAAACCGAGATTCATTAGGGTCCGGGGACTTGCTTATGTGGAGGGAAGGTGTTAGGCACCCCTCGACATCCGTGTTACCACTTGTTCACGCCACTTTTCAATTAAATCATTATCTGAATGTGTGTGTGTGGGTTAATGTGCAATTATTTGGAAGTAGTGCTACGCCTCGTTCACACCTATATACATAAGGTTTGAATTTGTATAAAAATTCAGTTTTATACAAGATATAGCAATGAGGTTTTATAAAGAGGTTTTTCAAATCCTCGTGCTCAATAGTAATTGAGGCCTTTGATACTTCCATTATATTAAATGTTCGATTGATTACTTTTTATTTTCGAGATGCGAAGCATCTTGAGAAAATAATATATATAGCAATGCCGAACTCCTCATGGGCATGAAAGCCATCTAAGGAAATTCAAACACCGTGAATAATTTACAAGCTGCTTACAGCTGAAAATGTCCATCACGAGATTCGAATCTAGATTCAGTAGACTGAATCTGTGATCACATGATTCCTAGGCTCACATGATGTCACAATTTATATGAAAGCAGTAAGCAGTTATATATATAAAAGCTGTAAATATATATATAGAGACATGATCAACCACCACGAAGCACCTCCATGGGGGATCAGAAAATGTAAATATATAAAAGCGGTAAATGTGACGCCCCCAAAATTAGGTATACGTCACCCATCTTGGGTCGCCACTTACATGGTACATAAATTCAAATACAAACTTAATTATACATCTGTCGTGTAACATACGACAATACATAAACTAAGAGTTCTAATAGGAATATTGTCATTTAGACAATATCCATACTCAAGGAGTCCTCATTACATTTATTGTCACTTTATTTAACAGAATAGTGAGGACTACTAATGCTATCTTCGGGACATCACTCTTTTCCCCGACCTCTCGTCCCATATATATTCTCATTTCTGAAGAAACAGTGAAAGAAAGGGTGAGCTCAACTAGCCCAGTAAGAAATATTATGACTAAGATAATGCAGAATAAATTATCATTAGCCTTCAATAGTGTTAAACTGATAAAATACAATAGACAACCAGTTTAACTGCTGCGGCAGAATGTGCAATCCATTAAAAGAGTCAAGTAGAAAATAAAGTCTACTATCTTTTAGGTTTTAAAAGGTTTTCATAAATTTTTATCATTAAGACTCAGTTTAATGAATAAACCACAATATCTAATCATCCCTGTACCACGGTCAAGGATTTTCATCAAATTATCAATGGTCATGACTATCTTAGAATCACCCCCGGTCATAATCATACCAAAAACTATCCATCACCGCATTATGTGCCATCGAGGACTTTTATCACATCATTTATAACAAGCCATGATTATACTAGGATGATCCTCGGTCATAATCATACTAAGTTCATCTATGCACGTAAGCCAAAGATAACATAATATATCATGAGGATGATGACAATGACATAATAATTCAATAAAACAAGTTCAAGAATTATTTTATCCGAGAATTAATAACGCCCAAATTGTCAACAAGATCTTTGTTTTGTAGAGTAAAATTCAAGAATGATCGGAAGAATATTTCCATGAAAAGATCTTTGGATGAAACGCAAATATCAAGGATATTCTACTAATTTCATGGAGTATAGAAGTCAAAGTTTTACCTAAATTGGGTATAATAAAGAATGGAATAACAAAGGAAATCACCACATGCATGCGGTGCCGATAGGCGAGTTATTCAATGAGAATAATAATAACGGAACCAGTCGGTGAAATTCACAATGCAACAGGATGATCCAATGTAATAATAAATGCTTGAATAATAAACAATGGAACTGTGTCGGGTGTAAAACACACGCATGAGGATATTCCATGAGAATAATAAATGCGGAATAATAAACAATGGAACCAGTCCGTGTAAAACACACGACAAGATATTCCAACAGAGTAATAAAGAATGGAATAATGTAAGAAGATCACCAAGTATAGGGGATTACTGGCGTATCTGAGTTATTCCAATGTAATAAATAAGAATGGAATAACATAAGGATTTCACCAAGTATAGGGTACGCCGCATATACAAAGGTTATGTATAGGGTATACCACTTTTACAAAAGTTATTCCAATGAATAATAATGAATGGAATAATGAAGTTCTCTTCATGAATAAGAAAGAATAACACTTCTTACGGGTACAACAAATAATATTCCCTACCGTAAAAGACTTTGGATATCAAAGTAGTGAAGTACCGAATACTCTTCTTCTTTCTCTCTAGATTTTTTCTCTATAGCTTCTCTCTATAATTTCTCTCTCTAGAGTTTCAAAGTGAATTCGTAAGAAAATAATGAAGGAATGAGCTTCTATTTATAGGAAAATAGAATGCATAGTAATTAATCCATGAGCGGTCAGGATTGATTTACTTTAATCTGACGGTCCATATTTAAAGCAAAATCTTATAAATAAAATATAATATATTCTATTTATATAAAACATTTTACTATGCAAACACTATGCAACACTATGCAAAACACTATGCAAAAACACTATACAACACTATGCATAATAAAATATAATATATTTTATTTATGAATAACTTTAATAAAGTATTGCATTTTTTATATAAAAGATGTTTCATTTTATTACGTTAATAATCTGAATAAACAAAAGCGTCATTATCGCTATAATAATTCATATTATTAATCGACAATAATGGAATCAAACTGAGTGACTTCTCACATAAGCATCAATAATCAATACTGGTGTGCTACTATGCAACCACCACACGTATCGTCATTTTTTTACTACCGAGTAGTTTCAAAGATATCAACGGTAAAACTTCCATTGTTATTTCAATAAAATATTTTTGTCGTTTTCTCAATCAAACAATAATTACATTATGAGGGTCCACCAATGATTGAGTAGTTATGCGAATATTCCTCGCTAAACCGAATATTCCCCACCAATCGAATATAATATAACCACTTGCATACTTTTGCAAAATTTATAAATACTACCCACAACTATAATATTATCTCAAATTCACACCATAATATTAAAAATTATTTCGACAAAATTTAAATCTTTATTGATAAAATCTGGGGTCTCACAATCTCCCTTCTTATGGAATTTTGCCCTCAAAATTAGGGTACGTACCTGGTATGATAAAGAGGTGAGGATACCTTGAATACCTTTATCGTTGAAAACATTAAATTCATCTTTGCAATCCGGCCAAAGATATTCATTAACAATTCATCTTTGCACTACAGGCCAAAGATATACAACTGTAAAACCAATAATACTGAGACTCGGCTTAATAGTATCACAACCATGAATTATTCATGCACTACTGGCTAAGGATATTCGTGTTTTCAATTACGGTCATGATTATACCGAATAATCCGTGGTCATAATCATACCAAGTCTATCAATGCACTACGGCCAAAGATGACTTTTACCACATCCATGAATTAATATTTCATTGCTGAGACTCAGCTCAATAATTAATCCATATCATCGAATCATCCCTGCACTACAGGCCAAGGATATTCATTAGTATCACGACCACGAATTATCCATGCACTACGGCCAAAGATAATCGTGTATTCATTAGTATCACGACCACAAATTATCCATGCACTACGACCAAAGATAATCGTGTATTCATTAGTATCACGACCACAATTATCCATGCACTACGACCAAAGATAATCGTGTATTCATTAGTATCACGACCACAAATTATCCATGCACTACTACCAAAGATAATCGTGTATTCATTAGTATCACGACCACAAATTATCCATGCACTACGACCAAAGATAATCGTGTATTCATTAGTATCACGACCACAAATTATCCATGCACTACGGCCAAAGATAATCGTGTATTCATTAGTATCACGACCACAAATTATCCATGCACTACGACCAAAGATAATTGTGTATTCATTAGTATCACGACCACAAATTATCCATGCACTACTACCAAAGATAATAATTGTGTTTTCAATTACTGAGTTATGATTATCTTAGAACAATCCTCGGTCATAATCATACCAAGTCCATCTATGCACTACAGCCACCAGATGACTTTCAACATAATATAAGCATGAGGATAATGATATAAAGAATCAATCAAATGAGATAAAGGATAAATATTAAACATTTATAATATAATTTATCCAGGATTCAAGAATATCCCATGTTATCAATCACTTAATAATCTCATAATCTAATATCATTAATATTATAACAATATTTTAATCACTTCTTAAATTTATAAACAATTTATCTTAATTGTTTACGCTTTACCATATAATGCATTTAATCATTCAAAATGCCATACTCATAAGATATCATCACCAATTATCAAATCCTCCTCAAAATATGCATATACTCTATATAGGATTCTCTAGCCATAAAATCCTATTTTCAACTTTTGTTACTTCACATAACATATTTAACTCATATGTTCAGTAATTAAACTATTTTCATGAAAAATACCAAATCAGTCCCAAAAATATTTCTTTTCTGGGATTTAGCATAATATAGTCCCATAATGAAAATATATTTTTCTCGGAATTTTTAAAATTCATTTACTATTTTTTAAAAATCAATTTCTAATTAATTACTTAAGAAATTAGCTACCTCAAGTTTCACTCCAAAAATTCCCAAATCTTGGCAGGACCTTACACATGTTAACGTGAGCTTCTAGTTTAAATTTCATGGTCATCGGAGTTATAGAACTCCGGTTATAGCATTTTTCGTCGGAAAAACCTAAATATTGAAATAGTCATAACTTGCTCATTTTAAGTCGGAATGAGCTCATTTTTGGACAGGAGGTACTTTATACCATATACTTTCATGTCCCAAAAGGCCAGAATTTTTCTCATAATTTAAGTGGCCGAAACAGCCCCTCTAAAATCATGGTAGCAGCTTTTTTGGTTTTTACAGCTTTGCACTCCTTTGCTAAAATCAGTCCACACAAAAATCTACAACACCTTTTCCAGTAATTCCACTTGGATTAGTTAGGTAACTCATAGATCTAACTCTAGGACTTGACCACACTCAAAAATTCAAAATATAATAGGAGATATGGTCATTTGAATTTCATGTTACGTTTTTCACCAAAAAATCGATTTTCAACTCTTTGTGATTTCTAAGAAACTTTCATATTTTCACATAATAACCAACATAACTCATCATAACACTTACTAATACTTCATATACCCATGATTTTCATTAGTCCAATGCTTTTATTATGACTTTCATCATAATCCTCGTAAACAGATCCTTTTAGTTGAAGAAATATTTGAGGGTTTAAGAAATGGGTTTCAGATTGGGGTCAATACAAAATTTGATTTCACGTTCTAGGGTAGGCTAGGAAGTCTTCAAGAATACGCCAAGAAATTTATTAATGATAGAAATATCATTCAAAATCATTACTCTCGTCCAAGACTTGGATAGACGTCACATTAATACCAACTATGACTTCTATCCCTTAACCCGGATAGCACCTCACAATGATACCTATCAACTTGCCATCTTCATCACGACGTCCGCCTACTGTAAAGTCTAAAGCGGTGCATTCCACACAAGGAAGTCAACAACGAAAGGATCGGGCTCTTTACTTATGGCTTGATATGACAATGATTGACTTTAGTGGTTTGGTTACTTTGAATTCAGATAACAAAGTTGGTTAGGAATATGAAAGCTAACAACCTTGCAAAAAGAATAACGAGTAGTTAATCAATCGTTTTTAAAAATTACCTCAAAGTCAAGTATTTTCAAAGAGATAAGATCGTGAAGGTGTTTATTTGAAACAACAAGATTAATAAACATTGGAGGTAACGAAGGTTTCTCCCAACGAAGTTTCAATAGATAAATCAAAGTCTAATTTTTTTTTTCGGAGTCAAATTTAAACATTGAACACAACTAGGTAGAATAAAAGAGTGGGTAGAACTGGTATCTAACACGGTATAGACTTCGCAAGAGCTTATGATTAACTTACCCGTGATAATTTTATTCAGGTTCCTCGTCACGAGAAAAAAAAACGCTCTCTCTTAAACTACCGGCTTTGGTTTGTCTGGGACAACCTTTGGTGCCTCCATCCTAGTTGAATTTGTCTTCGGTAAACGACAAAATCGAGCTAAGTGACCTTCTCTTCCACAATTATAACATGCTTTGGACGACATGGCGCAGTTCGGACTGATGTGTCCCTCTCCTCCGCATTTGAAGCATATGATAGGTGGTCTTTCTCCTTCCTTAACAACGGGTGCTGGTGCTGACGTCTTTCCATCATTGTTGAATTTCCTCTTCTTGAAATTTCCATTCCTATTATTTTGACCATGGTTACCATTTAAATGATAATTTCCCCACGATGGTTATCGTTGTTAGATGGTGGGTTGCCACTTAGAATGACGATTATTATTGTGTTGTTGGTCGTTACCTTTTAGTCAGGTTGACACA
This sequence comes from Panax quinquefolius, assembly GCA_020205615.1. Lineage (NCBI taxonomy): Eukaryota > Viridiplantae > Streptophyta > Magnoliopsida > Apiales > Araliaceae > Panax > Panax quinquefolius. The sequence goes on along the minus strand of CM035173.1, from coordinate 71,730,392 downwards.
TTATCGGCTCCAATAATCGAGCCCTATTCACAATATCGAATACAAACAAAGTTTATGAAATTAGGTATTGACGTATATTGGGTTTCAAACCTCTTAAAACATTCGTCATTCGCTCCTCATTATCGACCAAATGGGATGCAATCGAGATAACTCGGCAAACTTTGCCTCCTATCATGTTACGACACGGTCATATTGTTTTGTTCCAACTTGATAAACTCCACCTCCTTCATGTGGCGAATACTTTCGTGAAAGTATTTGTCGTTGAAACGACTCTGGAACTTCTCCCAAGATATCTTTGATCAAATGAGGTCGAGTACGTTTTTACCGATTCCCACCGATGAATCCTCTCTCGCGCGCAACATAAAAGCGCAAAAAGGAACCTTTGCTCCTCTGAGCATCCCAAGACATCAAATATCTTGTGTCTGCTTTATCCATGCTTCCTCCGTAAGTGGTTTTGGCTCTCCCTTAAACTCCGGTGGTCCCAGCTCCTTGAATTATTTAGTGGTGACCGGTCAGAGAGTTTTCCGTGTTTCCACCTACGTTTTTGGACAGAGTCACTTTCGCCAGATGTTGTATGAATTCTAAAACCTTTTAAACGTCTCGTCATTCATCAATTGATCGGTGTTGTTGTTTCACGGAGGATTATCGCCATCCTGTTGCACATTGTCCCGATTATTGATCCGTGGAGAATCAACGGTCTCTGTGCTCCATTGCTATTCTCAACATTCTCGGATGCCATTTTCAAACACCGCCACAAAATAAGGGTTAATTGACATGCAAACATATTATCACTATACTCAACCGACCAATCAAATACCAAATAAACTTAGGTAGGTCATACTAGCTGAAGGAATTCCCGTCTCCCTCCTACTTCTTATCTCGGAGATCTTAGCTGTGGATCATATCCTAAGCTCGATACCAACCGTGACGCCCTAAAATTAGGTATACGTCACCCATCTTGGGTCGCCACTTACATGGTACATAAATTTAAATACAAACTTAATTATACATCCGTGTAACATATACGACAATACATAAACCGAGAGTTCTAATAGGAATATTGTCATTTAGACAATATCCATACTCAAGGAGTCCTCATTACATTTATTGTCACACTATTTAAGCGAATAGTGAGGACTACTAATGCTATCTTTGGGACCATCACTCTTTTCCCCGACTCGCCCTAGCTATATTCTCATTTCACCAAGAGAACGGTGAAAGAAAGGGTGAGCTCAAACTAGCCTAGTAAGAAATATTATGACTAAGATAATGCGAATAAATTATCATTAGCCTTCAACAAATGTTAAAGCGATAAAATACAATAGACAACCGGTTTAATCTGCGGTGAATGTGCAATCCATTAAAAGAGTCAAGTAGAAAATAAAGTCTACTATCTTTTAGGTTTTAAAAGGTTTTCATAAATTTTTATCATTAAGACTCGGTTTAATGAATAAACCACAATATCTAATCATCCCTGTACTACGGCCAAGGATTTTCATCAAATTATCAATGGTCATGACTATACCGAATCACCCCCGGTCATAATCATACCAAAACTATCCATCATCGCATTATGAAGCCACCGAGGACTTTTATCACATCATTTATAACAAGCCATGATTATCTTGGATGATCCTCGGTCATAATCATACTAAGTTCATCTATGCACGTAAGCCAAAGATAACATAATATATCATGAGGATGATGACAATGACATAATAATTCAATAAAACAAGTTCAAGAATTATTTTATCCAGAATTAATAACGTCTAAATTGTCAACAAGATCTTTGTTTTGTAGAGTTAAATTCAAAATGATCGGGAAGAATATTTCCATGAAAGATCTTTGGATGAAACACAAATATCGGGGATATTCTACTAATTTCATGGAGTATAGAAGTCAAAGTTTTAACCAACCGGGTATAATAAAGAATGGAATAACAAAGGAAATCACCATGCATGCGGTGCTTCAGATGTAGGTAAAAGTTATTCCAAGAATAATAATAATAACGGAACCAGTCGGTGAAATTCACACAAGCGAGGATGATCAACAATGAATAATAAATGCTTGAATAATAAACAATGGAACCAGTCCTGTAAAACATACGAGCAGGATATTCCAAATGAATAATAAATGCGGAATAATAAACAATGGAACTGTGTCGAGGTGTAAAATACATGATGAGGATATTCAACGAGAATAATAAAGAATGGAATAATGAAGAAGATCACCAAGTATAGGGGATTACGCGTATACAAAAGTTATTCCAATGAATAAATAAGAATGGAATAACATAAGGATTTCACCAAGTATAGGTACGCCGCATATACAAAGTTATGTATAGGGTATACCACTTTTTTAAAAGTTATTCCAATGAATAATAATGAATGGAATAATGAAGTTCTCTTCATGAATAAGAAAGAATAACACCCCTTACGATTACAACAAATAATATTCCCCACCGTAAAAGACACTTTGGATATCAAAGTAGTGAAGTACCGTAATACTCTTCTTCTTTCTCTCTATAGATTTTCTCTCTATAGCTTCTCTTTATAATTTCTCTCT